>CM032632.1:27416744-27761282 GCA_019097785.1 Fraxinus excelsior | reverse complement strand
AGTGGTGGGGCAGACGGAATGGGATCCCAGTGATTGGAAATGGGATGGAGATCTCTTCCTTGCTACCCCTATAAATCCTAATCTCTCGAATTGCCAGAGCAGGCAGTTTTTTCCGCTTGAGACGGGGATAACAACAACTGGGGGTTCTTCTAACGGGTCCTCTTCCTGCTCTGAAGAATTGAATCGCAGGACTCATAAAGAGAAGAATGATTTGGATAAGAAAAGGAGGCTTATCGTTTTTGAAAATGACAATTTAATAGACGAGGTTGGTAGTGTTGCCCTGCAGCTCTTCAATGAAGGCAATACTAGAATGGAGATGGGCGGGGGGAGCTCTGATAGAATGCCCGGGAAAAAGACCAAGTTCACTGGAGCTACTTCAAGTCGTGCAGTTTGTCAGGTTGAGGATTGTGGGGCTGATCTGAGTAAGGCCAAAGACTATCATAGACGGCATAAGGTTTGTGAGATGCATTCTAAGGCGAATAGAGCACTCGTTGGTAGTGTCATGCAACGATTCTGCCAGCAGTGCAGCAGGTTGGTCCAAATTCCTCAGCCTCGTGTTTTCTGATGCTATCTTTGTCAAGTCATCACTACTATCTTGGCAATTTGTTATTTTATTTGTAATGCACCAAATAATTACGTTGAACATTTCTTTACTCAAATTCGGTTTTCAGTAAGGTGCAGAATTTGATGTTACCAGGGCCCAAGTACTAGAAGGCTTTTAGTTGCACAATATTATTTTCAGGAGGTTTTGCTTTTTAGATGCCTAAGGTTTCCCGTATATCTGCAGGTTTCATGATCTCCAAGAGTTTGATGAGGGGAAGCGAAGTTGCCGGCGACGTTTAGCTGGCCACAACAAAAGGAGGAGGAAAACCCAACCTGACAATGATAAAAATAATAGCCCTGTGAATGATAATCAAACGAGCGGTTATCTATTAATGAGCTTACTGAAAATTCTCTCCGACATGCATTGTGAGTGGAACATGCTTGAGATTTTAATTTATGTAATATAATTTCATGCAACTTCTTATTGTTTATTATTTTCAAGTATCTTCTACATATTTCATAAAAACTTATTATTCTGGATTCCACAAGTTGCAGCCAGTAGATTGAACCACAAAGATGACCAGGATCTACTGTCTCATCTTCTACAAAGCTTTGCTAGTCATTGCAACTTACACGGTGAAAGGAACATATCAGGGCATCTGCAGGAATCACAAAACATGTTGAGGAGTCTGACATGTATGGAAAATTCGGAGTCGGTGTTGGCCTTGCTCTCAAATGGTTCTCGTGGCCAAAGACAACATTCTATGATTCCCACAGATGATATGCCAAAGAAGGACAAGCCCATACAATCTGCAAATTCTCAAAGGCCAGACACCGTGTTCCCTGTCCTAAGCAGTTCTCCAGCTTATGCAGTAGTCAGGGACAATTCTGCCGGGAGAAGCAAACTAAATAACTTTGATTTGAATGATGTATACGTGGATTCTGATGATGGCATGGAGAATGTAGAAAGGTTGCCTGCCCATGTGAATCTGGGAGCTGGTTCTCTTGAATGCTCTTCATGGGTGCAACAAGAATCCCATCAATCCAGTCCTCCTCGAACAAGTGGAAATTCAGATTCAGCGTCTGCCCAGTCACCTTCCGGTTCCAGTGGGGATGCTCAGGTATATTTAATTATGCAGTGTACGAAGACCTAGTATATTTTAAATTTTGTTCGTTTTGATATCAATGCTGAAATTTTTTTCCCATGTCAAATCTCAACCTAAAAACATCTTTGATTAGTATAATTGGGCATTCACTTGTCATGATATGAAGATGTTCACCTCAAGTTTTTGTATAATTAGGAGAATTACTTTGTGTGATTAATCAACAGTATTTTGTTACTGTATGCCCCCTTTGCTTATCATTTTAGTTGTGCAAACCTTATTTTTACCTTTCAGTTGATGATAAGAAACTGATCCATCAACTTAATTTTAAACCGCTTTCTAAGTTCATGTAGCATTTAGTTTAATTATTAGTTGGACCGATGTATGTTATGCAAATCTTCTAGACACACTTTTGTATGGATTGGCATTGATCAATTTTAGCTTGTTTTTACATTCTATTCATATTGTTTCCTTCTAACATTTCATTTTCATTGCAGAGCCGCACAGATCGCATTGTTTGCAAACTATTTGGAAAACAACCAAGTGATTTTCCCATCTTTTTACGATCACAGGTATTTTTGAAGTTCCTTTTACTTGTTTAATCCTACTTTTTCTTTCTAGTTGTTGTTGGGCAAGCAATATCCCCCGGCCAAAAAGATAGGAAACTAAAAAGAAGAAAGCTCGTCATGTCTTTCTCCGAAAATTTAACAATGTAAAATTTTGAACTTCCAGATTTTTGATTGGTTATCTCACAGTCCTACTGACATAGAGAGCTACATTAGACCTGGCTGTATCATTTTAACAATTTATCTTCGTCAATCTGAGTCTGCATGGAAGGAGGTATGCTAGTTTTTTTATAAATGTGATCGTGAAATTTCTGTTTCTACATTTGTTAATAAACCTCATAAAATTCTTAAATCTAATCACCTTTTACAGCTCTGTTGTGATTTAAGCTCCAGTTTGAGTAGGGTTCTGGGTTTCTCTAATGACGACACTTTCTGGAGCACTGGATGGATGTACATCAGGGTGCAAAATCAAATAGCATTTGTATTCAATGGTCAGTGTTACTGGAAAATCTTATTTTTGGTCATATGTTTGCTCAAGGATTCTAAATTTTGTGTAAGATTGATTAGTTGGGTCTGTTCTTGTACTGCAGGTGAGGTGGTCGTAGACACTGCTTTGCCTTTCAGCAGCAACAATCACAGTACAATTCTAAGTATCAACCCAATTGCCGTGACATCATCTGAGAGAGCTCAATTCGTTGTTAAAGGCTTTAATTTATCACAGCCTTCGGCGAGGTATGCTTATCATTTGTTATCGCCATATCTTGTCAGCTCGTGTTCTACCTGCCCTCCCCAATATTCAGAAACTTTTGTGTCATTTACGTTGGACATTGTGTCAAACCAATGGAATATCACACGTAACTGATAAACCTTTGTTTGCCAGGTTACTCTGTTCCCTAGAAGGTAATTATCTGGAAGCTAATAGCGAGTCGTCGGAACATTTTGATTGCCTTGAGGGGAATGTTCAGTGTCTGAACTTTTCCTGTTCTATTCCAGCAGTTACTGGGAGAGGCTTTATCGAGGTGATGTTTATTCTGTTTGTAATATATTGTTTTTAATAAGGAAGCGTGTCATATTTTTTAATCTACTGCAAGCGTCATTTTTTGCAATATCATTTATATATCAGGAAAACTGATAATAAAGCACTCTAATTGGGAGGACTAATTCTGTCTGGCCTCTTGCATTGACTCGACTTTAACACAGACAGAATGTCCATATTATAGAGCTGGGTTCTGTTCCCACATGATGTGGCATGGTGACCATTTAAATTTACAAGCTTGCTAACCTTTTATGTTATCTGAAATTATTCAGGTTGAAGATCATGGTCTCAGCAGCAGCTTCTTTCCATTCATAGTTGCTGAGTATGATGTTTGCACTGAGATCTGTACACTCGAGAGAGAAATAGAATTGGCTGTGACAGATTCGTACCTTGGTCTCAGAGGCACTGAAAAACTGGAGGTGCACAATCAAGCCATGCATTTCATCCATGAAATGGGATGGCTTCTCCACAGAAATAGTTTGAAGTCTAGGTTGGGGCACTTGGATCCCAACTCTAACTGTTTTACTTTTAAACGGTTTAAGTACCTCATAGAGTTCTCTGTTGACCATGATTGGTGTGCTGTTGTAAAGAAACTCCTGGGCATTCTTTTCAGTGGAACAGTGGGTGCAGGAGAGCAGCCTTTCTTGAAGTTTGCACTGCATGAGATGGGCCTTCTTCACCGAGCAGTGCGGAAGAATTCTAGGTCTCTTGTAGAACTACTGTTGAGATATGCCCCAGAGAGTGTAGCAGATGAACTAAATTCGGAATACAAATCCCTGGTTGAAAGTCATGGGGATTTCTTATTTAGACCTGATGTTGTGGGGCCTGCAGGTTTGACTCCTCTTCACGTTGCTGCTGGTAGGGATGGATCTGAGGATATACTGGATGCACTAACTGATGATCCTGGAAAGGTAATTTAGTTTTGTCTTTCCATCAAGTTTGATGTTTACGGCGAGCCATATGACTTTGTTTCTTCCATGCATGCATTCTTCTACCAAACCGTTCATTATCTTGCTGGGCCTGTGCTATATTTTCTTGGCCTGTAGAGCGTTCTTATATGGTAGAGCTAGTTTTGGGGTAATGAATTTTGACACGCATGGCTCTACTCTGAGTAGCATTCAGTTTTCACTGAACTAGAACTTAGTGCTTGTGCCTCTATTTAAAAAGATTGCCAATGTACTGCACGTTTGAGAAAACTTGAAATTTATTAAGCTGGTCAAACATATTTTTTATTCACACATTTCGTAGTACCCACGACTTACTAACTACTTATTATCCACACATTCAATATGACCCACAGCTTATAAGAACTTAAAAGCATGACCAGGCAAGCACTCGCATAATTAGATTGCTGGTTTTTTACTTCAGGTGGGAGTCAAAGCTTGGAAGAGTGCTCGTGACAGCACAGGATTTACGCCCGAAGACTATGCTCGATTGCGAGGCCACTATTCTTACATTCATCTTGTGCAGAGGAAAATGAACAAGAAAGTATCTTCCGGGCATGTGGTGGTTGATATTTCTGGCACTCTTTCAGATGGAAGCACCAATCAGAAGCAAAATGAAGGGGGTACAGCTGGTTTTGAGATAGGAAGGACCATTCAGCAGTCGTGTAGGGTTTGTGATCAGAAGCTTGCTTTCGGTATTGGCAGGCAATCTCTGGTTTACAAGCCTGCAATGCTCTCAATGGTGGGCATAGCTGCTGTGTGTGTTTGCATGGCTCTTCTTTTCAAAAGCTCGCCTGAAGTTCTCTTCTTGTTCAGTCCCTTCAGGTGGGAGATGTTGGACTATGGTTCCGGCTGAGTTTGACACGATATTAAGTGTGTTAAAAGTAATAGGTCTTTTATATTTGTATAAGCTGTAGAGTTGATACACGTATAGAAATAGCTCTTTTGACAAGATTGCAGATTCTAGGAGTATTAACCTATTTATATTGTTCCATGAAAATGTAATTTGCTTTGCTTTTGGGGAGTGTATCTGTGACTTTTACATACGCCGTGATATTGGACAGCTTAATTAAAAGCAACTTATTTAACAAATTATTGTGAGATTTATCTTTTGTGAAGCAATAGGCTACACACTGTATGTTAGAAAGAAACTATCCATTATGTAATGCTCTGTTCAATACATATGGGCCATTCACTGCATTAAAACTTTCCAGATGCTGCAATCTCACATCATTTTCTTACCTGCATCTGATGAGAAGGGGACTGGTGTCTGTGCTAGATGGCAGAGAATATCATGTTGAGAAATGTTTGGCATACAACCATGGATGACAACTAGCACTCTAGACAATTTTAACAAATAGTTGTTTTTGCAACCAATAGTTTTTTGCCAACACATCAATTGTCAATAAAGTCGTCATCGGTAGTTGTACAAATAACATTATTCTATCATGTTTACATGCCTCAAAATTCGCGGCAGGCTTTCCGTTTCGTTCATCGAGAAGTTATTGTTACATATATAACCAAGCATCTGGCATCAGCTGGAGTGTCGACCGGACCGTGTATGCACCTTTCATGAATAATTCCTTAGTTGCATTTTGTTAAATTATTCTTATTAGCATACATTTTATTTTCTGGGTTCATTTAAAGACATTGATTGTCAAAGTAAACAATTAATACTAATTACATATTTATCTTTAACTTTTTAATCACACATTCAATCGATTTTTTCTTTTAAATCTAGTTTTTATCTAAATCAAATAGGACATAAAATATTTTCTATTTTAGAGAGTTAATACTTAAAAACATGTCCCAATAGACTCTCTATGCTAACTTTTTAAAAATAAATAATGAATTTGGCTGGGATGGCCAAATTTTCTCTCTATTCTTAACTATCAATGATTGCATTTAATAAGTTACAATTTCAATATTTTACCATTTAAATTATCCAAATCACATTTGAATTGATTGGCCATTAACATATAAAAAAAATATGTTAAATAAGATATGAGAATAAATCAATAAATGTTCATTGGAAAAAACAAAATAAAGAGTAAAGATTCTTATTGGAGGGCATAAAAAAATTACTCTCTAAATTTAGAGTAATGCTATTCGGCACCATCGATATTTAACACTATTATAGGGAAAAATTGCAGTCACGGTATCAAACCTTTCAACTTTTTGCAGACTTTATCCAAACCTTTGTTTTGTGTCAACGATGATACAAAATCTTTAAACAATTCGTACCCGGAGTCCTAATGGACGATTTTCATCCAGTTGATCGTTAGTTGACCAAGAATAGTAGATTTTGACCAATTTTGACAAAATTAGGAGGAGTAAAATGGTAACTTGACAATTTTCTCATTGAATAAATTAAAAAATAAATTAAAAAAATAAAAAAATCAACTTTACCATTCTGCCAAAACAACTCCATAATCTACTCTTCACCTCTTCCAAAAATTAAAAAAAAAAAGGAAAGAAAAGAAAAGAAAAAGAAAAAGAAAAAGAAAAAAGAAATCCCAAATTCTCTCAATCCAAAACTCATCAGCAAAAATTTTGAACAAAATTACAGATTCAAAAGCTTACAGTGCAGACTTTCTAGGTCTGGATAACCCTGAAGAAGTTGGAATTGAATAGTCCTCCTCCATCTCGAAATCTGGCACACAGTGATTCATTTCTCTTTCACAACTTCAATTCAATTGTTCCACAAGTAAACAGTTGAAACTTTAATCGAAAACTGGGCATCAATTATTTTTCATAGTTCACTGACTCTCTATCGTAATAACAAAAAGTACCCATGGTTGTGTTAGATGTCTTTTGCAGGGAAGATAGGGTTCTCTCTCTATTGCTAGGGGAATAATACGAAGAAGCAAAAATCTGATTTGCAACACCCTCTATGAGAATAGTTCTTCGAGGATTTACAGATCTTCAAATGAAAGAGACGGTTGGATTCTCCGCACTGCTACTGCGTATAATGAGGAATTGCTTGAGAAAAATGGGGGATACATGGAGGATTTTCAGATTGACTCGAAAACTTCTTCGATAGTGGTGGGAGGAGGCATAAAGCAATTAATTTACAGTGGTGGTGATAGTGGGAGGAGGCGGTGGTGGCTGGATGGAGGTTGATTTTTTGTGGGGTGGTTGGGTTGGGTGGGGTGAGGAAGGAAATGAACAACTGTTTTTTAAAAAAATTATTTTTGAAAATTTTAATTCATTTTTTAAAACTTATTTAGTGAAAATTGTGTGCAATTTCGAAATTGTCCTTGCTTATTTGGTGGAAATTATAATTTTTTTTTATTTCTGAGGTCAACTAACGATTTTGTGGTCAACTGGATGTAAACCGTCCATTTGAACTCCAAGTGCAAATTGTTTAAATGTTTGGTACCATGGGTGGCACAAAACAAAAGTTTGGACAAAGTCTACAAAAAATTGAAATGTTTGGTATGTTTGAAAAGTTAACTTTTTAAAAGAAAATTTGAAATGGAAATGATAAAGTTGAAGCTATTAATGGGGAAAAATTAAGCCGAGTAACCTAAACCATTTGTATTCCCTAGGAAATTTTCACATTCACTGATATGCATAAACCATAGATTTTTTTTACAACACGTAATAGGATATAGATACCTGGTGAAAGAATATGAAGGAATGAGAAGGGAATTAGAAGGAGTGATCTGGCTGAGAAATCGCTTAGCGAAGCTCGCCAGTCTCCGGCTCTGCAAATTGGTTGACATTCACATATTAGTGTGTGTTTTACTTGCAAATAATAGAAAGTTGTCAAAGCACTCATGCATTTTTTTGTGGATGAATCTGAATAGTTTTTCCACTACAGCCACCTTGCGGTTGAGGAATGATACAAAATCTTCAATCATATTGAACCCTAAATCAAGAATTGGAGAAGAAGAGTCGGATCGCACGAGATTTGGGGAAAAAATTGGAAGAATCGAATAGAAATCAAGAGAGTACAGGAAATTAGGGTTCTAAATGTGAGAATCGAACTGAGTAAATTAGTTTCTCCTTTCTTTGTATGACGAGATAAATGTGTGCCAAGGGAAACCCTAAGCCGCTTGTCCCCTCCCGCAGAGAGAAGAAGAAGCCCTATCGGCGGTACGCAGAGAGAATAAGTCTGAGAGAAGAAGAAGAAGGTCCTGGGTCGTCCTTGCAAAGAGGCTCTTATATATTTGTTAGGATTAGGGGATAGGGCTTGGGATGTTTTTGGGCTGCCTATTTATTTTGGGGAAAAAAAAACTTTTCGCAACATTTAACAAACGTTGTCAAAAGTAAGATTTTTCGCAACACTCAATAAACGTTGCAAAAAAGTCTTACTTTTCGCAACGTTTGTCAAGTGTTGCGATAGACCCCTTTTCGCAACGTTTGTCAAACGTTGTCAAAAGTGAGACTTTTCGCAACGTTCAATAAATGTTTCCAAAAGTGAGACTTTTTGCAACATTCAACAAATGTTGTAAAAAGGGGTCTATTGCAATATTTTTCTAAAAAACGTTGCCAAAAGTCATTTATACTAATCAATGGCAACATTCACTTACTAAAATGTTGCCAAAAGACCATTTTAGCAACATTTATCAACAAATGTTGCATTTTTAGTGTTGTGAATACCTCTTTTTGTTGTAGTGTGAATAAGTAACCTCCATCATGGCACGAACCCATAGGCGACGATTGATTGCATTGATGCCGATTATAGTTTGGTTTGGGTGCTTCAAGATTTGATGGAGAAGCCAAATGTGATAAGTAACCATTAGTACAAGGCCTAATGGTACAAATACATAATCAACAATTTGTTTCTCCATCTGATAATTGATCAAATCACGGTCAAATATAAACCCTAGTGAAGAAATGAAATTTGATATGCTCTGTCAGCCATGTCTGTAACGTCACACACACACACACACACACGAGAGAGTGAGATGTTGGAGTCGAACCTTGGTTCTCTCTTTTTGTTGCTCCCGGAATTTTTGTTGGTAAAAATGTATTTGGAGAAACACACCTTTACAAGTGAAAAGCTTTCTCCTGATGACTGACATGTTGCTTCTGATCGTTGGATGGTGGATGAGTTTTTACTTAGGCTCGATAGGTCTTGGGTAGTGATAGCAAAAAAAAAAAAACTGCACCGCCCCACCTCGAATGGGGCGAAAAAAACCCGTTCTGACGGGTTGGTAGGACAGGGTGGAGTGAGGGTGCCCCGCCCGGTGAGAAATAAAAAATAATAATTAATGACAAATTAAAAAAAAATATTAGTTAACTGGAATTTTTTTAAAAAAATAAATAAACGGGGCAAGCCCATGCCCCGCCTCGCCTCGTCTAAGGCGAGGGGGGACGGGATGGGGGAGTGGCGGGGCGAGGGTGCCCTGCCCCATTGCCATCTCTAATCTTGGGTTACGAAGACGGTTCATTCTTTATGGAGACTTCTGGAGCTCCTGTGTGTCGAGAGAAAAAGAGAGATGGTGGAGAACAGCTAAGTTTCGTTGCCTAAACTTGAAGTACATTGAATTGAACGATGGAAATTACAAATTCCACTATCAAAGTTACAGATATATAGTTAAAATGGGGATAATCCCGTCCATATCTTCCTTAAAAGTAGACTTTGCAGCTCTGATTTCCTCTTCTCCATTTTCGTACTTCCCCTAACTCTAGTTACATGTTCATTTTTGTTTTTATTTTATTGAATTCCAAGAAACTAATTGAAAAAAAAATGGGTAATTAACACAAAACGTCCATACCTTTCAATGTTATTGAATAAAACGTATCTACCTTTTATTTTTTGGTATTTTCACACTTATTTTCATCTTTCATTGCGGAAATCATCATTTTCATCAAATTTCTCAATTAAAAAAAAAGTTCAAGTGGGTCCAAGTAAATTATCAAAAGAGTAATTAGTACAAAACGTCCATTAACTTCCAAAATTATTGTACAAAACGTCCATATTTTTCATTTTTTTTGATAATTTTTACATTTCGTTACGAAAATCATCCACTTTCTCAATTAAAAGTTGTAAAATAACGTCTCCTATAATTTTAATTATTTATTTAGAATTTATGTGTACTTTTTAAAAAAATTTGAGAGTATATTTGCAATTTGTTCTTTATTTTTCATTTCTTTGTTTTTGTTTTATTTAAAGAGGATGGTTTATTTGTTATTTTACAACTTTTAATTGAAAAAATGGATGAAAATGATGATTTTCACAATGAAATGTTAAAATAAGGATGAAAATGTTGAAAAATGAAATATATAGATGTTTTGCACAATAATTTTGGAAGGTATGGAAGTTCTGGGCTAATTACCCTTTTAATAATTTACTTGGACTCATTGGCACTTTTAAAAAAAATTAGGAGTATGATTGTAATGTGTTATTTAATTTTTCATTTTTTCATTGAGAAATTGAATGAAAATGATTATTTTCGCAATGAAATGTGAAAGTAAGAGTGAAAATGTCAAAAAAATAAAAAATGTGAACGTTTTGCACAATAACTTTGAAAAATAAGGACATTTTGTGTAATTACCCTTTTTTCAAAAGAAAACTCATTTAATTACAGAAATTTATGACGAGATTCAACTTTTCTATGCATTCATAATATCATATTAACAAAATCATTTTTCTTTTGCTGTATTTGAACAGATCCGTTCATGTTTTTTTTTTTTTTGCAATCGAAAATGTTTCCACAATTTTTTTTCCTACAATTTTTAAGTAAATTTGAATATAAAATATAAAGTTCAACAACAAGAAGTTCAACAATTTTGTTATGTTTCTAGGTCCCTATGAGTTATGGCTACAAAAAAGTTGTGGTATTCTCATCTTGCCCTTTTGGCGTGACGGTGGTGGCAGAGTGGGTGGGTCTGGGTCAGTACAGTCGGGTGGAAGGTGAATCTTGTTTTTATTTTAGTTTTTGCCTTTTTGAGTGAGAAAAGGTTTGAACCAAAAAATTGCAATTTGAGGAGACCGCACCACATGCACAGTGAAATATGTAGCATTGGAATGTCAAAAGTCAAATTTTAAGATAAAACCATAATAGACCTTGAAAAAACAGAGACATGCAGTGAGCGTGGATCGTATTTAGCCATTCAGTCTGGCGCTCTCCCAACTGAGCTGTCCCCCCTTATGGTGAAGGCATCTGAATGACTTTAATTTATATTTTGAAATATCAACCACATATTATCCAGTCCGGCGTTGAAAGGGCATTTGGGAGTTGTAGAAGAAGATGGGGCATGGCAGGATTCAATCCTTCAAACAACAATTCTCTTTGCGTTTGTTCTTTATCTTTTATTAATTATCTTTTCCACTAAATAATAATTAATCCATGTTTAATTAAAAAAAATACAGACGAAAGATGCCAAGAATCACAAGCAATCATCGCCAATTATCCCGACCGAGTACCGGTACTCTATTCTATCAACCTTTTCACAATATTTTTGTTCTAGTATTTGATATCAATTGAACTAATGCCTTAAATAATTGCAAGTTTATTCGTTATTTGAATTTAGAATATGCATCTTAATTATCAAAATATGGGGCAGCGTGCAATTTCAAAATTGTTGACCTTAAATGCTTTTCCAAATTTGGATTTTTGTCTCTTTCTGCTTCAGTTAAAGGAAGCTTGGATGCTTTAATTTGCTGAGTTCATCTAAAAAGGACATAGTATTTTCTTTGCACGTATATCTGTTTTCTTATGGGACATTGCTAGGACATGTTATGTTAGGGGTAAAAGATAGAGGAAATTACATAATTCCAGATGTTTGGAAATTGAAATTCAAAAATCAGGAACCAAGTTTTAATATTTAAAAATCAGGTAATATATTAAACTCTAACCCTAATTTAACACACTCAACTCCCTCACATCCCTCTCCACAGAGCCGCCGCCTCCATTTCTCTCCACTCTTACACCTCTCTCCACAACGCCGTCTCCTCCCACCACCTCCCCTCCCTCTCCCTCTCCCTCCCTGCCGGCGTTGAGGCTCTCTGAAACAACCAACGTCGCTACGAAACTGTTGGGTGCTGTCACTTCGAAGCAGCTAACGGCGCTCACGACTACGATATCGCCCTCCTCCATTCCCGTCCTTCTTGCATTAGTAGATCTCACACATCACGGTTGCCACTACCATTATTAGCGCAAGATTTGGAGGATTAAAGTGGCCCCGATCTACGGATAACAGATTTGGAGAAGCCACCGAACAATCATCGAAATCGCCCAGTCAACCACAAATGATGGACTGTAATTGATGTCGATAACATTCCCGACCACTAATAATTTCCGATTGGCGCTTAGATCTTGGTTTTTATTGTTGTTGGAGTGGTGTTGGCGCTGGTTGTTTTGAGGTTTAGGGATGGATTTGTTGATGGTGGTGTCTTGGTGGTCACAAACGATTGTGTTGGTGTCGGCGTCGCTCCCCTCACAGTGGTAGTGAAGTAGTCACAATTTTTTTTGTAGTGGTGGTGTTTCTGTGTGGTGGTAGTGGTGTTTTTGTGTGGGGTATTGGTTGTGCGACGATGGTGTTGGTACTGGTTGCTGTGAGGTGGTGGCGGTTTTGTGGCGGGGGCGGCGACTGTAGTGGTTATTGTTGGTGGTATGTGACCAATTATTTGGTTATCTGTGACCAAGTATTTAAATGTGATCTAAAAATTTGAAAATATGTGACCAATGTTAATACCTAAAAATTTAATAATACGTAACTCAAAAATTATATGTGACCAACTAATTTAAAAATCTGTGACCACGAAATAATCCGTGACGTACAAATTTTTTGATATGTGGCCTCGAAATAATTTGCGATAAAAAAATTTGACGTTATGTGACCAGTAAATAAATCTGTAACTTATAATTATAAATCTGTGACCATTAATCACAAATTGTAACTTTATTATCTTTATTTAATAAATATTTTTAATTAATTAAATCAATACCCGATTTTTGAATTTTCAAATTATTTATCTTACTTTAGAATTGAGGTAAAGAATACACCTTAGATATGAACTTTTCCCTAAAAGATAACCAAGATATAAGGGTCTAGAACCACTCTATGTCATAAACCTTACTCATTGCCTGTCATCACTCCATGATGGCTCTGATTTCGACCCAATTCTCTTCTTCATACCATGTGAAGAATATTATAAATTGTATATAATAAACTTGTTTCTATTATAAAGTAAAAGACCCTATTTATAAGGCTATAAATAACTCTAAAAGGAAAGATCGCATAATAATTATACAATCAACTATTAAGGAAAATAACCATACACTATTGGAAAAATATCATAGAGATTATTCTTTCCATATCTTCAACACCCTCCCTCAAACTCAATATGGTGTAGGAGCAATCAAATTGAGTTTGAAAGATAAATTGATCCAATCAAATCTTCAAAATTGCTTATATGTCAATCAAGCCAAACAAATAACTCAAATTTAATGATAATAAAAAATCATCATCCACCAATATAGCCAAACCATCACCAAGACTTGAAAGAAAAATCAGATGATAGTCAATCTCAATACGAGTTAGAGAGGAAGAAAGAACATCCATATCTGCAAGTAACCAACACATCCACTACTAAACCAAATGGATGCAAATTTCAAATTTCAGCTCAACAAATACCAAATGAACTGGACTCAAATTTCAAATTCTAGCTCGACAAATACCAAATAAACTGGATGCAAATTTCAAATTTCGGATACACCGAACCAACTCCAAATCAAATTACAGATGAACTGGACCTATACTAAATCAAATTCCAGATGAACTGGACCAAATTCCAAATGAACTAGACATGTACTAAACCAAATTCCAAATAAATTGGACCAAATTTCAGATTACCAAAAGTTGAAGAAACTCCAAACAAGATTAAGAGGAGAAAATGCTCAACTCCGAACAAAAAGAAAAGAAAAACATTGGTAGCCGGACGAGCAGCTTAAGGCAGCTGCCGGAAACGAAATTTAAAGGTTAATTTGTTTAGAATCGAAACTGCTCTGATACCATGTGAAGAATATTATAAATTGTATATAATAAACTTGTTTCTAGTACAAAGTAAAAGACTCTATTTGTAGGGCTATTAATAACTCTAAAAGGAAAGATTGCATAATAATTATACAATCAACTATTAAGAAAAATAACCATACACTATTGAAAAAATATCATAGAGATTATTTTTTCCATATCTTCAACACTGCTCAATCCTTTTACTTTTCACTTTCTTTATTGACATACGGAATGATTGGGGATGGAGTGCTTAGGATCAGCAGAATTCGTAAGCTACAGAATGCACAAGCAACTTGTTTTACACTTGGTGAACAAGATTTACACACTACACTTTAAACCATGCTGAGATGGGAAGGGGGAGCGATGACAAACACAATCGTACAAGAACGAGATTGAGCAAGGAAGAGAAGAAGAGGGAGAGAGGAGAGAAATTGAGGTTGAAAGTATCAATTTTATTCATATCAAAGTTGTATCTATTACAATGCATAAGCCTCCTTCATATAGGGTTCAAACAAGTCCTAATTGAAGTAGGAAAATACTATAAAATCTTGTTTCATAAAATAAGCATCTAATTTGAAAAATAAATATCTTTTCTAAGATTCCCATCAGGGAGGAGGCAATGATGTCTGCAGCGTTCACCCTTGATCTTCAGACTTGAACTATTGCATTTGTAATGTGTCTAACTACGTGTTCAAGAGCTTTAATCTTTGCAGAAGGTAGAGTTGGTGTATACTTGATTGAATGAATAAAAAATCCTGCATTTATTTAAGTATGCTGATAAAATTGTTATAGTTGTCAAATTCTTCATGCCACCATCTACTGACTGAATTTTCATATTCCATTCAGATTGATATCGAGTTTGTCATGCCATTATTTACATTTTCCACATTTTACAGGTGGTGGTTGAAAGGTATTCAAAAACTGACCTCCCTGAGATGGAGAAGAGAAAGTAAGATATGGGTGTTACGACCATTGCTAACTTCCATTTGCTTTCTCGCCCTTTTGTGCCTTGTGGTATTAGTTACTTCAAATAGGCAATATATCTCTGTTCTCATTTTATTTATGGCTGTTTACGAGGAAATATGCATGTACACTCACCTTTCTTCGTAATACAGCGACAGCATGCGTTTGAAAATATAATAGAAAACAGACAGACTAGTTAAACTGAACAGCTTTCTTGATGGTATGATTTACTTAGTCATTTAGTTGCACTAGTTTTTGTGAGCAATGCTCTTCAGTGTGTGAAAATTATCCTGGCATCTCTTGCCAACTACACGCAGAACAATCATTGTACCAGAATTCTTTCGGACTCGTTTCACTATTACTATTTCTGTGTTCGGGTGCCTTGTTCAAGAAATAAGGCTGGTTTACAGTTCATTTATGTAAGCTATTCTTCTCTTCTCAAGATAGTAATTTAACTCCGAATTAAGACGTGTCCACCACTTGTCATGCTAGCAAGATGCTCTAGTGTAGTCATTCCTTCATCAGAAGAAATCAATTTGTTTTTGGAGGTCATTCCTCAATTCTTGAATTTTACTGAAGTGGGGGCTCGTGGCGAGTCTCTCTCTGTACCCTAGTTTATGCATCTGTCTCTTTCCGCATTCATGGCATTCAAACAGCATTATATTTTGGAAACTCAAAATTGATCTATATTTAACATTTTTTACGTGCTCTCTCTGTGTCATTTATTATTAGCGTCATTTATTATCAGTGACTAGTCAGTGGATTGAAATCCTTGTGTCATTAATAATTAATGACTAGTCAGTGGATTGAAGTTCAATCCTACAATTTGTCGATGAAGATCAAACTCCTCCATGAACTGAGATGTGATACTTAAATCCTTCATTTGCTTTTGACGACAGATTCCTGGTCCCCCGAGACATGTCTGTTGGGCAATTCATTTACGTCCTGAGTGGCAGGCTCCATCTGAGCCCTGGGAAAGCTCTCTTTGTATTTGTGAAAGATACCTTGCCTCAAACATGTAGAATCTCTATTACCTCTCTTAGTTATCCTTATAGAAGTAATGACATGTGGTTCCTTTATAAGGGGTAATCTGTTTATGTTGTTAATTTTTGGTTGCAGCAAGCTTTGTGGAGTCTGTATACGATTCATACAAGGATGATGATGGGTTCCTCTACATGTGTTACAGCAGCGAGGAAACCTTTGGTTGTGTTCTTAACCCAGTATGATGCCACGACTATCTTGATTATTGTACTGTTCTTGTTTTAGTATCATGTGGGGATATGGGTCACTTTTCGTTTATGTAAATTCACCTGTAATCACAAGTGTTTATATCAAACGTGTGAAAATATTGTGCATCTTCTAACAATGAGGTGATGTTTGCAATAAATGGTATGGATCGTAGTTGTTTCTGTAAATTCACCTGGAATTAGAAGCATTTATATCTACGTGAAATACATGAAAAAATATCCACGTAAAACAGATATTTGTATGTTACTTGTGTATCACGTTATTGATAAGCAGTGTTTATAGCGACAGTATGGATCATTGTTGTTTTGTACATAAACAGAAGTTTGTCATCGTTATATCGCCACTTACAGTCAGAAATAGATTCATAGTTAACAATTAAAACTGCACAGGAAATCGAAGAAAACGCATAGCCTTTTGGGACCAAGATGCATACATGGAAGCTCTGAACGAATTGGGATGTTTATTTTCCAGTACACAAAAATAATGGGAATGAAAACCATCAAAGCTAAAGGTGACTTTCAACAATTCGCAGCAAATCAGACGGGTAATCTTAGCATCATTTAAATTCATTCAAGAAACAAAAAGTTCAAGCTTCATTATAATATACAGTTTCACATAATTAAGATGATACTGTGGCAATTCCCACATATGCAAAGCTAAGTCAACAACGCAGTTGAGAACACTAAAAAGCTTAGTACTGATATTTTGTCATTCTATAAATCGAGGGCAACCATCCTTGCACCTTTTAGATTGAAGACTTCAGTAGAAAAATACACGTATATGAACAGACAGCAAAAACATGGACCTTTGTCAAAATTGGAAACCCCAGCAGCATTCGGCAAAAACTGTTTTACTGCAGAAGCAACTCATCAGAAAAGCTAGCTCAACTTAGAAGTCATCAAACCAACAGATGGATACTTCCAATTACTTTCAGTTAAAACTCATCTTCTTTAGCTTCAATTTTTCGTCCCTTTTGAAGTAACTGCCAAAAGCCTCTGACCTCCACCATTTCGCCAAACACCATGAACTGGCATACCTTCCGAAGCATTATCCTGCTTGTCTGAGGCCGCATTCCTCTGATTTGGGTCAGAATCTGAATCTAAATCTGAATTTTTATGATCCAAGAATGCTTCCGCAGAGCCATCACCTAGGCGGATTCTATGGAACTTTGAGATTTTTTTCCGTTGTTTACCTTTTCCATTACCATTTCCTGAATTTTGATTGGACACACCATTTCCTGAATTTTGTTTACCTTTCGTAGAGTCATTCTGGCTTTTCAGCTTTATAGATTCGCTCGATCCACTCAATTCGGCTCGTGAGTTGTCAACCAACACGTTTGATTTGCCTTTCGGAGCTCGATACTCATCCTTAGACAACACTTCTACATCTTCTGAAGGCTTGTAGCTCGACTGCAGTTCTTTTACAGTGCTAACAAAGTTATCTGCTAAGTTATTTTTTGAAATGCTGTTTCCAGAATCTAAAACTTTGCCTTTACCTTTACCTTTCTTAGAACTATTACCATCTTTCAAGCTAATACCACTACCATAACCACTCTCTCTTGAAGCATTGTATTTCATATTAGCATTGTACGTGTCAATCAACTCTCTCTGCTTTCGAGCATCAGGAAGGAGTCTAGTCAAGTCTAGAACAAGATGCGACAAACCAAACTGCTCCACACATGCTAGATATGTTTCAGTGTCCATTAAATCTTGACGAAATTCACTAGATATAATTTTAAAAGCAGTGTATTTCTCTTCGTCAAACCCTAGTGCAGCACGCATTTTCTCAACCAAAGATTTGTTTGCACTGTGAACGTCTTCCACCTTCAAAACAGCTTGGTCACTCGCAGGTTTCTTGCTAGGGTGAGCTACAGAAACTGGAGGGAAATCAGAATATGAAGAGTCAAAAGATCCCCTCTGAGAAAGATTAGGGGCTGATGTGGAATGACCGATCCGACCCGTGTTCCCACTATTCCTGGATGAACTTAAAGAACCTGCAAATGATGAATCATGAATTGACAAGGGATCATGAATTGACAAGGGTCGAGCTTGAGCAGAACTTGAATAACTAGATAGAACCGCTCCATTTTCCATTGCATGGCCAGAGCTAGATGCTGAACCAGAAGCAGAATTTATTGCAGGCCATGCATGAGGATTAACTGTTGGTTTTGCAAGTGCTGGTGCTTGTTTAGATGGGCCGGAGATAGACGCTGACCCAGAACCAATATTTATCGCAGGCCATGCATTTGAAGTAATAGCTGGTCGGGTAGGGGTACGGCTCACAGCAGAACTAGAGGCTTTGGTTTTTCTATTGCTCTGGCGTCGGAGTTGTGCAGCCATAGTGTTCTTGTGTAAAATATCAGGTTGAGAATCTTGTTGACCACCTCCTGCAGCCATAGAGAGAGGAGGAAACAAAGACTCTTCGAGTGTAGAATTTCTAGCTCTCTGTGACACGGCTTGAAGGTATCTTGAAGTTGGCTCAGCGTCAGTGGTAGCTAAAGATTCAAGAGGTGGAATGAGAGACTCAACATCACTAATGTCTCCATGATCAGCAACTGTATTGGAACTAGACAATGCGAGATGAAATCTACCATCCGAAGTGGCTGTCTGTAGACTTGATTGGATTGCCATAGAGAGTTCATTATCAGAAGTATCACGATGGAACTTCCGTCCCCTTCCACGACGATCATCTTGTTCATTACTTCGCCGATATCGAAAACTGATAGGTATCTGCACGAGGATAAACCAAGACAGCATGTTTTAATACTCGTGTAATCAAGAGAAAAATGAAGGATAAATTCAACGCAAGGGGTTGGCTCTAAATGAATAATGCAGTCGTTACTAATTAGACAAAGGGAGTAGCGGTCAATTAAGTTGGATAACGCTACCTGAAGAGCAGCACTGCGCTGTGAACGAGACATACGACCTCCGTGCTCTAAAGCGTTGTGCTTCTGAAAATCGAACAAGCAAACCAATCAAGAAATTGCTATACACCAAAAATGAAGGAATACTAGATAGATTATAGAGGTCCTTGTCCATGCAAGGCCCAAAAAACTAACATAGTAATTTTCAAGCATGATTGTTAACGAAAATGAATTTGCTAGATTTGCTGACCTTCAATTCAGGTTCAAACTGGAAGACAACGAACTTTTTAGTGAGGCATGTCTCATCCTCGCACAAGAAATGATCTCGGCGGAAGTGCACCTGAAAAAGAAAAAGAAATTTTCTTTCAGATAAATAAATTAAGCCCGTTGATGGCCATTATTTCCAAAAAAATGATGTTTTGGAGCATGTATGATTAAAAGTAGGGAAAAATTTTGGATTTACGTGCAATTACGTGAATGTGTAGTTGAAAATGAGTATGAGAAATAAAGAGTTTTGTTTTAAAGGGAGCCAAACGGGGGCTAAGGAAGCAATTATGAAGATTTTAAGAAACTGCCATGTAGTAACCTCTAACCTCCAAGTCATCATAATTCTTGTAATACTCAAATTGTCCTGGATTCTGCCTGCAAGAAACAGCGTAGAATTCCAATAAATTCTACACGCATTGATAAAACCCAATCAATAGTACTTCTAAGTAGAAGCCCAGAAATCACCTTTGGCAGATATGACAAGTGTAATGTTCAGTGGACATGTGTGTGTACAGCTCATTATCCCCATAAAAAGGGGTCTTGCAGAATTCACACATAGGATGCCCCATGAAACCACCTCTTTCACTTTCAGTTCCATCCACCTCAGAATCGCCAGTCTTTATATGCTGACTCAGTTGTGCTCTGGTGTATAACTTTTGCTCACATATAAAAACCTGATTGAATCAAAAGCAGCTTGTCAGGTCTTCTAGCCAAACTTGTAATGAATTGACAGAGTTAAGGGCAAAAATATAGGATTACTTATTTAGAGAAGGGAAAAAAAAAACCAAAGGGGCTATACGTCATCTAATGTAAAAATTGAAGCTTAGAATGCAACATGCAGAAAGCTGTAGTCAGCAGCATTTGTATCAAAATACAGTCAAGATAATCCCTCTATACTAAGGAAAATACATTCAGCTGATGTCCTTGCATATAACAGGGAAAATAAATTATCAGTTTCTGATAGTTATAAGACAAATTCTACTATTGATTGTGTGAGTTTCCACTTTCCATCTTCCACATAAAATGTGGCATGTTGACCAACGCAAACATCTCAAGTGGAAATTACTTTAAAATCACATGGGCTAATATACAATATATATTACAGCTTTATATGCATCCGAGTATTGACACTACTAATCTAGATATATTTTCCAATTTTGGAAGGCCAGATTTGGTCAATCATGAAGGAAAACATAGAAACAGAACTTAGATATCATTCCTTCATCAAAAAAGGTGTCCCTCAGTTTTAGATCTACATTTATACCATTTTAGATGGCTATCTAGACACAAACATCAAAAAAACACTAAATAATATAAGTTTGCATTGTAACAGATGATTCTTATGATGCAGAAAAAACTAGTAAAATGGATAAATCTATGGAATGGGGTAAACAAAGAAAAAAAAATACCTTCCTTCCTTCCAAGCACAAGCTGCACATGATGAGCTTATGTTTGTGAAACAAATGACCTTTGAGCTGTTCAATGTTCCTAAACTTTGGCTTTCTCCTAGATCCATCCTCGGCCTGTCCCTCCATATTATCACATACACTGCAAGAAAGCCTGCACGTGGCCTTGATCATATTGTAGTGATCCAAATCGTCAAAAAATGCCTGTGTGTCCTCATGGTACCAGTATTTCCCCACTTTACCTTCTTTAACTTCCAATGGAAATACTGAAAAATCGCTTATCGCATTTGTGTAATCTCCTAGGGCCTAATTGCACCCAAGAAAAACAAGAATATTTATTTAGTTTTCATCTATCATTCTAAAATCTTCAATCAATCGACAACCACTTTCCAATTTCCGAAACTAGGCAAGGGACTACTTTCAATTACTTTATAAAGATATTTCACACGAAGCCCCACTTTTACAAGATAATGCTTTATAAAATCCTAATTTTACCAATCCTATTAACTCGCTCTTCAAATTCAAACATTTTACAAAAATTGAAGCAAAAAATGCTATAATTAATAAAGAAAGATTGTTTTGTTGGTGCTCACCTTAGTAACAAAGACGACGTTTGACTCGGTCTTGCAAATACAGCATCGGCGATCGTCGCAGATGAATCGGAGGCGAGCGACACAAGTTGAGCAGACATCTTTGTGGCCGCACTCCCCGTACGCCACCCACTCCAACACCTCAGCACACACCGCACAGCTATCGTCCATCGCCATTGTTCTCTTGTCTAAGATTGATTTTGAATTGAAATCGAATGTGGATTGCGCGAACGAACGAGACAACAGGATGATCTAGGGTTTCTGGATGGTCGGAAACTCAAAATTGATAATAAAAAATAGCTAAAAGGATTCATATGTTATAATTATACATATATATGGTGTGACGAGTAGCCGAATAGCAGTACATTTTTGACACATCTAGGATTTAGGGTAATGCTAGACGTACAGAAAATTTTGACAGAAAGCTAACAGAAAGACTTAAAATGTCTATTTTACCCTTAATGAAATAAATTGCAAGATATGTCCTATATCTTTTAGTTATTAGGTCTTTCAGGGTTATTTATTTCTATACTTCTATTTGGATCGTAAGTTCTTAGAACTAAACCTAAAAATCTTAATTCAGTATTTTCTTGTAGCCAAATCAAATATTGTTGTTGCTCGAATTGGTGATATCTTATAGTTGTTCTTATTTTGTCCCACCTTTCTTGATCTTTTTCTCTTTTAAGTTCTTCAAGAAGTATTCTAACTTCTCTAGATCTAAACTCACTAGTATTATCTTGGACTCTCCTAAATCTTTCTAAATTTTCTCTTTCTTCGTGGTTCATAAGCTTAATCAGGAGTATATAATATTTTCTTAAACTTTTCAATATTTCCTAAAAACTCTCTATATTTTGTTAGTTTTTCAAAGGCTTTTGGCTGATCTTTTTTAGTTATATAGCCAAGGACAATTCCTTCTGAAACTTCTTCTTCTATATTTTTATATTCATTTATGACATCTTCTACCTTTTTTATTTCTCTACTAGTTTCTACAGGATCAAATCTTATATTATGTTTACAAGCATAATTTATATCAAGATATATACTTTCAAGTTTTTCTTGGCCAGCAGGAAATACTTTTTCAGATTTCTTAACTAATCTTAATAAAAACGAGATATCTACACTATTTAAATATAACTTAAGGCCATCATCATTAGATGTGGATGCTTGTGAAGTGTTCATAATAATTAAAGCATAAACACGTAAAGATAAGCATATAAAAACATGTAAATGACTTACAGTAATCAATGGAAATAAACAGGCTTTCCCTCCAGTATGTTCTTATAGCTGCTTTGCATGTACTTAATCAATCTTCTGAATCAGATGAATATTTAAAATGTTTTTAAATCATTTGGGTCTACAACTGCTTCCGCAAAAGGCTTTTCAATTAAGGTTGCATTTCTCATTCTTAGAGAACTAGCCGTGTTGCCACAGACGCTATCTCACAGTATTCAGAGTCTCTGTTTTCACCTCTATTCAAACTCTTTTCAGAAACAAGTTCTTACTTGGAACGAAATTTTAAAAGATAAACTCACACACAAGGTGTTACGATTTTGTTAAAAAACTGTCGTATTCCCAAAATATTCATCAAAGAATGGTACTTTGGCATGACTAACATCCAATCAAAACAATGTTTTGAAAATCTTTTAAAATCTCTATCTGCACTGCCGAGGAATCATGAGAAACTTAATGAAATCCTTTTGTGAAAGCTTTGTTTGAACATAACAAACTTCATCTTAATATTCACGAACTGAAATCGTACATGCTTACATACTATATTTACATACCTTTGGTACTCACCTTATGAAGTTTAGAACTCCATAAGTGATTACCTTCTTACAAGCTTTCCTATCTTCAAGCTATCTAAAAATATTTCTGAATACAAGTAGTGTATACAGACTACAAAGTAGTAATTCTTTTCTAAGAATTTTTTGAGCTGAGTGTTTTTCGAGATGTCTTCAATCCTGGACTTCTTCTCCTTATATAGAGGTCTTTGAGGCATTCCTTTAGTGATAAGGAATCTTATCTTTACAGCTGTCTTCCCACTTTCTTTTGTTAGGTAGTAAAAATAATCTCCCACTATCTTGTGTTGATCACATGTGTCCATCAATATCTTGTGTGGAATATTATCTCTTGAGTTGGATTATGACATTTCTCCAATATCTTCTGTCTTTTAGTGACCACAGTTTTTCTTTAATAAAGTAAATTATTAAAGTAGTGATAAAGGGTCACTCTTTTGGCTCAATTATTTTTCCATTCTCGATTCGAAGAACTCAGCAGGGAATTCTTCACTGTTGAGAGATGCTCCTTGGCTCATATCGTCCACAACACAGTGTTCACAATGATGATCACTGTAATCCCAAAGTATCTTGCACAGTTCTTTAGACATATATTCTGATCCATTAACTTGGTTTGAAATAATCAAAGATAGTAAATTATCAAGATGATACATATCTTCATCCTTTGTGGGGATCCTTGCATTGGAATAAATAATATATTCTTCAGAAGGATAAATCCATATTTTCTCTTTCTCAGTAATTAACTGAGTTAGATGTTCAAATATTTCTTTATACCCTTTTGCTCTTCTATAGGGCATCATATTAATGATATTTTGATATCCATTTTTAACAACCTTTTGACTGACTGGTAAGAAATGTTGGTTTGTGAGTCCCAATTTTATAACACGGAATGCTGGTTGCATACATTCAAGAGCAGGATCCCATTCCATTAGTGCCGAGTGGAATCTAATGTATATATTTGTACTTTTGACAACTTCAGTGTATCTCTTTACTGCTTTCCTGACATCTGCTGGTAGTTGAGTTATTTCTCTGAGGTCTTTGCTAGGATATATACATAGTATATTTCCTACTTCAAAGCAATTTTTTACCCAGTTGGCTGGTGCTTCTGGATAGAAGTTTATCTTGTTGTATTTTCCATAGTGGAGAGTTTTCATCCACTTCCCTATTTCAAGATACCAATCAGATAAAATGTTAAAAATAACAAGAAAGAATATCACTTCTTCATAGTCATTCTTTTTGGGTATCTTCATTCCATGGCATATCTTGACAACTTCTTTTGGGTCAATATTTTCAATAGTTAGCTTAGGCAAATTTTGGCTCGATGAAGAGCTACCATCGCTAATTTTGATATCTTGTAAATCTTTGATAGGAGTTTTCATATCTTCTTTATCAGCAATAGGTTTGAGTATTCCCTGTGAAGGGGTTCCTATTACTTTCTTGTCTTTCCCTTTATCCTCGGGAAGAGTGCTAGTATTTATACTAGATTTGGTACAAGTTACTTCTGCCTCAAGGGCTATATTTTTGGCTCGGAGGCTATCTTGGATATTTTGCATTTGTGTTTCCAAGTAGGAAACCTTTATTTCAAGAATCTGGACTTTCGTCCTTAGTTGTTCTAACTCCATCCCTGCTAAGATAATCAGGAAGAAAGTTAGCTTTTCCTTTTATATATTCAATATCAAATTTGAAATAAGAAAACCAAATTTGAATCCTGATAATATATTTATTTGCAATAGACGGATCAACTTTATTTCTCAAGAATGCTTTAACTTGAGTATTATCAGTTATAATTAAGAACTTTTTTAGCAATAAATAATCTTCATATTTTTGTACTCCTCGCTTGACAACAATGAGTTCTTTTCTGTTTGTCTCATATCTTGTTTCAACTTCCTTGAACGTTCCTGATGTATATCCTGCAAGTATCTCAGGACAAGAACAATTCTTTTCACATTTATATTCTTTATGATTCTTTTTAACCTTTAATACTGCACCCCAGTAACTATCTGAAGCATCAGTTTCAAGGATAAAGAAATCTTCTTCTTGTGGAATTATAAGTTTAGGCAAAACCCTTAATTCTTCTTTCACTTTTCTTATATTCTCACAGTCTTGTTTTTCCCAAGACCACATCACATTTTTCCTTAATTTTGGAAGAAAATAATTTTTTAGTTTGGCACAATTTTCAATGAATCTTTCAGCATAATTTAATATACCAAGGAAACTTTGTAACTGTTTTTTATCTTTGATTTCTTCGGGAAATTCTTGAAGTTTCTCACCAATATGAGATTGCAGTTGCAATTCTCCTTCTTTTATGTGTAATCCAAGAAATTCTATTTCTGTTTTAGCTATCTCAGCCTTCTTTTGAGAAAGTGTAATACCATGCTTTTTCATAATATAGCAAAATTTCTCAAGATGTTCAATATGTTCATTTATATAATTTGAATGAATAAGTAAATCATCAACATAAGCAATACAAAAATGAGTGATTGGCTTGATTACCTCATCCATTCTTCTTTGGAATATTTGTGGTGCATTTTTCAACCCAAATGGCATTACATTCCATTCATACTGTCCCAAAGGATTGGGTGTACTAAATGCAGTTAGTGGTTTACTTTCTTCTGTAAGTACAATTTGCCAAAATCCTGACTTGCAATCAAATTTTGAAAATATCTTCTTATTTTGTACTTGTTTAATAAGAGTGTCCTTATTAGGCAAGTAATATCCGTCAAATTTAGTAACTTCATTTAATTTCTTATAGTTAATTACCATTCTAGCTTTTCCTCTTTTTATTTCACTATGTTTTCTAACCATAAAGGCTGGACTGCTATGTGGACTTTTACTAGGCCTGATTAATTTGGCTTCTAATAATTCTTTTATCTGGACTTTAAATTCATTTTGGTCTTCTACACTATATCTCATAGGTTTAACTCTAACTATGGTGTCTGTATTAATTAGTTCTATCTTTACTTTTACCTTATCTGTATTCCATTTTTCTAATGGATTTTCAGAATAAGTTTCAGAAATTTCTTTTTTCAATTTTTCTAGCTTATTTTCTGTTGTCATTTTTAAAACTGTAATTGGTTTAAATTTTTCTATATTCCAACATCCACCACGCTGGGTTGAAGAGCTCTGATGGTTGATTTCTTTGTATGCAATACTTACAGCTTTAGTAATTTTTGGTGTAAAAATCTTATGTGCACAAGGGGTTGTGAACATATATCTATCTATATATTGTGTAAATGGTGCATATTTTAGTAGGAAATTTTGTCCTAATAAAATATCACATCCAATTGTTGTTGACATATAGATTGTATCAACAAATACTTCTCTAAATGATATTAGAAAAGGTACTTGTGTAGCATATTTGCTGTATATTACTTTATTTCTACCTGCTATTGTAGCGGTGACAACTTTTTTTGAATCATATTTCCAGTATTCAGATGGTAATACATTTGGCAAGCACAAACTTATTGTACTTCCTGTATCTAAGTATGCATGAAACTTAACCCTACAATAGTTTTTTATATTGAGTGTTATCTCAATATATGGACTCATAGGATTAGTATTTATTACTCTTTCCATGATAACAATGATTTCATATTTTCATCTATTCTTGATATAATTATTGGATTATCATCAACCGTTATTTTTAGATATCCTTGACAAATTTTATAAGGACTAAATTTTTCAAGGAAATTCATTCCTAACATTATAGGTGATCGATTAACTCCATATAATTCATCTTTATATAGAATTAGTTCTTTGGTAGATTCTTTTTGATCCTCTCCTATAAGTATAAGAGGGAATTTTACATATTTTCTTATCTCAAGATCGTTTCCTAAATAATCTTTAAATATATATATGGTTCTGGTAATTCAAAGTCTATTAAATGGCTAACAAACTTAGCATTTACATGACTTTTATTTGCTCCAGTATCTATAAGGACAAGAAGATTCTTCTTATATCCTTCTTGATTAACATATCTAGTTTTGATATAATATTGTGAACTTGATGGTTCAGTAACACTTAATTTTCTAAATTGACTTATCCTAGTGGCTTGTCTGGAGGGAAATCTTGCAATAAGATTATCTCCATTTAGGCTAATACTATTTCTTCTTATTAATTTTCCTTCAGAATTAATTTCTCTTGCTTGCTTGTGAAAATCAAGCATTATTTGTTCTGGTATGGTTACTTCATTTTCTTGATATTTTCTAGGAGGTATATATTCAGCCAATTCTTTAAAATCTTTATGTATGATAATGTTATCAGTTATTTTTCTTAGATTGTTATGATGACTGGTACTGAAAGCAAAAATTGATTTTATACTTATACTAATAGCTTTACTTTTTTGTGGCATTTTTAAGTTACCAATTTTATAGTATAGATTGAAACTTTGATCTATATTTTCATCAATTAAAGATACTGCATAATTTGGTTTTACTGTGAACATTATTTTTTGGTAAACTAGATTTCCTACAATAGTTTCTAATAGAGCATTTACAGGATCTTGTAGGATTCTATTATCCATACAATATATTTCTATTGGTATATTCATACCTTCTCTAAAGTATCCTTTTACCATGACTTGTATTCCACCTATCTCAATACATTTTAGTTTACTTCTTACATTCTCTGGTATTTTAGATAACTTTTGTTTTACCCATTCTTTTGTAATTATAGGAATTCTTGTTTTTCCCATTATATCTTCTATATAAATAGGCATTTCTCTATAATTCATACTTACAATTGTTTTATTTACTCTTGGTAGTATTCCTAAGAATCCTTGATGGAATACATTTTTTTCTTGTAAATCTAGTATCTTCTTAGTTATTCCTTTGTATTTTTTAATATCAAATGTAATTTCTTGAGTTATACCTTCCACTGAATCTTCATTTTCTTCAGTTGTTTCTACTTCTATTTCCTGGTTTATTTCTTGTATTTCTTGATTCATATATACTATTTCTTCATAATCTTCTTCTGATGATGATGTCTCTAATTCATAAATACTACTACATTCACTACTAAAATCTTCAAAATATTCAATTGGTTCTATATCACTATCGTCTTTGAATTCCTCATAGATTCTAAGAGTTTTTACATTTTGTCTATCCTTCTTTTTAGGACATTGGGGGGCAATATGTCCTTCTTCATTGCATATAAAGCATCTACATTTCTTGATATATTTTGGTTTGGGTTTTGTATTCCAATTTCTTTTCTTAAAATATTTTTTATGTGGTTTAAAACTTCTTTTCTTAAATTTCTTATAATTTTTGAATTTTCTTTTATATTTTTTATATGGCCTATATTTCTTTTTGTAGCATCCAAATTGCTCTACTTGACCTAAATCTTTGTAACAACACAAAGAATTTTTTCTTATCTTGTATGCTTTTTTATTTTCTAAAGCTTCTCTACACCAAATACTTATCATTCGTTTTGTAAATTCAATCCTAGTTCCAAGACTGTCTAATTTTATACCTTCTTCTTCTCCAGTTGGTAATATTTTTTCGTATTCTTTTAACAACTTATTTCCCCATGGAAATGGTAACTTTGTAAAATAGGATCTTAATATTGGTTTATTTTCTTGGTAATCTCCTTGGTTTAGTACGTAATATATTTCTTCAAATTTACAAGTATATCTATTTAATTCACACATGTCACATATTTTTAGATTTTCCATTGCTATTGTTCCTGCATTATATTCTTCTTGTTTTCTATATTCTTCATCAGCACTGAACATGTGTCCTAAGAACTCTGTTCTTAAGGCTCTTTCAAGTCTTTTTAATATTTCTTGTATATTTTGCTCATTTAAATTATTTCTATTATCTAATGCTTCAGTCATATCTATTCCATATTTTATTCTCCTTTTTATATCTTCAGGCAATTTTCTCCACCATTCAGATGCAATTCCTCTGAATGTATGTTCTATAAATCCGAAGGCTGTATATGTTTCCCATTTATTAAATTGTATAGCTAAGTCTGTACTTTTTATCCATGTATCTATAGTTTTATCTTTATTTACACAATCAAGATCTAACCATATTCCTGTTGTGTGGATTGGTTCATTATAAGATTTCATAGGATTTATTTCTTTTACAGATTGTTTTCCTATATTTCCAGTATACCTTTTTTGTGTTTTCCTATATTGGTTAAGGCCATCCTTATTAGGTATTGGATGATGAGGTTGCCATTTTTCATATTCTTCATCACTACTAAAGTCTTCTTTTTTAAAGCTAGATGATGGATTAGTGTTCATTTTTGTATTTTCCATTCTATCAGTTAATTCTTCTAATTGTTTTTTATATTCATTATATTCTTCCCCAGTAGATTCTAAGAATTTTTGTTCCAATTCTTCTACTTCGGTTATCATATATTGTTTTATTTCATTAATTTTTTCTTTCTTTTTATCTTTATGTTTTATCCTAAAATCTTGAGGTGGGTCGATTATAATCCTATCTTTTCCTTTAAGATTTTTATCTAAAAGAGCATTTCCTATTTGTATGTTATATTCTAAATTTTCTAATCTTCTATGCACATCTTCAAAACTTTCATTTGTACTATTTTTAGGTAAATAAGGATAACTTGGTTTTTTATGTTTTTCAACTTTCTTCAAAAATTCTTCAATTATATTTTCTTCATCTACTATATTCATCATTATTTCAGGTTCGTAACATGGCTCTGATACCATTTCAAGACCAGGGTGCGCAGAGGCAGCGGAATTTCAAAGTTTTGTATATTCTATGTAATTTTTTAACTCAGAAAATTTTAATCTATTGTTAATTATGGATATATAAAATCTTAAAGTTAATCTATATCTTAATCTTTTACAAATTTTGCTAATTTTGTTACTTTTGGGTCTTCTCATAAAAGATAATATTTTTTAGGAGTAAATTTTTTATTTATAAATCTTTAGGGACTAAATTGAAGTTTTTACATTCTTGTAATGGCTCTTTATTGCAAATTATGCTTAGAAGGGTATTTTTGGAAATTAATTTTGGTGTAAGGTTTCTGTAATGCTACAGTTCTGTACATATATCTTTTTCCTAGGATTTATTGTTGTTATTTATTATGAAAACGGGGAATACAATACTTAATTTTATTTTTAAGTCAAGTATTAATTCACTCTTTTATCAATCACACATTTAAATTTTTCATTCTTTTTAACCACATTCTTCAAAAAATTATTATTTCAAAATTTATTTTTCCTAAATTCTAGCTATAATGAGGCCAAACAATGGCCAACTCATGTTTGATAAGTCAAAATAAATAATTAATTTTAACCACATATTTTAAGAGTAATGTTAAGTAGCTTCATTGGGGTTGTAGCCCCCAGTTTAGATGAGTCATGAGATATCTTTCCATATATAAAAAGTAAGAGCTTGTTTGGTAGGGATTTTTCGGAGGAAGAATTGATTTTGAATAGTGATATGATGGGAAATGTGTGGTTGAAAAAGAAAAAAAAATTATTGATGTGATTTAAAATATTATTTTATTGAAGAATGTGTGATTGAAAATGAGAATTAATTTACTGTAGAATTGGAGAATCAAGAACAAACAGGCCCTAACTATTAAACGAAATATGTTGGTTTAACGGAAAAATAACGGAATTTCTTGTTTTTAACGAAAAATCTTTTTTCACTACCCCCTACTTTCAAAATTATAATTAAATAATAATAATAATAAATTAACTTTTGATAATTCCTTCAAACTAAAATATCTTGGAGCTAACTTATCCGAATCGACTTTTTCTCGAATCTGATTTATGTATCTAATTACGATTTATCCAACAAGACCAATATTCATATATTTACGATAACTCCATCAATATCTAAATATTTGACACAAATAAAATATAATTTGCTAAATATATCATTTAGTCCATAACTTTCAAAATATTAAAATATAATATATAAAAATTGAATTATATTTTATGAAAATTTTCGGGGTATTACATTCTCATTTCTCACCCCCTTAAAATATTTTCGTCCTCGAAAATTTACCCGTCACTTACCAATACTAAATCTAACACATGATATATATATATATATATATATATATATATATATATATTATCGTAATACATATCATACTTTAGCGATAAAATGAATTGCATTATTACTTAAAAAAGAGTAAAGATTTAAGTCATGCAAAAAGTTTAAGCCTCCGTTTGTTTCTCATTAAAAACCCATAAAAATGAAAAATATGACCGTTATTCATCACATTAATCTATCAATTTTGAATTTCTATCTCTTGTGTGATGTCAAATAACGGCTATATTTTTCATTCTCATTCTACATTAATGAGAATCAAATGGAGCCTAAGTAAACTCATTTTCTTACTCCTTAACATACCTTGAGTTTTTTGTTTGTGATTTTGGGTTGGAAATGACAGAGAGAAACACTTTATTTAATTATTTATCAATTACATAAACATTACATCATTAATTATTTAATTAACCAAAAAAATTACATCTTTATTAATAATTAATTAATTCTTAAACAAAACTATTAAATATAAACTAAGCAAACGTGCATTGTACGTTGCTTGCACCTAGTGCTAAAAAAAAGATGAAATTAAGTGAGTTATTTAATGTTACATTGCTGTCACCTAGATTGAGGTTGCAACCTCAATGAGATTAAATAACAATAATCCATATTTAATGTTATTGAGCAAATACAAACATGTTTTTGAAACGTAGGGACGTTTTTCGCATTAAGTGTCAAACGTAGGGACGTTTTGTGCTTAAACCTTTTAATAAGACTTTTGGACCCACTTGCACTTTTTAAAAAGTTTGGGAGTATAATTACAATTTATTTTTTTATTTTTCATTTCATTTTCTTTGTTTTATTTAAATTTGAGGGTATATTGGTTATTTTACACTGAAAAATAGTGAAAATGACGTTTTCCACACTGAAACGTTGAAATAGGGGCGAAAATGCAAAAAAATGAAACGTTGGGATGTTTTGCACACTAACTGTCAAACGTAGGGACGTTTTGTGCTAATAAGCCTTGTTATTTATTATGGAAACGGGGAATACGAATACTTATATTTTAGAGTAATATTATTCATCCTCGGAGTGTTTACAAACACAGTTTAGGTAACTCTAAATGATAAGTTAAATGAAAGGTGAAATTAAATGACTTTTTTAATTTCACCTATCATTTAATGTCATATTAACACCACCTGGAATGTGTTTGTAAACACACGGCGGATGAATAGCATTACTCTTTATTTTATTTTTAGTCAAGTATTAATTCTCTCTTTTATCAATCACATTTTTTAATAAAATAATATTACACGTAAATTTAAATTTTTTCATTCTTTTTTAACTACATTCTCCAAAAAATTATTATTTCAAAATTTATTTTTCCTGCATTCTCGCTATAATGAGGCCAAACATGGGCCAACTCATGTTTGATAAGTCAATCAATAATTAATTTTAACCACATATCTTAGAGTAATGTTAAGTAGCTTCATTGGGGTTGTAGCCCCCAGTTTAGATGAGATATGCTAAATAAAAGATGAAATTAAGTGAGTTATTTAATGTTACATTGCTGTCACCTAGATTGAGGCTGCATCCTCAATGGGATTAAATAACACTAATCCATATTTTATGGCAATCTTACTATATTGTCAGAAAATCTTACCATTTTGGCTGACATAATGACATATGACTTCTATCATTGGTCAATTTAAAAAACAAACAGTCTTTCCATCAATCATTCATTGTCACTTATGCATGTATCATCTAAGGTGGTAAATTAATCTTATAGATTCCATAATTTTTCAACAAATTATTCATCAACTTCTGTAAAAAATCTCCACGACAATAATTCAAACTACTATTGTGATTAGATTCGATTTTGAAAGATTGTTGGGGTGGGTTGGCTTCAGTGTTTGAAGCTACCCAAACGGATCCGAACCATGGTTTCACTAAAATCCACTTCAAGTGTTTGCAGAAAAACTTTTGCAACGAGCCTTGCTTTATGCTCTGAATTTTGCCTTCTGAGTCACACTTGAGTTTGTATACCCATTTATTGCCAATTCAGTTTTTGAATCTACCCAAATGGATCCGAACCATATTTGATTAGTCAGCTTGATCGACTTTCCGTTAGTATTTAATTCATGAAAAAAAGTAGTCTACACCGAATCCTTAATGTTTAAATTAGAGAAATAAGCTGATTATTCAAAATTTCTGAAAATTGGATATTTAGGAATTTTATTAATTTAAATAATTGGAAATTTTGTTTTAATTCTTAATTATCTTTCCTGATAACGTGTTATAAATTATAATTACGGCAATTTAACACAGTAAATTCCCTTTAATTAGATACAAGAAGAGTTACATTGGACATAATTCATTTTCACTGTCGGAGAGGGGTGCAAATTTTATATTGATTATACAATATGTTTCGATTTTTAGTCGTCATCACTATTTATGATTGTAGCAACATATATGGGGAAGAAGGTTACAAATTTTGTTCCGTCTCATCCGAATAAGCATATAGTACGTGTATAGGTCACAAAACATGATTTGGTGCTAGTATTGGAAAAAAAAATGTCACACGACACAAAAATTTAATTATCTATTCAATTGTGATGGACGATCGATAAATATAGTTCAATAATAATTGTTTGGCACTTAGCCAAATTTGGGATTTTTACATTCTCGATTCTGATGCAGCGTGGATTATTTGATATAGTTTAATTAATTAACAGGATGAAAAATTCCTAGTTAGCCATTGAGTTTTAAGACTTATTTGACAATCATTATTTGAATTTTTTTTTTTAACTTCCTCATTTTCAATCACATTTACACAATAAAAAATTTTGCACGTAAATTTAAAAAAAATTCTACATTTTAACCACACATTCTTCTAAAAACCACTATTAAAAACATTCTTTTTCCTAAATAATGATCGTCAAACATGTTAAGTTTTATTGATTTGGATAAAACTTAAATTAATTTAATTTCAAATTTACTTTTTTATAAACGAGAGATTCAACGGGTTTACTTCTAAATCAAAATATAGACCAATCCACGTGGAGCCAAATCTATAACTTCGAGAAATTGGTTTAGGCTCGAGTTTGTGATTTTGACAATGTCGTGTTTGGTGGGGATTAAAATTAAATTTTTAGTGAATGTTGATAGAAGTTTTTGAAATGTGTGGTTGAAAAGATGTCAGATCCATGAAAAATGTGGTTAATATTAATTGTTTGATTTTGATTTAGATTAAATCTAACCCAAATAGGCAATAAAAACAAGGAAAAATTCATAAATCCTACTTTATCTTTACATTATTTCAAAAATAAAAAAACATCTTCACATTTCAAAAATCAGATTTTTGACACACACACACACATATATATATATATAACCCACCCCCTCCACCACCCTCGTCGTTCCGACGACCGTCCGGCAACTACTCCGAGTCCGGTGAGCATCTCGACAACTACTCCGATTCCGACGACTGTTCCGATTCTAGTGAATATTTCAGTGACCATTCTACCGTCAATTTATTCCGGCGATTGTTCCAACTCCAGCGAATATTCCGACGACGCCTCAGGTCACAAGTCACAGTTCAGGTCACAAGTCACAATGCATTATTGTTTGTTTATAATGATTGATATCATGATAGGGCTCACTATCAGCACATCGTCTGCATTTGATGGTTAAATTGCAGTCTAAATATTAAATATGAACATGTAATAGATATGAGACTTTAGTGTTGTTTAATCGGATCTTTTATTTGTTCAAAGTTGTTTAGATTTCAAATCATGGTCGCAGTTTAATATTTCAAGTCACAGCCCAAGTCACAAGTTCACAGCCATGGACAGGTTCACATTCCAGGTCACAGCGCACGTCATAAGTTCACAGCCCATGTCACAGCTCAGTCACAAATCACAGTCCAGGTTACAGCCATGGTCGCCACACCAACACTAACTCACCATGACATCCAGCAACCAGCACCACTAAAAGATTGCCCTACCACCGCCAAAAGTCACATGTCACAAGTTCACAGCCACAGACAAGTTCACAGCCCACGTCACAGCTCAGGTCACAAGTCACAGTCCAGGTCACAATCTCCAGCACCAACAATATCGCACCACCTCCATCTCCGTTTACACCACCCTACAAAAGAATCCACAAAACTCAACGACAGCCACCACATCAAAAACCGCAACGAAACATGCTGAATAATCACCACGAAACCCACCACACACGCCGCAAACCACCACAGAAACCTCCACAAGCAGCGTCGACCGGCCTTACGAGTTCTTCGACGACGGCGCTTCCACCAACACCAAGCAGCCACCACACCCGTGACCTACTACCACAAATCACCAAAAACCACAACAAAAAAACACCAATGAACACCGATGCACTACTGTATGCCATGACAAAAAAACACAAAACGTTCTTGAGGACGATTTCCAAAAGAGTCGGTTGGCCTCACGAGTACTTCGACGACGGCGCCTCCACCAACACCAAGCAGCCACCACAACCGCGACCTACTACCGCAAATCAACAAAAACCACAGCAAAAAAACACCAATGAACCCCGACGCACCACCGCAAACCACAGCAAAAAACACATAACGTACTCGAGGACGATTTCCAGAACTTGATCTGGTCCGCACGCCCGCGACGTCCCCGACGTGAAGAGAGAAGACGACTAGAGAAGTGAGAGACAGAGGATTGTCGACGCCTCTGCGCCGAACTTCTCTTCCAGGGGACGGCGGATTCAGTTGAGAGAGATGATCAAGAGACGGAGAGAGAGTGATAGTGAGAGATCTGTACAGTCGTCGCCGGTGAGAGAGAGACAGAGTGGAGTGAGAGACGTGGTTTAGATTTTAGGGTTTGAAAATTAAATTAGGGGTGTGGTGGGGTGAGGTGTATATATATTAATTTTTATAATAATATTATTAATATTTAATTAAATATAAAAAAATTGTATCTATATATAAAATATCTGATTTTAAAAAATTAAAACTTGATATCTGATTTTTTAATTTAAATCTCCAAAAGTAGAGAATTAGGTAATTTTCACTCAAAGCAATTATAAACATTACCCTAGTCTGACAATTGTGTAGCCCAAGGAGGTCGATAGCCCACCCAGTTGCAGCTCTCTCAGAATGCCCTAACATTTTAGGAGACATCTTTTCCTTCCCAACCATTACTCTGTAGAGACAGAACGAGACACTCAAAAACCCTTTCAACCAAGCCGCCAAGATGCAGATATTCGTGAAAACCCTCACAGGGAAAACCATAACCCTGGAGGTGGAATCCTCCGATACCATTGACAACGTCAAGGCTAAGATCCAGGACAAGGAGGGCATCCCGCCGGACCAACAGCGTCTAATATTCGCCGGGAAACAGCTTGAAGACGGTCATACACTAGCTGACTATAATATCCAGAAGGAGTCCCACTATCCACCTCGTCCTCCGCCTCCACGGTGGCGCCAAGAAGCGCAAGAAGAAGACCTACACTAAGCCGAAGAAGATTAAGCACAAGAAGAAGAAGGTCAAGCTCGCCGTACTTCAGTTCTACAAGGTCGAGGATTCTGGCAAGGTACAGAGACTGCGTAAGGAGTGCCCCAATGCTGAATGTGGCGCCGGGACTTTTATGGCTAACCATTTGATCGTCACTATTGCGGTAAGTGTGGCCTCACCTATGTCTACAATAAGGCTGGTGGCGACTGAGTATGAATGTTAGTCAATGGATTCGTATTACTTTTTTTTTCGTTTAATCGTCTTTTGTGAACTATTATTATGATTTAGGGTTTTGGAATTTGATTTCAGATGAATTTTGGTTAAGAAATATATTCAGACTTGGAATTTTGTTTAATCTAATTTAAAATTACTGCTGCTAATTGAATATACTTATATTTTATCAGTTAATGGATTTCTGAAGGCGTCTTATATAATATTATTTGTCAAGAAGTATACCATGTTACTGCCTTCACACTCTAATTGATTCGCAGAGAGGAACACTTAAACGCACTATTGCAATTGTTTTTAGTTATGAGCTTCTTCGTCGTATAATGCTTTGCATTTATTTATGCTTGTCATTATCTGTATAATTTTTGAGTTCTTAAGGAGAACCTAGATTTTGAATGGGTCTTATTTATTGCTAGTTTTTCTACAAGTCTAGAGTGTAGTTGTTGATGTAGGGCAATTGAAGTCTTCCCTGATCATTTGTTGTGGCAATTACTGTATACTAGTTACCATTTTCATAAACTTTTAATAGAAACCGTTGTATAAATTAGCCTTCTTGGTATCTTTGCTTAGATAACATGAGATCACTTAAGTGACCGAGGCAAGTTGTCTAGTTAATGGGTTCAGAGGCCTGGCTGCTAGCACAGTCGGTTGGTTAGTTCAATAAGTTGAAACGTTTGATCGAATATCACACTTGAGCTAGTTTCAGTGTTTTGTAGTAGACCTGCTACAAAATTCTACAGCATATTAGGGAGCCAGTTGGGTTAAAGAGAAGTCGTACTTGAGCTTTAACATTCCGTCCAACTAGTTAATTGCTAAGTACATCTGTAATTATGCCTCTCTTTGATTAATGGGTAGGATGTTATATCTCGTTGGATGAACAGTGGATTCCATCTCTTAGATGCCATCTTTCAAGCTATGTTAGATATATTTCTTCTTTCGTAAGAGACCCATTAAAAGCTCTTTCTAGATGTGAAGCTCAAACTTGTACAAAAATATTTTCCTCTATCTTGTACTTGTTTTTAATGGGAGTAAGGGCTAGTGGTAAATATTGAGGGTTACTTCATTGGCATTCAGGACCATTCTACCCTACCGTGCTGTAGATCCATGGCAATGCTAAATGAGAACGAAAATTGAAATCTCCTCGAGTATAGCAAATACTGCTACCGATTCTATGTCGGGTCTGTTTTATAAAGTGAGAAAAAAATATTAAATGAATACTGGAGGACAGCTCAAATCTGTGTTTGTGCATACACCTCTAAAGAAGTCACAACCAGTGGGATATCTCGTCCTCAGTTAAGCAAATTATATACAAGTAAAAAATATAACGCTTGCACAACAATGTATTAAATATAATAATTACACACCGGCTAGTCACTGAATGATAAAGAGCTAACCAGGGGTAGAGATACCAGTCCATAATTCAATTACCCGTTGATTAGGTGGTATGTGAAACACATCAAACGATCTTCTCTGATAAAGAAATTTCAGAATGGTGCCAATGGAAAATGTCAAGAAAATCAATTTGTTGATGCACTAATGTCTGAGCAGGCTCAGATATAATTGACGTGTAAGAAATTCAAAGCTTGAAAGGTTCATAATCTCCTTGTTTATAATATATAAACGAACACAGTGACATAACTGCGTAGTAAGTATTCCACATTATTTTTCTTTCCCATGTTGGCGGGAGAGGAAGTCTAATACTTCACGAATGAGTGGGGGAATTTTTTCTTTAATGACCAGTGCATAATAAATTCCATAACAGGGAATGAACCAGAACCAAGCACATGTACCTGCTAAATGTGCATGAATATATGTTTCTAAGTGCATCATAATTTAGGGGAAGATAGCTGCTGCACATAAAGGTCAAAAGTCCTTTACCACAAAAGAGCCCGTGGTGTTGAGAGCTCAAAGAAAGGATATGGTCACCTATGAGAAACTCTTTATTTTAAGTTTTTTTATCCCATTAATGTAATATCCCCAATTTTCGTTATAGTCGTTATATTAGAAATTAGGACCTTAAAGTAAGAAATTTAATATCTAAGGATCATATTGCTTAGCTTATATGGTTTAGGGACCAAAGTGTGAACTAGTCATAGTTTATGATTTGATTAAATTTGGTAGAATTGTCTTTCCCTTCAATTTAGTCTTCTGCCAATTCGGTACATGTAAGTATATGGTAAATAGGCAAAAATCTTGGAATGGTTTTGGTAGGCAATCAATGCCATGTGGAGCAATAAGGGAAGATTCCACTTTTTCTTTTAATAGGACAACCTTATATTAACAATACACGCACACACGTCTCCCACTTTTTCTAAAAACCACACAAAAATTTCTTCTTTAGTACTACACGCACAGGAAGGCTGAAGGACTGATTTTTATTCCACACGTAGCATATTTATCATTTTCAGTTGAAATCTACGAGGTAAGTGATGTTGCATGTGGTTATGTGAATTTGTATATTGTAATTTAAATTCTGAAAATTCGTTTATGGGCCATATATGTTTATGATAAGAAGGCCGGAGTTTAGTAGCGCTACGCACTGGATTTACTACCACCTATGTTCGGAGTAATTCCCGTGTCTCCTACGTATGTATGATATGAAATCTGATTTTTCTTGATTTAAATGCGAAATACATGTTCACTGCACACACTTATTGAGATTTTTTCTTAAATCTCACCCCTTTTATTTTCTCCCTTTTAGGAAATTGAGATCGTGAGTTTGGAGATGGGAAATCGTTCGATGATGGCAGAAATTGCATTTAATAAAAAGAAATCTATTTGTTATGTTTTTTTTATTGTATGGATTAAATGTTGTTAAACATCGTTTCACTTGTTTTAAACTTTGAAAAACATTTATATTGTTTATTTATGAATAAATGAACGATTTTTATATCTCTTGTTAGAGATATAATAAATTTCTGATTTTGTTAAAAATCTGAGTTTTTGAAAAAAGTCGGGTCGTTACAATTAAGATCCTTAGGTTTAGACAATCAACCCACAAAAATAAAACATTGAAAGAAGACGGCGTCCCGGCTTCGGTTGTGAAGAAAAACTTACACCATGTGAAACCACAGGCATGAATAACCCAGAGGAAAATGACGTAGCAGCAACTCCATAGCAGGAAATATGCAATCCGAAATCAAAGAAAGGGCTGCCAAGAAATATTGATCAAAATTGAAACCTCATTATGAAAACACCAACGGAGGTTGTACTAGGTAGAAGAAAACGAAGGGAAGAAAGCTCTTCTTAATAGCTAATGAACCATGTAACGTGAGTGGAGCATAGACTACTATAATGTTCAACTTACATCGACTTGAACATCACACGTACACAGCCTGGAGGGTTGGTGGGGAGATAGAGGGAAATAGCTTCTTACAAGGCAGTTGATTGAAGTGTCAAGGAGGAGAAGCACAGCATTTAGAGTATGCATACCACCCATCAACTGTAAAACATGTAGCAGATATTAGCACCCTGAAGGGCCTTAACAAAGTGAGCATTACCAAAAGTGCCTACTCGGCTGTTATAAATGGAAACCCGAAGAAACATGTCTAAAGAGAAGACAATGCGTACCAGATTCACTTGTAGATGCACATTTGACAGAAATGGTGCTATAATGGACCAAAATGTTATATCGGTCAGAATAACAGCTCCCGCACAAGTCTGATATGAAGTTTGCATAAGGTATCCCCAAAATCCAGCTCGACCTTGATTCATTTCTTGCATATAGTGGCTTTGAAACTTTATGGTGTTCTTTGTCACTTTATCATGGGAAACCTCAGAATTTATGGAGAAAATTTGCACTACATCCATATTCAGAAAATCTTCTCGCCTTCCAATTTCCACAAGTCATAGAATAGTACAACACGCATCCATGAGCAGAGATTATGGTTCCAATCAGCACAAAGCAACACGTTGTATGAGCAGAATCATAATCTATTTACTTGATCCTTGAAGGTTTTGGGAATTATACTTACTGCAAAGTATACTATAACCAAGGTACAAGTCCATCTGAAGAATTAAAACCCGACATTCTTATAAGGCGCGGTATAAAACATAGCAAAAAAGATTACTATAAAATCCCTACTCAATACATTAAAATTCAAGAACTTATTCGGTGTAATACACATAGATAGATGCATCGTAGAAAAGCACATCATAAGCCAAAAATCCGCAAAGTATAGACAATGATGCAAAACGAAGTCCAAGCAGCCAGATGGGGTACAACCCTCTCCAACAAGGGCTCCATAGCTGAGAGGACCTCGAATTTCCTATAGGCTGCTTCCCAATTAACAGGCTCTCATAATTGCTGGTTTTGTTGTCAAATACTTCCTTTCTCCATAGCACATAGAGGGCAACGATGAAGGCCACACCTACTATTCCAAAACAAGTGTAATTGTACCAATATCCCACCACTAGTGTCATTCTTGGATATCTTCTTGCTCAGTTATACTTTATTGTGTTTATATATTTGCATAATCCTTGGATATCTTCTCGCTTAGTGATACTTTATTGTGTGTGTATATATTGGCATAAGAGGTAGTTTTAAGTAGTTTCTTGTACATAGCTGGAGACTAACGGGTGCATGCTGGATCGTGGAACTTGTAGTTTTGACTGACTGGTAGTTTAGAACTGGAGATTAATTATGTATGTACGTGAGACATGGATTGTTTTTAGTGTGTATATATTTTTAGCCACTACTATTTCCTAAATACATTTTTCTTTATCTTATTTTCAATCACACATTTTTCAATAAAATAACATTACACGTAAACCCAAATTTTTTCCTTATATTCTAACCACATATTCTCTATCAAAATAATATTCCAAAATTCATTTTTATCACAAAAATGGGGCCCAAACAAGTTTTGGATTTACCTCTTATACGACGATCAGGAACGGATCCAGGACCGAACTACAAACTGGGGCTAATATGTAAAAAAAAAAAAAAAATTACATTATTTTTTTTAACATATTTTTTTAACCATTCTTTCAAAACTCTTTTTTTCTTATACTTATTTTCAACTATTCATTTCCACAATAAAATATTCTTCATGTAAAAAATTTCTTTGATTTTTAACCGCACATTCAGCAAAAATTACTAGTCAAAAACTCATTCTTCCTAAAGATGGCTATCAAATGGCGCCTGAGATTATTAAGGGTCCGTTTAATCTGCATTTTAAGTTTTCGATTTTGAGTTCATTTTCATTTTTCTATTTTGAAAGTTTGTTTTATATTATCATGTAATGCCCCTGTTTGACACACTGTTGGGAGTGCGCTCAAAGTCTCGCATTGGTTAAAAATGGGAAAGATTATGGGTTTATAAGCATGGACAATATCATACCATTGTGGAGATATGTGGTGTCCATAAACCCAACAAATGGTATCATAGCCAGGTTCAGACTTAGCCATGTGAATGAATTTCTCGGAATGCCAAACGAAGGTTGTGAGCCTCGGTTTGCTCGCGATGGGATCTGTGGATGAGCTCTATTGGACAGGTAGTGTGCTCCGGATGCTTCACGAACGTGTCCTGACCCCAACACAGTGAAGATGAGACCTAAATAGAGCAAGCTCTCGAGTTAGGTAGTGTTCTCGAAATACTTCACGATGTATCATGACCCCAACACGGTGAAGATGAGAGTGGAGAATCCTAGTTGGTAGAGAGTGGACGGATGGATGATCGTTTGACGAGAGGCTCAGTGGTCCTTTGTTTTAGGGGAGGATTGTTGGTAGTGCGCCAAAGTCTCACATTCGTTAGAAACAAGAAAGATTATAGGTTTACAAGTATGGACAATATCTCCATTGGTATGAGGCCTTTTGGGGTAAAGCCTAAAAGTAAATCCATGAGAGCTTAGGCTCAAAGTGGACAATATCATGGAAAATTACAAAAAATCAGGTGTTTAAAGATTGATTTTAAAAAATCGGGTTGAAAGTTTAATTATTCAAAAATCAGGTATTTTATTTTACATATCAAACTCTAAATCTATCCAAACCCAAAAATAATCAATTTCTCGCAACTCCACCACACGCTGCCTCCACTTGCTTCTCCCCCATTTTCCCTCCCATCCCTAGCAACGTTGGGTAGGGCTTTTCCTTCAATTGCGACACTCAAATTCAATCCATTGGTAGATTGGGAATTAAAATTCTTAGAATCTTGAGCTTCAAGAAGAATCTCTTCATCATCACTATTGACGTTCAGATCAATCAAGCGACCCTGGAACGACGTTGATTTGTTCCCAGTTGTCGGCCATCATTTTGCGGCTGAGAGGCTTGAAACGTCGTTTGTGAGGACGTCCGTGTAGAGATCGTTGAAGTCACTATCTTCCATGTGTTTGTGCTCGCACATGAAGGCCGAAAGCGGTTTCTGATGTAGGTGCTTGGTAATGGAGATGGTGAGCACTTATAGGTAGATATTGTGGCGGATCGAAGTTGAGGGAATCGGAGAGGCGGCGGATCTATGGGTATGGCTTGGATCTGTGTGAGTGGCTGTTGTTGGTGGTTGGCTGTTGGTGGTGGCTGATGTGTGTCTGGCTTTTGTTGGTGTCGGATGTGTGTATAGCTAGTAGATGTTGTTGGTGTGTGGCTATATGTTGGTTGATCTGGTGTTGGTGGTGGTGGTGGTGGTTGTTGTTTGGTGTCTGTACCACGATTGTTGCTGGTCAAATCTGCTTGCGATGGTGGTGGCATTGTTGGTGTGCGATGGTATTTGACCACATGTGGTGTGTGGTCGGTTAACAATGGTGGTTGCAGTCGACGGTGGTGCGGGTGGAGAATCTGGCGAATCTGGTGATTTTGGTTTCGTGACAAAATATAATTTGTGACCTTAAAATTCAGTAATCTGTGACTAAAAATATAATCCGTAACCAATCATTTTGTTATCTGTGACTTAAAAATTATATAATTTGTGACCGTGAAAAAATTTGTGACCAACTAATTTGAAAATCTGTGACTTTGTGACCTATAAATTTTGATTTGTGACCAACTAATTTTGAAATCTATGACCAACTAATTAATTGTGACCTATAAAATTTTTGAACTGTGACCGTCGAAATAATTGTTGAAATCGGAGCAGTCGCCGGAACGGTATGGATGGTGGAGGTGTGGTGAGTTAATTATATTGTATTAGAATTAAATATTTAATAAATCTATTTAATAATTAATTAATAAAAATATTTTTAATTAATAAATGAATACCTGAGTTTTGCATTTTGAAACTTGACACTTGAAAATTGAATTGTATCAAAGTTAACACGTGACTTTTGAATTTTTCCTCAATATCATACCATTGTGAAGATATGTAGTGTTCATAAACACAACACACACATTTTTCAATAAAATAATATTTTTCATCATATCAATAAATTCTCCTTACTTTTTAATCATATATTTTTCATCATATCACTATTTAAAATATATTCTTTCCTCAATAATATCCATCAAACACCCCCATTTTTTTTTTTTTAAGTTGGTGAATGTTATAGTGGTTTTTCCTGCTACAAAAATAAAATAAAAACAAATAATAAATTAAGGAGGCAAAATATAGAAAATATGAAAATTAGTAATGTAGACAGAACTTTTATGTGTTCATTTAAATATATTTTCTAATTTTTATTTAAATGATTAATAAGAGTTTTAATTTTTTATTTCCTATAATTTTTGTTTTTTCAGATTTTTTTTTCAAGATTTAGAATTTTTTTTTTTTTCAAATTTATGTTTTTCAGAATTTAATTTTTCTAGAATTTTATAATTTTATATTTTTGTTACTTATATTTTCGTAAATGAAAAAACGGTAATAGGCTTAGTTGAGCAGAGCACGGGCTAGCTCGCCTGAAAAATTTTGGACCCTGCTCGCCCATAATTTTTTTTTTAAAAAATGATTTATTTTTTGTTTTAAGGGTGCATCCAGCACACCATATTAGACCCGGGGGTCAATGTGTCGTGCACATAATTTGTTAATTTTGACTTAGCCAACTAAAATAAAATAAGCAAGAATTTATTTACCAATCATATAATATACACACGCATCAATAGTGAGTGAATATGAAAGCAAAAGCCTCCAAACCTTGACAATTGGCTATGACAATTCAGTAGTCTTCATGCTCAAAAATGGACTTCGACAGAGTCAATTCACCACCTGCCAACCAATTGTTATGTAAAGATACCTTACCCCCCAAACAGCCTTCCTGCCCTCTCAAGTAATGGGCATCTCCAGTAAAAAGTCAACTAGAAAGTCAATGGTTGCCATTCCCGTCGAGGAGAGACCTCGAGCTACACAGAGCCTCAGCTAGCAGGCTGCAACAACTTAGGACAGGTTCTCTTTGCTGTTTTCGGTCCGTTTTCAATTTTTCAAAATAGTGAAAATGCGTTCTCTTTTCCGCTTTCGAAAATGAATTTTTGAAAACAGGAGAAAAGTTTGCACTGAAAATGCAAAACGACTAAAATGACGTTTTGACCGTTTTCTTCCCAAAACCCTCTACAGATTGAAAACACGAGAAACGGATGTTTTGGACATTTCCTTCCCAAAACCCTCTACAGAAAAAACACGGGAAACGGCATCATTCTCCTTTTCCCCAGAAGTCTTCCTCTTTAGCTATGGACTTCTTTTTCATATTCGGCCAACTGCGTGAGTTCTTCCGTAAAATCATCGATTGATGGTCCCAAAGCAACCTTCAGGTAATTTTAACGTTTGTTTGTTTGTTATGTATCTGTATTTGTGGATGTGATTTGGTTTGGTTTGGTTTGATTTGAAATGGCGTTGTTGTTTTTGTGATGGAAGGGTTATGAGCCAATCTGCTTGGGGCTAGAGGATTTCTACATTCGGAGGTTGTATCTGCGGATTCAGGTAAATTTCTTGGATGTCATCACCAAAAAAGCCAAAACGCCAACGCGATTTCTTGTTCAAAGTCTCCTCTCCTTTCATCAAATGACTCCTCTCTTCTTTTGTCCTCTGTTCATATATTAAACAGTTTTTTCTCCATTGATTTTGAATTGAAGCCAAAGGGGGATGGGTTGTTTCAGCAGCAAGACTGCCGATTCAAGAGCGAGTCGGGTGACTCGGTGGCAGTCCACTGGCATTGTTTCTCTGCGTGACTGCAAGTTGAAGGCGTCATTTATTTTAATCGCCTTATTATTTCAAATTCTAGCTAGGTTTATAATTTTGTCAGTTTGGATTATGATTTAGAATTTTGAATTGAATTGCTCTTGGTTAAATTGGAAGAAGAGATTCGGTTGTGGAAATTTTGTATCTAGGTGTTCGTTTTCTTGAACATATATTAATTTTAAAACTTAAATACAACATGTATGGAACTGGGCAATTTCTTGCTTTCCCAGTATAAATGGGTAATTGAATGTCTTATTTCTTTTTAAAAGAGTTGCATCACACTGTTTATCCTTGTATCACAACCACTGGATTGGTGGGGCATCACAATCTTGGGAAGTTACTGGCTTACTGCTGTTGATGTTTGTCATGGGGCATCAGGTTTACTTGTTTTTGCAATCTATAGCTATAACTTTCACCGAGAAGTGCTACCTTAAGAGTGAACTTTGTCACTATTCCTCCTAAAAACTCTCTCTGCCCGAAAGGAGCTCTACATTTGATTGCTATTTTGTTGCAGCAGTTGTGATTGTTGCTTGGATGGAAAGTATATTTTATTGCTTGTTATATTGGAATTGATGTTATTGTCTCTTGCAGCTTCAAATTAGTGATCAACGGTTCGAGGATGCTGAAGAAATGGAGAGTGGTGATAAAAATGGCTAGCTCTGAGCTGCAATTTCTTCTCATTCAAATATTGTACTTGTGATAGAATGAATCTGTATGTTAAATGGAGACTGTTAGATATGTTATGCTTCTCTTAGGTGCTGTCTACTTATGCATTTTCCGCCTATTAATGGTGATTTCCATTTGCAAGTTGATGAGAAAGTATACTGTAGAGTTCTTTCTTGACTATGTACTCAAATGCTACATGATCTTTTGGGAAAGCCAACTGCTAAGGTTGTCCATGTGGTGGAGGATGCTGAGGCTGCCTCAGCAATGTGGACTATGCTGTTATGGTGGGATTTTTCAATTTTCTGTATCAAATACCAGTTGCAATTTTCATCTATTTTTAAGTGTCTTTTTAAGTCTACCATTCTATTGAGGGACCGTTTGTTTATACAATTGGACACGATACTTGATCGAGTTTTGCTTTTATTGTAGTGAATTGTTTATTGTTTACCTGTTTTGGCATATATTGGTGGTTTGTTACTTGTATTGTTAAGCCCCATTTGGTTTAGCTAACAAAGTTGATAAGATTCAAGTTAGAGAATGCAAGGGACAATTAAACGTCGGTATTTTTACCATGTCCTTGTTTGGTTTTGAAAAAAATAATTTTTTTTTTTTTTTTGGGTAATAAGTTGTGAATGTGTGGTTGAAAGTTGATAAATGTGTAATTGAAAATGAATTTGAGGAAAAATAAATTTTAAGAGAAACAAGGGCCGAACTTTTTAAGTATAAAACAACAGTAGTTTGCCGAGAAAGATAAATAAAACAACAATAATTTGACACGTAAACTTCTTATCGATTCAACTGTTTTGTCAAATGTAATTTAGGTTGTTTTGTTAATAACTGCACTAACTACAAAACTTATATGTTATTTAATACTATATTAACATTAAACTATTAAAATTTATTGAATAATTAGATTTTTTGAATAAAATATTATTAAAAAAAATTCTCAAAATTTCAAAGTAAATACGTTTTTCATTTTTATGTTTTTGGAAACAGTTTTTCAAAATGACAAAAAGAACGCATCTTCAGAAATTTCAAAACAGACACTCAAAACACAAAATGAATTCAAAACACGAAACTGAAACACAAAGAGAACACGGTCTTAGTTTCCATTGGCGTGTGCTGGTGATGGTTCTGGGTGATCGAGGGAAGTGAAACAAACTATGACGACTGTGAGATTGTCAAAAGTGTTGCGTTGCAGGGCCTCCATTACAATGTCCTTGGCACATTGCTCAGGGTCGTTATGCTGTCTCAGTCCACGACGCACGAGGCTAACTGCTTGTTGACTAGATATCACGTCCCATATCCCGTCACACCCCATTATGAGGAATTCATCATCCTCTGTCAGAACAATTTGACGAAATTCTGGCTCTGCAATAAGAGGAGGAGAAGAACCCCAAGGCAACTTCATGTCCCAATCCCCAAGTGCCCGAGTTACTGATAGAACACCATTGAGATAACCATCATCAATAAACCCGCCCAATTCCTCTACCCGCTTTTGCTCCGATTCATAATTGGGTCTATGATCTTGAGACATATCAATGGCCTCTCCTCTCCGGCAAAGAACAGCACGGCAATCTCCTGCGTTCGCCACCACTAGTAGCCTGGAAGAGAAAGTAAAGAGTCTTCTAGTAACAGAAAAAATAAAAAAAAATTAACGCTAGAAACAAAGGAAATCAGTTCGTGCCAGAAATTATTGGTACTTATAGTTTCAAGCTGTTGGAAAACAGGTCGTGGGTCGCCCATGTGGGCTCACCCGACCTTCAGGATACTAAAGATGGATTGGAAAGGAATGGTTTGAACTTGTATTCAAATCCTTAACTTCCGTCAACCTCTCTCAACTTCCTATAACCACTCAACGTGTTATATTGAGATAGAAGAGAAATGAACGGCCTGATATGGAGAAATTCGTATAAGAAAATGCACCTAAACTAGAAAGGAATTAGAACCATATTTTTGGCCAGAAAACTCACAAAACTTGGCACTCAGATTCTCCTTCCTATGCGATCGAAATTGAGACCATTCCATATGAGTGCAATGAAATGCCGATTTTGGAGCACAGAAAAGTAAGGTGATTCAACCTTGAAGATCTTGCAAATTGATTTTTTCCAAGCAAGAATTCTAGAACTTCAACCATGCATGCTGCGTATTCATGCACAAACTCATTAAGCAGGTTATATAAAATACGTGCTTGGACACTGTAGCTCTTATGTCGAGATGGCATTCATTCAAGAAATCAAAATTTTATGAAATGCATAGGAAATAAAGGCATCCAAATGCTGCCATATAATTTGAAGCTTAATAATAGGCCAAGATATCAAGAGCTCAATAGGCAATTTATTTCTGTCAAATTCCAAAGCAGAAAGAGATGACTGGCACAAAGATTTACCTTCCAAGTACAAGAACTGTCAAAGCAGTTGTTCCAGAAGAAGTGTTCCCACTACTGCCATCAGCCAAAGCCATGTCTGCCAGAAGAAATCCTTTCTTTAGACAATTCTCAACGTGTAATCGAAATGCATCATCAACTTCAGAAGTTTGTGGGAAATTAGTATCTTCAAAAAAGAATCTGATTGCATTTTATCTAACATAGGCTGCTGCCTCAGGCCCTCCATGGCCATCAAATACCTGTAAGATGCAAAAAGGAACCAATGAGAAAATGATGGGACGACTGTAATATAGGACTAAAACAGCTATAGGACGAGAAAATCAATTACCCCGTAGAATGCACTTGGCTTGGGAAAACTAAAGAGTGAACCGACGTGTGCAGACAGATCATCTATTCTCATGTGTTCATCCTCCATGTACCTTCGTGGCCCAATATCAGCAAAACTACCAGAATGAATGCTGGGAACATATTGCAGAACATCCTGACAAATAAAGTTGTTTTCAAATTAAAAGATCAGAGGGTGTGGACTTTAACTTAAAATATGTCTATGTATGTTTGAGAACTAGTGCTGAAGAGGAACAATACAAATGACATTCATCAAATTCTTCAACATATTACAAGAAAGAGTTTCTTAAGCCTGTACTAAAAGGGTTTCTCATTGCCTGCATATTTGGATGCTATTTCCTTCATGACCGTCGCTTATACTATAAATCATCTAGGCACATAAGCAAGTGATTGGAAGCTCACTGACCAAGATCTTGTACCATTATCTCATCCAATCTCATTTTTTAGAGAACTATTAGGGAAGTCCAAAGAATTCAGGAAAATAAAATTGGACTTTCATTACTTACCAAAAACCACAATCATACAAAGCCTAACACAACCGATAGCTATACGAGGAAAAACAAAAATTTACACAGCAAGCAGTAATCCAATGGTATTAAAATGAGATAAAGATATTGGTTTGGAATTTGATTTTGTCCTCGACCCACAGTGACTGTTGGCATATAGTTAATCAAGTAAAGCATGTTAATATTAATTTTTTACAGATTCAAATGAGAAGAGCAAATGATGCAGACTAACCTAATCATCCCCCAATGAGGAAGAGGAAAATTGTAATAAATTGATTAAAAAAGACTCGTCTTTTCTTTACCCAATGCTGCATAAAATTTTGCACCATTTTCTTATCCTTTTAAAATCTATTCTTTAATTATAATCGTTAATTTCCCATTTAGTTTTCTAATAACGGTTCAGGCCATGTAAACTAATCTAACGCTTTTCTTAACATAATAGCTAATCATCATACATCAAAATGATCTAATAAACAATTTGATGCAAAAATTAAAGAAAATTCATGAACTTATCAAAACTGTGAAGGCAGAAAATAAAACAAAACCCATAACAAAAAATTAAAATCAGAAACAAAGTAGAAAAACAAGAACAACACTGTTTTGAATCAGAACCTCAGCCTCAGCTCCCATTTTTTCAGATCCTAACACTCAAAATCAACTAACCCACTTCAAGATTTTCTTGGAAAGAAAACGAAACCAAGAATCTCAACTCTAAACAAGACTCGTGATGGATATATATACTTCTGGGACTTTCTTAGGATTTCTATGAATGTGGAGTAGAGAAAATAACAAAATGAAGGTGTGAAGGGAGACAGGGAACCGGTGGTAACACTTCTAAAGCAGTTGTGTGGATGGACATGTGTGAGTTACCTGAATCTAATTGACTTGTTCTGTTCACAAGTAAACCGGTGATACGAAGGCTGTGGGTTTCAGATAATGATCGCGTGGACGTTTCCCAGTGGGTAAATTTGGGTAGTTCGACCGCGTGACTTGTAAAGACGCGCGAAGGCGGCTTCGTGTACATCAGAATTTTGCTAGAATACACTCGACGATTTTCTATTAAAAAATGGTAAAATAAAAACAAAAACAGAGTATTTGTTGAAATTCCGACGGCAATTCATGGCTGCTTAAAGTTTAGCATATAGACGTGTTGACTTTTCCAACCATATTTTGGACGTGTGAAACTGTGTATAAAAAGTGATTATATAATGCAAAATTTAAATAATGAATTATATAATGCAACGTGACGCACTACAATTTGTCAATTTAAAAAACAATCTCCAACCATATTTTGGACGTGTGAAACTGTGTATAAAAAGTGATTATATAATGCAAAATTTAAATAATGAATTATATAATGCAACATGACGCTCTACAATTTGTCAATTTAAAAAACAATCAATCTTTTTACTGGTAGAGTCAGAAAGAAGACAAAAGGAAGAGACCGAATGTGTGCCTCCAACCGGCATCGAGCGCAATCATATCTCAAATAATAAAACATCTTTCAATTTTGATGGATAGTATAATGATTACAACGAAAACCACCAACAACGTTAGATTACACATTATTATTATTATTATTATTAACCGACTAGAGATGAAACCATTATAAACCTTTTGTGATGAAAAACTTTTATGACCAACTTGAAATTTGGTACAAACTTTAATGACTATTGACGAAATTAGCTCAATAAGTAATATAGTTTAACCTTACTTGGCAGAACAGAAGCCAGAGACTAGCCTAACAAGAAGAACCCAGGTGCACTAGGAGGCCAAGGAAATGTGAGAGAAATAAATTTGGTGAAAAACTAATACGATTTTCTTCCAAACAAGGGGTGTCAACATCATATCACCAACAATCCCTCCTCAACATGAGAGTCTTCTGACTCGAATCCATGACCGTAATTCCGACACTAGCGATAACTGTGACTCGAATCCATGACCATAATTCTGACACTAGCAATAACTATAGAAGCGATCATAGTAAACTTTACCAAAAGGGGATAACTTGTTCCAATCTAAAAGTTCATGAACCAAATTTAACTATTTAGAGTGAGGTGGATAGTAGAGGTCATCAGATTGATATAAGAGGTTAGAGTTGATATCGACTGGACAAGCAGCATAAGGCTGCTCATCAAAAAACGTAAATTTTGCAAAATTAATTCAAGATCAATCTTACTTTGATATCATGTTAAAATATTATAAATTGTATATAACAAACGTGTTTTAATATTACAAAATAAAAGACCCTAGTTATAGGATTACAAGTAACTTTGAAAGAAATAGATTGTCACACAATCTACTCATGTTAAGAAAAATAATTTCATGTAATTTAAAACACTATCATAAAGAATAATCCTTTAATATCTCCAACATCCACATTATTCATAGAGTTACAAATATTAAGAGAGGTAGGTTGCAACAAGGCTATACAAATCATTTCAATTGGTACCAATATTCAATTTAAATATCTCTCGAGAGATGTCTTGGACTCGATTTGTTGGGGATGTGAAAGAAATCCATAAGGAGCAAGTTAGCGCATACTTTCTTAAAGTGGACAATAAGAATGAATGAGGTAGAACAATATTTTGAGAAAAATGAATTAATGAATGAGGTAGAACAAGATTTTGAGAAAATGAAATTCTTGTCATTAAAGAAAAAGGTGAACCCTTCCGATTCAAATAAGTGCCCCGTTCTCAATTTTGAGACGAAGTATGAGTCTAATTATATGAGCTTTGCTGCCATGAAATCTTGGGTTTGAGTTGGTATTATGGATCTTCAATGAAGTGCCAATCCAACGTGGCTCCATGTGGAAAGGAAGTATAATAATGAGAATAATGCTCATTGGACATGGACAATGACAGAGATGGGATGTCAGTGTGGTGTGGTGGATAGTGATTGGATGTTGTTTTTATTTTTTCTTTTTCAAACAGCTCAATAATGTATTGACACGTGTTCCCTTTATCATTGAGTTTGTCAGCGTAACAAAATTGTAATAATAGTCTTTCAAATTTGAGTATATGTAGTATTGCTTACCTTTTGCCTTACTCATCTGTCCTTTATCGTGTTGAAGTGAACATCCACACAAGATAGAAGAGTAACAATTTTTAATACTAGTAAGACGCACGTGCAATGCACGTGACGTAGTATAATTGACTATATGTTAGCGTAAATATAAAAAAAAAAATTATTTATCTTAAACATTAGTTACATTAAACTTAAAACACTTGAGATGATGATAGATGACAAAAATAATATTAAGAGATTTGATTCAAAACTTATTTTCTAGACTTTGAGTTTGAATGTCTCTCTATTCTTTTTAAAAAAAGACAGGGCATAGATGATTAGATATTGATGTCAAGATAAAGAGGTAATGAAGTTCAACCTAACCCTCTTTTTTTACCTATTGAGGTAAGACATTATATCTCCTTCATCTCGTGATCATAGAATCTCCAATTAAATGTATCAGTTGCACCATTATTTAATTTCTTTACCAAGATCCTATGCAAGACGTATGTAGTCAAGACTAATTAATGAATAATAATATAGTGCAAAATGTAGGACAAATCAAGGGTCTTATCAGTATTAAAATCACAACACAACGAAAACTTCCATCATAGAGGCAAAACGAGTGACAAACAATTACCTAACTTCATCAATGCTGTCAAATATCTTTTCAGCATGTTCTAATGATACTGTACATTAAATTCATATAAAAAAATCAAAATAATCTATTTCATAGAAGATGTTTGTCTATCAGCACTGTATGAACGAGGATTCTTCTGAAAAACATTGAGTTCCTTCAATATCCATTATAAGGCCATAAATTTACTCTTTTTAACCGACTCAATAAAGTTAGCCAAATTACTAAATTAAGAAATCTTACAACCATAAAAATCACAGCATAAATTCCAAGATATTTACCATAATTTCGTGGGTCAAAGCAGTAAACTGGAAGCACAGATAATAAAACATGTACTCACTTTTGAAACTATTACCGTAACATTCTCCAATTATTGAAATATAGTCGCATTAATAATATCAAATCTAAAAAGCATATATCCTGAATATTTATCAATATCACATATCCTCGTATTCTAAATCCTAATAAATCTAGTAACATGCTTCCAAATAAGAAGTACGAGAGATTATTAATTATTACTACATGAAAGAAAGAAGATCATTTCAGAGTAGCAAGTGCTTTTTCCTTTAATGAAAAAATAAAAAAATAAATTTCTAATTAGAAAATCCTTAATTTGTTTACTACATAATAATTGATAGAAAAATGTAATTCCAATTTACTTTGGCTAAAAATTTCCATATAATTTGCAAACGAGTAAATTATAAACAAAGATAGCAATAATTCTCATAAAAAGATAGCGATAATTTCCATATATTTATCATAGTCGCATTTCAAGATTTCAAAGGAAAATTGAAAAGCATGCTTGTATGTTTAATAATTCATGCAAGATAATTTTTGTTATTTAAACTTTATCAATCATGTATTTATCATGGTCGCCCTTTAAACTCTTAAATAAATTTGAAGTAGCTGAAAATGAATATTTGTAGTGTAAAATATCGAACCAAACGTAAAAACTGAAGAAAAATGAAATTGAGAGAAATTTGTGTGAGTATAGGGGTTGAAGGTGTGGTAGAAAAGAAAAACTAACGATTATGAATTTACGTTTAATAATTTAAGATAATTTTTATATTTAAACTTAATTGACAATATATTTATTATTATCACATTTTAAGTTTTTTTAAAAAAATTGAAATCGATCTAAATGGATATTCATATCGTGAAATATCGAATCAAACGAAAATTTGTAGGAATATAAAGTTCGAAAAAATGACATTGGAATGAGGTTGGGATTGAAAAGAAATATAAACAATCGCGACTTTACGTTTCATAATTAATGTAAAATTATTTTGATATTTAAAATTTATCGATCATATATTTATCACGGCCACACTTCAACATTTCCAACAAATTTTAAATCGCTTAAAACTAATATTTGTAATTTAAAATACTGAATCAAACGAAAAAAAGGCTTAGCCGAGTCAAGTGTCAAGCCATTTGGCTTGTAAACAGTAACCAAAATTAATCAAACGAAAAAAAAAAGGCTTAGTCGAGCTGAGCCATATGGCTCGAAAAAAAAAAACGGGAAAGAAATTCAAAAATTGCTTAGTTGAGTTGAGCTATAAAACCTATGTAATCATAAAGCTATATGGCTCGAACAAAAAATAAAAATAAAAATAACTTAGCCGAGCCGAGTCGAGTCGAGCCATAAAGCCACTCGGCTCGGCTTATGAACAGTACGTGAAAACTCACTCTTTTATGAAAAAAAAAATAAAATAAAAAAAATTCTAACTTCTTTTTAGTTTGAAACACTGTCTAGAGTTATCTAGAAATCATGTGCCATACATGCATACAATTTTTACTTGCATAAATATGATTGATATTGGAGCTAAACATTGAAATAAACAGATGGCTTCCCATTAACGCGACACTTAAGTTCCATTTTGATTTGTGAACTTGAAAATAATACGCTAGGCGAGTAAAAAGTGGGTATTGAATACAATATGGCCTATACTTGAACAATACTCGGAGTAAAGAATGACGAATTAATTAATCGTGCAATTATCGGTTAACACTACCTTATTGTCAGTGGCGGATCCAGCACCCGCGGCCACGCATGCTGGATCCGCCGGGAAGAGGTATTTTTTTGTTGAAAATAAATAATTTTTTTAGGCTATATAATTGACAATTCGTTTTATTTTCAAACATTTCTTCTAACTCAATTAGTTAGAACTCCCATATTCATAGGGAAATCCCGGTTTTGAATCCACTCCCAACTAAATTATTTGAAATATTTTTAGTTTTATAATTTTTACTAAAAATCCACGGAACAGAGAAGGGTGTTTGAACTTGTAAGCTTCCCTTTGGATTAGTGAAAATTGACCATTGTGGCACTTCTTGAATTTGACACTAAATTTACCAGAATAATATATATTACATTTTAGAGGTTTTAATGTAATTGTAAAAATTTAAATTCATGCTCTTCTTTTGAATTACACAAAATTTGATTACAATATCATTTGGTGAATATTGCTAATTTGTACAACAAAACTATATATGTTTAGTTTGAACAAAATAATTGTTATATTTAAAATTTAAACATTGTTTGATTTTTTTTTTCAAAATACATTTTTCCCACTTCTTTTTAACTACGTATTTTTCAATAAAATAATATTACATAAAATTCAAAACTTTCACTTATTTTTAACCACTCATTCTCCATCAAATCACTGTTCCAAAATACATTTATTTTTGTAAAAATGGACATCAAACAAGGCTCTTAATATTTTATTGCTGCCAACTCTCTACGGTCAACGATCGCTCGTACTGAATCAAAATCCTAGATTCGCCACTGGTTATTGTCTCTTGTAAAAAAGCAGTGAAATCATAATTTTTCACTGTATAGTACAATCTTTTTTAGCAAAATTAGAGATGCTAAATTTTTTTTGGGTTCGTGGGAGGTTCAAATTATTGGAAATAATGCTCTATATAGTATTTCAAGATTCGGTATTTTAAGATTTGATTCTTGCTGATTTTCATGGTCGCCATTCGAAAAAAAAAAAGAGTTTTTTTTTTGTCTTAATTATTAAATTATTAGGTTCTGGTGTGTCTACAATTGAATATTATGCATTGGTCATAAGGTTAATATAGTCTGGTTATGTCGTTACGCAGGGGCGGACCCAAGATATTTGTCCAGTGCGAGCAGCATCAGTAAAAAATAAAAAAAATTATAACATAAGCATTATACTAAAATGAAATACCTTACAATTGTTCTTTACGAGTTTTCATACCTTGATATCTTTGTACAATCGTCTCATTATCAATCTTTAAGCATATGTTTTTCTCCACAAACAATAAAGCGATCATCCATCCACTCATCTCCAATTCGATTGCACAATCTATTATTTACAATGTTCATGACAGAAAATACTCTCTCTACCGTAGCAGTAGCAACCGGAAGAATTAGTGTCAAAGTCAAACTCTTGTAAACCATTCGATATGATCTGCTCTTATTTGTCAAAACTAACTGATATGCGAAAGCATTGAGACCATTTAATTTTTCAAACTCTTTGTTAGAGAGGACATAAAAATGTAATTATCAAGTTGATCGTTAAGTGTGAAGAGATCTACTTCTGAAAAATCTTGTGGATAAAACTTAACAAGTTGAATCAACTTTCTTTTATCAAAAGCAGAGAATGAATTTTGTGGACATAGACAAGCTACACAAAGGAGCAATTTGGTATTTACCTCTGAGAAACGATCATTCAATTCTTGAAGTTGCATATTTAGACATAATAGAATAAATATACCCGAAAGCGATGCAAGTTGGTCATTTGTGGAAAATTACGATGAAGACGACCACCATGTGTAGAACGCATAAACGCTATGTTTGGGACATTGATATAATTATGCTCAGAAAAAGAAGAAACATGTTGCAAGAAAGAATCTCACCCATCATCTCTCATAAGTTGGAGTCTCTTTTTGTAAATTTTTACCATGTCCATTGCATTGATAATGTCTTGATCTTTCCTTTGTAATGCATTTGACAAATCATTTGAAATTTCCAAGAAACTTCTCATTTAATGTAGATTATATGCAAAATCAAACGATTGTATTGACTCCAATAAATTAAACGCATCATTTTTTTGATCACGAGTACTTGATTCATCTTCTTCAATTATTCCAAGTACATCAATAACAGCCGTAAATATGCTAATCAAGCTAACAAAAGAATTATAATGTGATCCCCAATGAGTATCACCTGAATGCTGAAGAGTGATTTCTTGATTAAGGCCCCCGTCCACTTAAAATATCATCATTCTCCAATGCCTCAACAATAAAATTTGATTGTTTATCTCGAAGAAGATCACAACGTTTAGCAGATGCTCCAACATTGTTTATCATGTTTGCAACCACACAAAAGAAATTAGTAATCGGTCCATTATTCTTTGTCACAATTACAGAGCTAGTTGAAGTTGATGCGCAAAACAATGAATGTAAAAAGCACAAGGTTTCTCATTTAAAATGAGTGATTTGAGACCATTGAATTGACCTTATATATTACTTGTCACGTCATAATCTTGTCCCCGCAAATTAGAAATGCTTAAGTTATATCTAGAAAACATCTTATCAATAGCAGCCTTGAGTGAGACAGCTGTGGTAGTGGACACGCGTTCAAAACCTATGAAACGTTAATTTACAAGCCCATTTTTCACATAATGTAACACAACTGACATTTGCTCATTCATTGAAACATCACGAGATTCATCAACTAAGATAGCGAATAATGAATCACCAACATCTTTGATAATAACATTTATCGTTTCAATAGCACAAGCACTTATTATATCCTTTTGTACCTTAGGGGATGTTAATTTGCAATTTTGGGGTGCATTTTCAAATATCACAGCCTTAACCTCGTGATTATGATCAGACAGAAATTCTAATTGAACTAGACAGTTACATGGATTCAAAGAATTCTTAGATTCATCATGGCCCTGAAATGAATGCCCTTGCCACAACAGAATTCAAACACAATCAATTGATGCAATAAGACGGACACAATATTCATTTCTCATTTGCTCTGACCACTTGAAGAAAACTGTTTGAATGTGTTGTTCTTAATTCATCAAAGTTTCACACTTAATGCGAGCTTGATTATGTGACCTATTATGCTTTCCAACATGAGTACCAAACCTCTTTTTATCTTTCCAATACGTGAATCATTCACCAACAAATGAGTCGCCTCTACATTGTTTCCCACTACTTGTTTTAAAAAGATAACAATACAAGCAAAAAGCTGTCACTTTTGCCACACTATATTCCAACCAACATTTAAACTCGTTAAACCAAGAAGGATTAAATCGTCTAGATTCTTTTTCTCCAAATTGTCTTTTCTTAAATTCATGGTTAAACGGCCGACAAGGACCCTTTTGCATATATGCTCTCCGAACTTGATCTCTAATATTAGAATTGTAATTCAAGATAGGAATCCTTAATCCAGGATCGGTGGGAAGTTGTGTTTCATCAAAATCGTCTTCATTTAACATCTCTTCATTAACATTTTCCGCAGCCTCTACCGCTTTTCTTTTATAAAATCTTTCCATAACTGAATGTAATAAATAGGAATTGGAATGTAAGTAATCAAAATAAAAGAAAATGATCGATGTTACCATTTACCAACAGAAAATTCAATAGCAGCCAAACTAAAAAAATTACTTATAGTTATTCCTATTTCCTCAAAAGTTCATCCATCCTAATCAATAGCATTAGCAGGCAGCTGCCAAACTCTAAACTTTCCCAATTCCCATTGGCCATTGCATATACGATATACATAATACACTAATACTGTAATACAAAAGGGCGGACTTTGCATATACTCAACACTCAGAAATAGCAATTAGCAAATGAAAATAACAGATAATCCCAACTCAAAATTTTCCCAAATCTCAATAGTCAATAGTAGATGACAATATGAGACAAATATTGAATACCAGCAGCAATTGAAATTTTAGAAAACTTACTCAAGGGCGTGCGACGGTGCGAGCAGGAGCGACGAAGCAGGCGACAGTGCGACTTGCGAGTGAGTCAAAGTTCAATGCGTTGCGGCCTTGCGGGGATGCGGGCAACCGACGGCTTCTCAAATTGTGGTTTTGATTGGAATGGAATTGCACCCTGCAAGGGTTTTCTACCATGGATTGGGGGCGGGAATGGAATGGAATGGAAGAAATAATTAGCCCAATTTTTATTTTTTTGTTTAATTATTGAGCTGCTTCAAAAAACCAAGGGCGGCCTAAATTCCAGTGCAAGCAGATGCCTGCACTGGGTCCGCCCTAGTTACGAGAAGAAATGAGAAGAGAAATTGGTCATAGAAGAATAGAAGTTGGTTTCATTTGTTGCGATTTTTAATTAATTAATTAAATCATATTGGAGATGGTCTCGTTAATATCTTGTATCAGCAGATTTGATTGATTCAATGGATGAGTTGAGGAGGTAGTCCTAAGTCCTACAATGCAAGCGTTGAATGATTCTGACAGTTGCCCGGAGTGAATATTAATCCATATTTGGCGTCGTAAAAAATTAAATTTATAACATATTTTAATAAAAGTTAATAAGATATGTGGCTAAAAAATTATTTATCTAATAAAATATGTGATTAAAATTAATTATTAATTTTTACTTAAATTTTAGAGTAATGCTACATATACATAAATTTTTTTACCAATGGTCTGTTCGGTACGGCTTAAAATCCAATTAATATTGAAAATATAGTCGTTATTGGGTCCTACTCGTCTAATAAAAGTTAACAATAACGGCTAGATTTTTAATTTTAATCTCTACCGAATATGCCCCTAATCTTTTACCTACACTCACAACATGGTGTGGGGGCCACATTTTTGAATTGTTTTTTATTCAAGCGGGCCCTATGCACACGTGAAAGAGTGTAACATTTTCAATAAGGAAAATTCGGTACAAATGGTTTTATTCTAAATTTTAATAGCACCAATCAGGGCAAAATATTAAGATGTCAAATTAACTGACTTTAACATGGCAACAAGCTTGGTGGCTTGCCAAGCTCGTCGACCAGCCCACGAAACTCAAGCTTGAGCTATGAGCCTAGACTTAGTCGAGCTCATTTTTTGGCCCGTATGCTGAACGAGTCAAGTCTAGGTACCTCTAGTATGCTCAACTAATCGAACATGTGTTGTCTGGTTCGGAGAGTTCATGAGCCGAACAAGTTTGTATTCATAATTATTGTATCTGTCCTAGTATATTACTTGTGAATTGTGATTATTGTACTTTGGCTCGATGCATTGTAGGATTTGTCATAATATTTTCTTTTCTAGTTTTTTTTTGTTCTAACTTCATCACATTATTTGTAATTTGTTCTAAAAATAACGTGTTTTTTCCTAACTCTATCTCCACTTTAATTTAATTAATTTTCACGAGTTATAATGGGCTGTCGTCGAATTTTTATTTTTAAGTAGATGCTGCTAAATGAATAACATATTATGTGACATTATTTAGGTTCAGTGACTAAATAGATCACAAAAATACTTTAATAGTCAAATTGAAATTTCACATATAACTTTAGTGACCATTGTGAAATTAATTCAAATATAAACCGTTTAAAAAAGTGTTAAATCCATACATGGTCATTATACTTTATATTTAATGTCATCATGGTCATACAAATTAATCTTTATTCACCATGACCACTATACTTTATATTTAGTGTTACTATGGCCACCCAAATTATTTTTGATTCACCGTGACCTCCAATTTCATATAAAGTTTCAGTCAAGCCTCCTAATTATTAATACTAATAATAATAATAAAAAAAAACAACACACACACAAAAATTCACACAATTGTTAGTATTCTAAAAGGCGCGCCTAGACACGCCTTGGCGTGATGCGAGGCCAAAACATCAAGCCAAGTGGCTTGGCGTCTTAACCACTAATGCGCACCTAGGCGCAATTAAGTGTGCCTTGGCGCACATTATTTTTTTTTTACAATTTTTTGAAGTTAAAAATTATTAAATGCTAATTTTTTTAGTTTGCTCTAATGTAAAACAACTACTTGAACCCAACAATTTGTGACAAGTGATATTTTACAACTTTCGAAAGGTACTAGAAATGCTCAGAATGAAATAAGGGGCCCGACGAAGAGGATTTTATATCAAAAGACATGGATGACGAATTAGATAAAGAAGATGTTATTGAATTGGAGTTCGATAAAGAATTAGATAAGATTTAAATTCCTATACTATTTATTTACTATTTTGTATTTAAATTTGAAACTTATATTTTTGTTGAAAACTTTGAAAAAATGTATAAAATTCATATAAATCCGTTTTAACTGTTTAGTAAGTATTATTTTTAATTATTAAATGATTTTAATTGATTAAAAATTAAAATAAGAAAATGTCTTTTTACCTTTTTTTACGCATATGTCTCGCCTAATCTTGCTTAGTTCATAGCTTGAATTCCACACATCGCCACACATTACGCCTTTTCTAACACTGTAATTATTACCCAAAAAAAAAAAAATCAGTAACTAAAATGGAAAAAAAAACCAAACATTGTAATAATCATTACAAAAACTTACAAAAATAAAAAATAAATTATATGAAAGCAGAAACATTTTATTATTTATTATTTTTGTTTTCGCTAACACAAAATATACAACTAATCACACACACATTTCCAAATACACACACAAAATAAAAAATAAAAAATATTCCATTATCCTAAATCAGGAAAAACTATATAATATAAATCAAATCCAAATTAGGAAAAAAGTTTGTTTATACTTTCATATAATTTTTTTAAAAATTTTTTTTTTGTAATGATTATCATGTTGTGTGCCATTTTTATTTTAATTTCTGATTCTCATTTTCCCTTTTTTTGTTGTGGAAATAGTAATGTGTAATTTTTTAGTCTGGTTTTTTCGTTGGGGTAATAATTGAAGGGTTATTCCCCTTGTACATTAAGGGTGTCATAATGGTGTACACTATTATGGCACACCCTTAATGTACAAATAGCACCACTCATAATTGAATAGTTCGATTGAAATTTTATATAAAGCTATAAAAAAGCTGGAGGATCATGATGACATTAGATATAATTTACAGTAATCACGATGAATAAAAATCAATTTAACGATTGAGCCCATTTGAAAACGTCAATTTGAGTTTTCAAGTAGAAAAAGTACGGAAAGCAGATGTTGAACGGTCAAAAAGCAGAATAACGACCTGTAATGATTCATGACTCAGAAAAGGAAGGAATTTCTAATAAACATTGCAATATATAATTGAGTTTCCCCTTTTTGTTGATTGGATTGTCATCAAATACCAATACTATCAAAAGAAGAAGAATTATTGCCCCCAACTTTAACTTGTATTTTTGTGGGCTTGGAATTTTTTTTTAACATTCTGGCCTAGAATCAAAGATTTGTTGATTGATCTATCAGGATTCTTAAAACTCGGGTCTAGTTGCTGTTGAATTTATACGGGTCAAGTTTTACAGTCGGAGCAGTTTGTTTCTTTAATTCTCGACCTGATCGGTACATTATCTTATACCTTTTTACTTCTTCTTGTTTTTGAATATGTATTTGTTGGATTTTCAATTCTGGTTGTGTCATTCTATTTTAGTTCTCTTTCTAGGGTTTGTTAAATTTGATTGTTTATTGAATAGTCTTGCATTTATCTTTTTAATGAACTGTTTTTCCCCCTTATGGTCGACTATGAATGATATTGGTCGCTTCCCAGATCTCATCATGCGATGGTCTTCATAAATAATTAATAACGGTATTTAGTACCAAGCTGGAAAATTTTACAGTATTCTTGTCTTGGACATAAGGTTGTTTTTTTTTTAAATGATTTATGTTCTTAGCTAAAGAATTATGATTTGGAAATGATTTGGGGGTACCTTAGCATATTTGTACAATTTTAAAAATACAAACCTTGGGAGTTTAAATTTTTTTGCTATCTTGATCTTGACTTTTAAAGGCTGCGGTTCTGCAATCCCGTCTCGCACTTTCTTAAAATTGACTGTCTTCTTCTCTTCAGTGCAAGATGAGTCGACCATCAATCTAACAAAATAAGTTTGTTAGGGATTTGTTTCTTGAATTGATCCAAGACAAAAAATGGAAATTCTTTACCTAGTTTCTCTCCTCCTTTTCTTTTGGCGGCCGTTGGCATTCAGTTGTTTCCAAGTGTTATTGATTTAGACTTGGCTTGTAATTATCTTCACTGAGCTGGTACGAGCAGTGCCAATATCACAAGAAATGTAGTAGCTCTGGGTCAATCTTATTAAACCTATCTGTTGATAGACGATACCATACTCAACTGCCTCACCTATCTGTGCTTTCACGGCAGACTTGAAGACATTGATGTGCTTTTTTTCCCTCTCCAGTTATGATCTTAGCTTCATTCATTTTGTTGAACCTTAGGGCCTTCCATGACACCTCATCCTTTTTTTTTTGCCATGACAAATTATCTTGTCTCTCGTTGTTGCCCATTTCTGTTTGGCCTTCCCTTCTGTTCACATTTTGGTGTCCTGTTTCACTTTGAGGGAAAGTTCCTCGTAATGATTCTCACTCAACCTTAATTCCATACTAAGCCTTTCTATATTTTTCGATTATAATGGGAATCGTGTCATAGTTTTTACTATTATTAATAATGACAATCACTAACTTGAAATAATTTGAGCATTTGTAACTTCAAAGGTGCCATAGACTAACACGCCCTTAGCTGCAGGTGGTTTCTTGGTTCTTCTTGACTTATTGTGGTAAGTCTGGTAGGAAACGTGCTTTGATTTGTATGTTATGATCAGAATGGCTTCAGTAGGTGTTGTTCCTTCGTCTGGTGTTGGAGAATCTAGTAGAAATACTGTTGGTCTTGATAGGCTGCCAAACAAGATGAATGACATGAAAATTAGGGATGACAAGGTAGATAATTCAGTCTTCACTTTTTTATCACTGTTTTGTTTTCTTATTTCGTTGTAACCTTGTGTCAGATGGTCATGGTTCGTATTATTATTTTGTGATAGGACATGGAACCAGCTGTTGTAGATGGTAATGGAACAGAAAATGGTCATATAATCGTTACGACTATTGGTGGTAACAATGGCCAGCCTAAGCAGGTGATATTTGGCATCCTATTCTCGTCTAGGTTTGGTAGACTTGTTCTTCTATTCTGAAATAATTTCACCATTTCTATTTTAGACTATCAGCTACATGGCTGAACGTGTTGTGGGACAGGGATCTTTCGGAGTAGTGTTTCAGGTAGCTACTGATATCTTTGTGCAAAGTTTTGTTGTTTCAGTAAAAGATTACTGTTGTTTTCTGTGTGAATAATTTATGGCTCTGTGAGCTAATTTTGGCATTTCTATGGATATACTCATGCAGGCAAAATGTCTGGAGACAGGTGAAACTGTTGCAATAAAAAAGGTTCTTCAAGATAAGAGATACAAGAACCGTGAGCTGCAAACCATGCGTATTCTAGACCACCCTAATGTGGTGTCTTTGAAGCATTGTTTCTTTTCAACTACTGAAAAGGATGAGCTTTACCTTAACTTGGTATTGGAGTATGTTCCTGAAACTGTCCATCGGGTGATTAGACATTATAGCAAGATGAGTCAAAGGATGCCTATGATATATGTGAAACTTTATGCTTATCAGGCACGTTTTACTTGCATCACTTTTGTTTTACAGTTTCACCGTTGGATTTTGATTTACCAAATTTTGTGTTAAATTTATATTTCAGATATCTTATTTTCTCGAAATGAGTATTTTTCTTAGTTGTGACTTGTGAGTTCCTCTTTACCTGCAGATTTTTAGAGCACTGGCTTATATTCATGGCAGTATTGGAGTATGCCACAGGGACATCAAACCTCAAAATTTATTGGTAGGCATATGAAGCACACATGTTTGGCAATAACTGTAATGACATGCAATATTCAGCCATCCCTCTTTGCATGATTTCACGCTTGTTAATTGCCATGTTTCTCAAATGATTCACAGGTTAATCCACATACTCATCAGGTGAAACTATGTGACTTTGGAAGTGCTAAAGTACTGGTACGTGTCATCTTTTTTCTTGTTCAATATATTGTTTGCTTCTTTTTTATTTCCTCTGTTGTTTGACTATATGGCATAATTAATAGGTAAAAGGAGAGCCAAACATTTCTTATATATGCTCTAGGTACTATCGGGCTCCCGAGCTCATATTCGGCGCCACAGAGTACACTACTGCCATAGATATCTGGTCTGCCGGATGTGTTTTGGCTGAATTATTGCTAGGACAGGTAATAGAACTAGTGTATTTTAAATTCCTTCAATATTTAGGGAAGTTGTTATGATCGTGTACTGAATTGAGAATTTCCTTGGGAATTTCAGCCCCTCTTTCCCGGTGGAAGTGGAGTGGACCAGCTTGTTGAAATAATTAAGGTAAACATGATCAGATGAATCCTTCAATTTTTCTTAAATTCAATTCATACTATTATATTTTGCCAGTGTCCTATGGTTAATGTATTCCATTCAATCAACTCACTTTAGAAATGCTTATTTCCTCATAGGTCTTGGGCACCCCAACAAGGGAGGAGATCAAATGTATGAACCCCAACTACACTGAGTTTAAATTCCCTCAAATTAAAGCGCATCCATGGCACAAGGTACCAAGGATATTATCCTATGTTCCTCATTTTTGATGTGGTCATCGTTTTGCTTTGTGTAATTTGACAATATCATCGTCTTCAGATATTCCACAAGCACATGCCTGCAGAAGCTGTGGATCTTGTATCAAGGCTACTGCAATATTCTCCAAATTTACGATGCACAGCAGTGAGTACAGAAACTTTGATGAGCTATATAGTAGAATAACTATGCTCTTAATTTTCATAGTATTTCTACCATTTTCTCCAAATCCTTTTAAGGCAGCGTATCAATGGTTAAGCTGCTTTATCATCATATCATGGGAGTCTGGGGCTTCTCATGCTGTTGATTTTATAGTAATCTCAAAGTCCCAACCCTGAAAGACAATGTTTAAACAGTTAGCTTCTTTAGCTTCAAATCGAACCAGTTGAGGTCTTTTCGTGCCATTTATTCTACGGTTCTATCTTGGTGACACTGGAATAAGATCTATAGTACTCCTTACACCACTCAGGAAAAAAATGCTGTTTGTTTTTTCACACATGCTTCGTGTGGGTGTATATCAGCTAACTAGGGTATTTCAGCTGATTAATTTTTATATGAATGCGACATTGATGTCATTGGATTTTCGTGATTTGTATTTCCCATTCATTGTTTTGCTTATTCCAATGCAGCTGGAGGCATTGATACACCCTTTCTTCGATGGGTTGCGTGATTCAAATGTTCGCCTACCGAATGGACGTTTTCTTCCTCCATTGTTCAATTTCAAACCACATGGCAAGCATTAAGCACTCAATTCTTGCTACTTTCTTGTACTGATTTTTTAAACGTCTCTTGTAGTGATCTTTATTGTTTCTTCTGCTAATGTTTCTTAGAGCTCAAGGATATGCCAGTCGAGTTGCTGGAGAAGTTGATACCTGAGCATGCACGGAAGCAATGTGCATTTCTTGCTCTCTGATGTACTTTCTAGTCGTCTAATTCTACCTGCAGATAGTTGCTACTAACCGGGAAATACAAGTTTGTTGTAGTTCTGTTCAAGTAATTTCTTTCGTCTTTAGTTCGAGATGTCTTGTATTTATTTAATTTGTTTGTAGCAGTCAAAAAAGAAGGGTCTCCAACTCTCCAGTTAAGTAGGAATTTCACTGACTTCTTTGGATAAATCTATTTGTTCGATGTTTTTTTACAACATTATTGACAATGTTGTAGGTGGCAAAAAAGTGTTGGTTGGAAATATAAATTATTTTTTAAAATGTCCATGCCACGTGGCATGTTGTCGACAACATTGTACACATTCAACTTTTTTCCCTGAAGACAACTCACAACTGTAATGTTCTGCTGAATGGAAAGCTTGACCTATTCTTTCTGTGTACAATTTTCAGTTTTTTAATGATGGTTTGATCCCTTAACAATGCACTAACGTTACCGTGGTAAACATGCATCACTGCTGGCTTATAAATGTTACAGAGACACTCCCTGCATTTTCAGAAAGTATAGAATTTCCGCTGAAGTTTGTTTTTCTCAACTGATTTGTTTTCACCCGGATTCGAAATTTTGAGAAAAGATGTAGAATCCTGGTCCCTTTGAAGTATTTCTTGAGAGGAAGTGTCCGTGAAATTAGCAAAATATTTTCCGTTGTAGGCCAACCGATTAACTCTATGGGCCAAACATGACTCGTGTTGGGCTATTCTGGCCCGGAAAGCCAGCTTTTTTTCTTCTTTTTTTTAAAATGAAAATCATAAAATTGGTCCACGTCGTCAGATTTTGGGACAACTTTAAGAAAAGGTCCCTTGGCGTGTAAATTACTTATTCTGTCGATATGAATGTCAATTATTAACGCGTTGATGGTAAAGTAACCAATGAAGTCTTTTTCAGAATAATGTGATTTTTCTGAAGAACACTTGGGATTAAAAAGTAAGGAAAAAAATTTGTTCCCCTGTTAAATTACAAATAAAATTTAGCCCCTTTCATTCATAAAAATGAAAAATATGATCGTTATTCATCACATCAAGTTATTAATTTTGAATTTTTATCTCTAGTGTGAGTCCTTATAACAGCTATATTTTTCATTCTCATTCTACAATAATGTGGCTCAAAGAGGGCCTTAATTTATTTTAGTCCTTTTTTATAGTCTTTATTTGTTTAACATATTATTTTGAATAGTGAAATTTTGGAGATTAAAAAGTAGGAAAAAAATATGAATTATTGACAGAGTGATGAGGTGGCAACCACGAGGTATCTAGCGAGTCTAGCTAAACAATAATTCTAGTTTATTGAATAAATAAAACATATTCAATTTAGGATTCATAAAAATAAACCTTCTTGCAACACGTTTTTCTCAAACAATATTCGATTGATGGTCAGAAAAGAAAATCATAAAAATAAGTTTGGTACGAACAAAATTTAAAAAAATAAATGGAAAATTTTAAATTGTCTGTCATTCAACTGTTTTTTTTTTCTTGAGGGGAATTGGCACGATGGACCTTAATCTATGTGATTGTTGTGCAAATGGTCCCTAATATTCAAATCTTGACTCAAACATCCCTAGTATCTTTACTTAATGGGCGTAATCGGTCATTTTGGATGGTTTTCAATCAATTGACCGTTAAAGAAGTCAAACTCTTGATTTAAAAATTAAGAATACCCGTACATTAGTTAGCTAAATAAAAAATGTAAATATGTATATATATAGGATAAAAAGAAAAGTCAACTTATCCCACGTGTTAAACACCAACAAGAGCATTTCCAATGCAATGGCGAATTGCTTAAAAAATTGTACCGTGTAAGCAAAATAAAATGTTTTTTAAAAAATTCATTTCTCGAGGACCGACCCTATCATGATATTTTGCTCCTTTTGAGCCCAATTTTCTAAAAACTTAATTATTTCGAAATTCATTTTTAATTATGATTAATAAAATAATTTACATGTAAATTCATTTTTTTTTTTTAACTTTTTAACCACATATTATCCAAAAAATTACTATTACAAAACTCATTTTTAAAAATCAAACAGAGCTTTTATATACAAATTTAAATGTAATTTGTCATTTTAAGAAAACAAGTAATGCATAGATAGCAATCCATATAATGCATTGAAAATCAAATTTGAACTTGAATGTTTACTTGTTAGACATCAAGTCGCGTGCATTGAAAGTCATTCGGTATGTGTTTTTCTCTATTCAACATCATGATATTTTCCCTATCAGCTCGTTTTAGAGAGTAAATTTTTAAATACCTTCTTTTTATCAATAGTTTGACCTTTTTAATGGTCAGTTGTATGGAAATGATCCAAAATGACCAATTTTGTCCATTAAGTGGAAGGTTAGGAATGTTTACGCTAATATTTGAACGTTATGGACCATTTTTACATCAACCCCTTAGTTTAGGGACTGTTTTCTCTAATTCCCTGGATACGTACTATTCTATCCTTAGAAATTGGCATACGCACACGACTGATGCTACAAGTGAAATAGGGCCCTGCCAGATTATACACATGGGGGTGGGGGTCACATTTTTTTTAATACAATGGGTGGGGCCCGTAAGGCCCCTATGAAAAACTGCCATGTACGCATGGCATCATTGTACACACACACACCATGTGGCAAGTGGGGTTCAAATCAATCCATTTCACGTGACAGGTCCCTACCTCATTTCCATCTAACCTTACCAAACACTTTCAATCAACAAATAATTTGTAAGCTTGTTTGGTAAAGATTAAAATTGAAAAATTAGTCGTTATTATTGATTTTTATTAGACGAGTGAGACCCAATAACGGCCATATTTTCAATTTTAATTAAATTTTAATTGTTACCAAACAGACTAAGAAGGTGTTTGGTAGAGATCAAAATTGAAAATATAGTCGTTATTGTTGACTTTTATTAGACGGGGACCCAATAACGGTCATATTTTCAATTTTAATTGAATTTTAAGCCGTACCAAACAAGCTCTAAATATGAACAATCAACTACGAAAATTGGTAAAAATATAAGATTTTAAAAGGTGGAGGAGTAACAAATCGTGAAGGCTAAGCTTCAATTCTTACATGTCTAGACGTAAAATGGTTTTTCTTTTTTTATTTATAAAAATTATTTTAATTATTGTAAATCAACGAATAAATAAAATAACACATACCTTGAAAATATCTACAAATTTTGTTGAACTGTAATTTAAAAGAAAAGACCATTTGCTAAAAAAAATGTCCCCTTTAACTGGTCAACATAAATTTAAAACTTGATTTTCTATTTTTCTGCTTTAGGTGCGAGATGGGGACTTTTCTCCGAACTTAAGGGTCCGTTTGATATAAAGATGAAAAATGGATGGAAATAAAATGTTTTATAGAGAAAAGATTTTCCTAAAAATTGTTTTGTTGGGAATTGTAATTAATTGTGTTTGATTGATATAATTTTTCATGGAAAATATTGAAAGTTTGGTGTTCGTTTGACTTCATTTTTATGAAAATTGTCCTTTAAAATGATAATATTTTCTACCATTGGATCTAGAATTTGTTCCAATTGCCAAAAAAATAAAAATAAAAAATTGAAAAAAAATAATCATAATGAATATCATTCGTTTGACTTTGTTTTACATGGAAATTGTCAATAAAAGTGATTTTTTTTCTTACCACTGTCTCTAAAATTTTTTCCAATTGCAAAAAAAAAAAAAAAAAAAAAAATTTGAAAAGTTGGAAAATATTTTCTCACTAAAACATTAAGAATTTATTTTCCTCAAAAATGTGAAAAATTTAAAAAGATGGAAAATATTTTCTAGAGAAAATCTCGCCAACCAAACACTACAAAAGTTGAAAAAAGGAAAATATTTTCCTACTTCCCTAGAAAACTTTGCCAATCAAACGAGGTCTAAGTCTACTTTAATTCATTGAAGTGCATTGAGTGTACTTTTCCTTTTTATAAAAATAAATTCCATTTAATTTTCTAAAACATAAATTATTTATTTATTTATCGATCAAAATAATTAACTTCGAAAATTAGTAAATGAACTTTTATGTAAAATTTCTTTCAAGCGGCCTAAGAGTATTTGATTTGCCATTTTACACAGTAACTATCATTGCATGAGTGATACTTCATGTACCAAATTTCTTACCTAATCATTGACATAATTGACAAATGGCTTCGTCCACAGGCGCCCCCCAATAAGGGGAAGACATTTGTCAATTATGTCAAACATTAGGCAAATATTTATGTACAAATAGTTTATTCCTCATTGCATTTCCTTGAGGGTTACCTTACCTAATCAGATTCGAGAGGACTTTTGACGCATGCGTGATGACGTAATCCAATGGCATTATCATCTTGGATTGTAAATCGAATAAAAATCTGTGGTAGTCAATGGGGGGTAGTTCCCTCTTTTAATTAAGCCCTTGTTTGAGGGTAATTCTTTGAGTAATGCTATTTATCCCCAATGTGTTTACAAACACAGTTCAGGTGGCGTTAATGTGGTATTAAATGATAGGTGAAATTAAATAAGTCATTTAATTTCACCTTTTATTTAACCTATTATTTAGAGTCATTTAGACTTTGTTTGTAAACACACTGGGAATAAATAATATTACTCTAATTATTTTGTATTTCTTGCCCCATATTTTAATTGTATTTAAGGTCTTTAATCTTGGCTAATTATAGTACTTATATTCTTGACGATTTTTCATATCATTCTTATCATCAAACTTCTTGTTAGTTAAAATATTTTATATTAATAACAGCTTTATATCTAAAAGTCCATCGAAATAGCGTGAAAAACTTATTTTTCCATCGTAATTTAAAAAATGAATAAATAAAATGCGTGAAAGAATATTTTCCCTAATTTCAAATCATGAAATGAAAATATTTTGATATAAATTATCATAAAATACGAGACATTAATTAATGAAAAGTTGAAAATAAGAATTTAACGAAAAAAAGTTAAGAAAATAATTGCTACAATGAGTAAATATTGATGATCTTAACTACAGTTAAAATGTAGTGTATCTAATAAAAATTGTCGTTGCAATATAACCGCCCATTTAGGAAAAATAGGGTTTTGAATAGTGATTTTTTTAGATTTACGTGTAAAATATTTTATGAATAATGCTACTTTACCAGAAAGTATGTAACGGATAGAGTGACATAATAAGTGTTGACGATGTGTGATTGAATAAAAAAACTGACTATATTTTAAACAGCCCAATAATTGGTTGTTATATAGCATTATGTCAAGTATTATGTCTATGTAACATAATTGATATTTTATTGTGCGAATTTATGGTTCAAAATAAGTAAGTAGAAAGAATAATTTGAAAATAATGATCGTTAAGCAGAGACTAATGATGTGTGACCTCAAGTTGACTAAATTCAACAGAAAAAAAAAGTTTATGTTAGTAATTGCATAAAAAGAACGCAATCAGTACAAATTACATTGACATTTTGTCTCATCGTTGCTCGTGACTTTGAGCCTTTTAAGTCATTCCTAGACATTAAAAAAAAAAAAAAAAAAATCGTTTATAGATGTTCAAAAAAGTATTGTTGGTCTCCCACCTAAGTTTATTTTATTTATTTAAGCCCACTTTTGCTGGCCAAAAAATCCAAATAGTCGGATTCAAACACACGTTAAAGTTTCATAAACGATGGATTGATTCTCTAGAGGTCATCTTGTCAATAATAGAAAATTATGAACTAATAATGCTAAACCGATAATCATATAGGTCTTGTTTGATAGGCCAAATTTTCCATGAAAAATGAAAATTATCCCACAATTTTTCATTTTTAGCCTAATTGATATGAAATATTTTCTTGGCAATTGTTTTTCTTATTTCCGGTCACGTGACCTTTTATTCCACAAAAATGAGGAATTGATATTCTCATGGGTAAACTGATTTTTTGTTTTCTTGGCAAGGGAGAAAAAACATTATTTTTGGTGGGTTCAAATCAATCTATTCTCAATTTTCCATCTAACACGGATCAGTCAACAAATAATTTGTATCAAAAACATATATCAAATGTAAAATTTGAATAAAATTTAATACGTCATAACTTCATACATAATTGTACGAATAATCTATGTATTACAAGTTTAAAACCGATTTAAGTAACTCAAAATTTGAATCAATCAAATAATTAATTAAGTTCTAAATATCACTATTTATTAAAGCACGTTTAAAATTAACTTTTGTTAATTAAATACAATAAGGCTAAGGTTTTATTAAAAAAATTAAATTCTTAAAAAAATAATAATTGACTTCTATAAAATCATTTTTAGGACAGCCATGAGACGTGAGAGTTAGCCAAACGTAATCAGATTGGAAAAGAATATAACACGCTCACGTAAGCGTAATGACGTAACCCGACGTCGTCGCCGCGTGTGAGTCTGTTCACCTAATAAAAAAATCTGCGAGTCATTGTGGGGGCCGTTTCGTCACAGTCATAGATCTTCGCCCTATAAATTCACCAAAACAGAACAAATTGGAAAACGTCAACCTTGAGGACGCTTGTTTCCTTCTTTCTGACAATTTTGAGCACCACAAAAATGGAAAACGAAAAGCGCACTGTAGAGAGAAATGCCGGAGAAGACGAAGAAGATGATGAGACGAAGATAGAGGAATTCTTTGCACTGATCAGAAATTTCAGGGATATAAGGAACCAATTGAACGATCAAACGGAGAAGGTGAACAGGAAGAGGAAGTCCAATTCCGATTCCGACGACCACCACCAGAAACCTGCCGCCGCCTGGGTGCCGGCATTTCAATGGGAAGATTTTACAACAGAGGTTGAGTTTAGAAGACCTTCTTCCGTTTTGCCGTCTCCATGTAATAATAGAAACGAGATTATTGAGAAAGACGACGAGGTTAACGGATCTAGTGGATTAGACCTCAAATTGACACTTTAAATTCTACAATTATTATTGTAGTATTATATGAATTTCAAATTAATTTGTAGTAATTTTTGATTATTACGAGTCCTGCTGTAACAGGTGTGGTTAAAATTTATTTTGACTTTGATTGAGATTTTATTTGATTTTTTTGCTGAATTAAACATGGGCATAATATGTTTTACATATTAATCGAATTTATTTTCGTCTATTATTTGACATGTTACTTTAAAATAAATTGAATTAAGACTTACCATGTTCAATACCGACTACGTGCTATTTGTCTAGAAGTTATGAGTCTAAGTTGTTTTTATCGATTGTTTTCCAATCAAAATTCGACATATTATTGTTTTTTGAATGTTTCCAAATTTCAATTAGTCCAAATAAAGTTTCACACTTCAATACGTGTGAAAATTAAAATAAATAATTAATTTCAACATCATATTTTATGGGATTCAGAACTTTTTAATCACATATTTCATCATTTTCTATCAAAATCTGCTAAAAAATTAATTTCCACCAAACAAGTGTTAAAAAGTATAATCAATAATGCTACTTTTATTATCATTTTTTACACTGTATCATAGGAGAAAACACCATTGGACAGTTTAAAAAGCAAAATAGTTTCCCTTCCAAAAATTTCAAAAAAACAAAGGCAATGTCAAAATCAATGCAGAGAGAGAAGTGTACATTTAGTATTATCGAAGTAACATAATGTGTCAATACTTGATCGGAAAGACAACCAATAAGATAGGGACACGACTACATCATAGTCTACATGCTATAATGAAGAAAAAGAATGATTCAAAAGCTATCGTTAGTGCCAATTCACAATTGGTGGTTGAAAATATAATTCATAATTGAAAATAATAAATTATTTGGTTTGTGCCAAATTAATTAAAGAGTAACGATCGATTGGATTTCAATGGTTGGTTCACAAGCAATAAATATAAGTACAAGATATCGTGTAGTGTTTGCAAAAGTCACCATTATTACAAATGGTTGTTGGTTTCAGATGCTTGATAAAGGCTAAAGAAAATGATGCCTTTGAAACTTGTGTTTAGTTTTTGTCTACGTTTTGTGAAAAGTCTTAAGCATTGATTCGGAAAAAGATAAGAATTGATATTTACAGTAAACTTCAAACATCATTTTCTGTTCACTCAATATCTTGAAGAATCAGTCATCTCCTTGCCGATTTTCAATTATTTTCTATATATTGAATCGAATTTCAGTTTTCCTAAGCCGATTAATTTTGGTAAAATTTATAAATGGTCAAATAATTTTAGTCACACGTTTCAAAATCCATAAATACTAATAATTTATCTACTACTAATTTCTATCTGTTTATTAATTGAAAATTTGCAACGAAGGTCCCAAACTGTTCAAATCAGAGCTTACACCTTGAAGCAAGGTCGGCAAACCAAAATAGAAATGAAAGAGGCGGAATTTAATTTTTATTCTTTGAACTGGACAATGATAATAATGAAGGTAGTTCAACCTACGACAGAAAGGCGCTGTATAGATGGCAGCGGGGGTGGGGTTGGTTTTTGTAAGAAGGGATTTATGGTTGGTGGTTTTTTGGAGTTCTAAAAGTTTATAATCAAAATAGAGTAAATCAATGTTTAATTACTTTGATAATTGTTGACCCCAAAAATTGAGCCCAAAATATACCGAACCCACTTTTATCACATCAAGCATGGTTCCGATGCATTTTTACCTGAATAAGTACGGTAAGCAGTCGAGATGGACGTGTGAGACACTTTCTGGTAAGACACGAAAACATTCAATGACAATCGCGCTATCAACGACTGCCAGACAAATAACCAAGAATATCTCTTTCTCTCTATTTGAAGGAATACGTGGAAGGATAAATTGAGCGAAAGGTTTGTGAGAGATTCAAAGTAACTAATACTCGAACTTGTCTTCAGCCATCATGCAAAGAAAAGTTTATGGAAGCATTGTTAAGTATCCCTTTCTGAATTTCTTGAGGGTTTTTAGTACATATGTGTTTTTTCTCTTGATTACAAAGATGGCAACCCCTATTTCTTACAAAGAGATGATATTTATATTGCTATGGCCAACGTGGTGATCATTGGATCAATACCATGTGGCCACATCTCCTACACTAAAGCCTTACGTCATTGTCAATTCCTATAATTAATATTGACAATGGATTGATCGTTCTACATTGTAGACTGGCACACTGACATATTTTATTACAGACGTCACATCAATCATGGATCTTCAAATCTTCAGTGGGTTAGCGTCGGCTTAAGGACTTTTGGCGCTTTAGAGCTTCGAAGAACTTGCAAAAGCCTCGGCTTCTAGCTTCAGTACTTCGCATAGGAGGAAGGGGTTCGACATCAGCTTCAAACTTCAATGAAAGGATTTCGAATGTTTGTTTCTTTTGCCATTTTGACTCTATTGACATTCCCTTGACTTTCTTATTGACTTCCTGCCAATGTGGCTTTGTTGTCCACGTGGCAATCTTCATTGGAGCTTCGGAGACGAGACATAAAAAAGAATACAACGCGTATTTACTCCTCTTATGATAATATCACTTGAATTATACTTCAGACATATTAAATCATTCATGGATAACATTAATAGTCTTGCCGATGAGTTGACTGTAACCGAATTTCAAGTTTCGTGCATTGTCAGGATGACAAGGTACGAACATATGATTTCATCTACCATGAAATTCAATATGTTGAGAGTCGTTCATTGCATATTAGATACAAATAATGTTTAGATGTTTAATGTTGTGAGTGATGTGATTCCATTTATCACTTTAATTAATTTTTAGAAATATAGAAAATTCAGTCTTTATTTTAGCTAGTAATATTTAATGATCAATCATCAATAAAAAGAATTCATTGGATTGAAAAATCTTCTTATTCTTCGTTGAATGTCGATTTGAATTTTTAATTTCACATCATTATTGATCCAATGATGATCCAACTGGCTATGCCAAAAGAAATCAAATTGAACTTCTAGTTCAATATAACATATAATTAAATATTTAATTTTGAAAAATATGATTAAACATTATATAATCATATAATAATTAACCAAGTAGACAAACTAATTGATGTGGTCATTATTATGGATACCTCGAGCATGAGGACTATCATGGTTCTCCCTTTTCGATTATAGGACCCGGGTCCTCGAGCTTGTATAGTCCTCGAGATACCTCGAGAATGGACCCTCCAGAATGTCTCCAAAATCACTTTAGTAGTTCTCGGGGGTATGTGCTCGGGATTTTGCCTTAGCCAAATCCTCGAAGTGCTCCGTGATCGAGAGTTGCTAGTCCTTATCCTGAAAGGACTTTAACCCTATCCAATTACCTCAATTGAGGAATCATAGGTTTTAAAGGAGTCTTACCTTGAGGAACACTTTAAATCAGGAAGAATTAGACTTCTAGTCACAATCCAACACTCATCCCAACAATAATTCCTAAAAATAAGGTGATGAGTCCTACCAGGAGTCCACTACTACCTAACTCTATAAATATGGAGCTTTGGATCATTTTTCAGGTATGTTCTTTCATTCACATAATTTTACAAGCATATATCTTTTCTCAAAATCTCTCTCTGACTTAAGCATCGGAGGGGCGACAAGGACACACCTAGTTGCCTTTGTTTCAGGTACCAGAGGACCTTGCTCTTGCTCGTGCTCAGTCGTCAACCTCGGGATCAACATGTACGATTTTTTGTATCAACATTGGCGCCGTCTGTGGGAAACGCTACCAAAAGTCATGGTGAATACACGTTCAAGTCTTCCTCCGATAAGCTCGTCTGTTCCAAACCAAACCCCTGTCACGGAATCCTCAGTCCATCAAGAAGAATCATTAGCAATACCAGTTCCTCAACCTGCAGTGGTTGCCGCTAGAGCATTCAAAGAACTACGTCAGCAAGTTACAAAGCTAACTCAACTACTTAGTCAAAGAAATACTCCCCAACCTCTAGCACAAGCACAAGCACCAACACTAGCTCAACCAAGAAGTTTCATAGTTGATGCTCGAGCTTGAGATACCTGTGATGCTCATGACAATGGTGGATTTGGGGGGCCCGGGCATACCCCTAGTAGCCTCGGCCTCGAGATTGGTTACCATGGACTCGGATAACCTCGCTCGAATTATACAAGATGACATTACGGCTAGACTACTGCAGAATATCCAGGGAACGATGGTTCGTGAATGATGATCGTGCTCAGGATATCGTGATGCATATGAAAACGGTGGATCTGGGGGGCCTCGGGCATGTCCCCAGTATCCTCGACCTCGAGATTGGTTACTGCGGACTCAGGAGAGCTCGCTCGGATCATACTGGATGGGAACACGACAGGACTACAACAGAATACCAAAGGAACGATAGGGTTCACCCCTAACACTCCAAGGAATGATTACATCGAAGGAAGGACCTCAGGATCAAGAGGAGATAACAAACCTACGACTGGTATAATCAAGTGGTAGTAGTCCTCACCTTGTCTATATAATTAATTCTGCTTTAACTTTGTTTATTTGATCGGGCTTGCATTTGATCGGGCTTGCATGACCCCACATTTTTCTTTTAGTAGTTCATGCTACAGGAACATCAAAGCCTTGCCCCGCGCAAGCACCCTAAAGTCCTGTCATGCGCAGGCACCATCAGGACATGCTACGGGCATGCTCTCCAAAAGTCCCGCAACTAGCGGGCCCTCATGACATAATGCGAGCAATCACCTCAAACATGTCATGAGCATTCCTCGAGACATGCTATGGGATTGCTCTCCAAAAGTCCCGCAACTAGCTGGCCCTCGTGACATAGTGCGAGCAATCACCTCAAACATGTCATGAGCATACCTCGAGACATGCTACAGGCATGCTCTCCAAAAATCTCGCAACTAGCGGGCCCTCATGACATAGTGCGAGCAATAACCTCAAACATGTCATGAGCATACCTCGAGACATGTTACGGGCATGCTCTCCAAAAGTCCCGCCACTAGCGGGCCCTCATGGTATGACATGAGCGAACACCTCGAAACATGCCATGAGCACTCACCGAGACATGCTATGGGCATGATCTCATCAAAACCTTGTCACGCGTAGGCACCTCCGAGACATGCTACGAGCATGATCTCACAAAAAGCCCTATCATGCGCAGGAACATCAAAACATACCACAAACGAACACCTTAAAAATCTACCTCGAGCTCGACCAGTCCAAAATAAGTCTTGGACAGAATTTCATCGAATAGTCCTCGAGCTCGAGAGTGTGTCATAGGTACCCGAGTCATCGAGCTCATGACTTTATTATTACATGAGCTATCGTAGAGCTCATGTCTTCATTATTACATGAGCTATCTTCAAGCTCATGATTTAATTTTTACATGAGCTATCCTCGAGCTCATGACTTCACATGAGCTATCTTCGAGCTCATGACTGCATTATTACATGAGTTATCCTCGAGCTCATGACTCAATTATTACATGGGCCATCATCGAGCTCATGACTTTATTATTACATGAGCTATCGTCGAGCTCATGCCTTCATTATTACATGAGCTATATTCGAGCTCATGACTTCATTATTATATGGGCTATCGTCGAGCTCAGGCCTTCATTATTACATGAGCTATCGTCGAGCTCTTGACTTTATTATTACATGAGCTATCGTCGAGCTCATGCCTTCATTATTACATGGGCCATCATCAAGCTCATGACTTTATTATTACATGAGCTATCGTCGAGCTCATGCCTTCATTATTACATGAGCTATATTCGAGCTCATGACTTCATTATTATATGGGCTATCGTCGAGCTCAGGCCTTCATTATTACATGAGCTATCTTCAAGCTCGTGACTTAATTTTTACATGAGCTATCATCGAGCTCATGACTTCACATGAGCTATCTTCGAGCTCATGATTGCATTATTACATGAGTTATCCTCGAGCTCATGACTCAATTATTACATGGGTCATCATCGAGCTCATGACTTTATTATTACATGAGCTATCGTCGAGCTCATGCCTTCATTATTACATGAGCTATATTCGAGCTCATGACTTCATTATTATATGGGCTATCGTCGAGCTCAGGCCTTCATTATTACATGAGCTATCTTCAAGCTCATGACTTAATTTTTACATGAGCTATCATCGAGCTCATGACTTCACATGAGCTATCTTCGAGCTCATGACTGCATTATTACATGAGTTATCCTCGAGCTCATGACTCAATTATTACATGGGCCATCATCGAGCTCATGACTTTATTTTTACATGAGCTATCGTCGAACTCATGCCTTCATTATTACATGAGCTATATTCGAGCTCATGACTTCATTATTATATGGGCTATCGTCGAGCTCAGGCCTTCATTATTACATGAGCTATCGTCGAGCTCGTGACTTAATTATTACATGAGCTATCCTCGAGCTCATGACACAATTATTACATGGGCTGTCATCGAGCTCATGACTTTATTATTACATGAGCTATCGTCGAGCTCATGTCTTCATTATTACATGAGCTATCTTCAAGCTCATGACTTAATTTTTACATGAGCTATCCTCGAGCTCATGACTTCACATGAGCTATCTTCGAGCTCATAACTGCATTATTACATGAGTTATCCTAGAGCTCATGACTCAATTATTACATGGGCCATCATCGAGCTCATGACTTTATTATTACATGAGCTATCGTCGAGCTCATGCCTTCATTATTACATGAGCTATATTCGAGCTCATGACTTCATTATTATATGGGCTATCGTCGAGCTCAGGCCTTCACTATTACATGAGCTATCGTCGAGCTCGTGACTTAATTATTACATGAGCTATCCTCGAGCTCATGACTCAATTATTAAATGGGCTGTCATCGAGCTCATGACTTTATTATTACATAAGCTATCGTCGAGCTCATATCTTCATTATTACATGAGCTATCTTCAAGCTCGTGACTTAATTTTTACATGAGCTATCCTCGAGCTCATGACTTCACATAAGCTATCTTCGAGCTCATGACTGCATTATTACATGAGTTATCCTTGAGCTCAAGACTTGTGAAATTAATTGATTACATTGTCCTCGAGCTCAAGACATTGTCAAAAAGTTAATTAATTATGTAGTCATCAAGCTCATATGCATCCACACCTAACTTTCGAGCTTTAGGAATGGATGCACGGGGGCCACTGATGTGGTCATTATTATGGATACCTCGAGCATGAGGACTATCATGGTTCTCCCTTTTCGATTATAGGACCCGGGTCCTCGAGCTTGTATAGTCCTCGAGATACCTCGAGGATGGACCCTCCAGAATGTCTCCAAAATCACTTTAGTAGTTCTCGGGGGTATGTGCTCGGGATTTTGCCTTAGCCAAATCCTCGAAGTGCTCCGTGATCGAGAGTTGCTAGTCCTTATCCTGAAAGGACTTTAACCCTATCCAATTACCTCAATTGAGGAATCATAGGTTTTAAAGGAGTCTTACCTTGAGGAACACTTTAAATCAGGAAGAATTAGACTTCTAGTCACAATCCAACACTCATCCCAACAATAATTCCTAAAAATAAGGTGATGAGTCCTACCAGGAGTCCACTACTACCTAGCTCTATAAATATGGAGCTTTGGATCATTTTTCAGGTATGTTCTTTCATTCACATAATTTTACAAGCATATATCTTTTCTCAAAATCTCTCTCTGACTTAAGCATCGGAGGAGCGACGAGGACACACCTCGTTGCCTTTGTTTCAGGTACCGGAGAACCTTGCTTGTGCTCGTGCACGTGCTCAGTCGTCAACCTCGGGATCAACATGTACGATTTTTGGTATCAACAAACGCCATTGTTGTTGGACTCCTCACCGGAATTGTACCCTGAGTTCGTTTTGTTATCCGTTTCAGCTGGTGATGGGTTCTCGCCGGAGTTGTACACACGGAATCCTCAGTCCATAAAGAAGAATCATTAGCAAATACCAGTTCATCAACCTTCAGTGGTTGCTGCTAGAGCATTCAAAGAACTATGTCAGCAAGTTACAAAGCTAACTCAAACTACTAGTAAAAGAAATACTCCCCAACCTCTAGCACAAGCACAAACACCAAACCACTAGCTCAAACAAAGAAGTTCATCGTTGATGGCTCGAGTTGAGAGACCGGTGATGTCATGACATGGTTGGATCGGAGGGCTAGAGCATACCCCTAGTGGCCTCGGCCTCGTGGTTGGTTACCATGGACTCAGATAAACTCGCTTGAATTATACAAGACGACATTACCGCTAGACTACTGCAGAATATCCAAGGAACGATGGTTCGTGAATGATGATCGTGCTCAGGATATCGTGATGCATATGAAAACGGTGGATCTGAGGGGCCTCGGGCATGTCCCCAGTATCCTCGACCTCGAGATTGGTTACTGCGGACTCAGGAGAGCTCGCTCGGATCATACTGGATGGGAACACGACATGACTACAACAAAATACCAAAGGAACGATAGGGTTCACCCCTAACACTCCAAGGAATGATCACAACAAGGGTAAGGCGTCGATCTTAGGAGGAGATAACAAACCTACGACTGGTAATCAAGTGGTAGTAGTCCTCACCTTGTCTATATAATTAATTCTGCTTTAACTTTGTTTATTATTTGGCTTGCATTTGATCGGGCTTGCATGCCCCCACATTTTTCTTTTAGTAGGTTCATGCTGCAGGAACATCAAAGCATTGCCCCGCGCAAGCACCCTAAAGTCCTGTCATGCGCAGGTACCATCAGGACATGCTATGTGCATGCTCTCCAAAAGTCCCGCAACTAGCGGGCCCCTCATGGGGGGGGGGGGTGGGAAACAAAAAATAGTGCGAGCAATCACCTCAACCATGTCATGACATTCCTCGGAGGACATGCTACGGGCTTGCTCTCCAAAAGTCACGCAACTAGCTGGCCCTCGTGACATAGTAGTGAGAGTCAATAACCTCAAACATTTCATGAGCATACCTCGAGGCATGCTACGGGCATGCTCTCCAAAAGTCTCGCAACTAGCGAGCCCTCACGACATAGTGCGAGCAAACACCTCAAACATGTCATGAGCATACCTCGAGACATGTTACGGGCATGCTCTCCAAACAGTCCCGCAACTAGCGGGCCCTCATGGCATGACATGAGCGAACACCTCGAAACATGCCATGAGCACCTTACCAAAGACATGCTAGGGCATGATCTCATCAAAATCTTGTCACGCGTAGGCACCTCCGAGACATGCTATGAGCATGATCTCACAAAAAGCCCTATCATGCGCAGGAACATCAAAAACATACCACATACGAACACCTTCAAAATCTACCTCGAGCTCGACCAGTCCAAAATAAGTCTTGGACAGAATTTCATCGAATAGTCCTCGAGCTCGAGACTGTGTCATAGGTACCCGAGTCGTCGAGCTCAACACTTGGAGATAAAAAATAAAACTGGCCTCTCCCGAGCTCAGATCAATTGATTAAGAAAGTATCGTCGAGCTAAGGCCTTCATTATTACAATGAGCTATCATCGAGCTCGTGACTTAATTATATTACATGATCTATCTTCGAGCTCATGACTTCACAGGAGCTATCCTCGAGCTCAGACTCAATTACATGGGGGGCCTGTCTAGCTCAGGCCTTCATTATTACAGAGCTATCGTCGAGCTCATGTCTTCATTATTACATGAGCTATCTACGAGCTCATGACTGCCATTATTATATGAGCTACCCTCGAGCTCATGACTCATTTATTACATGGGCCATCATCAAGCTCATGACTCCATTATAACATGAAGATATCGTCGAGCTCATGCATTCATTATTACATGAGCTATATTAGAGCTCATGACTTTATTATTACAGGAGCTATCGTCGAGCTCAGGCCTTCACTATTACATGAGCTATGTCGAGCCGTGGACTTAATTAATTTTATTTAAACAAAAAAAAAGAGCTAATATTCAGAGATCATGACTTCATTATTATATGGGCTATCGTCGAGCTCAAGCCTTCATTATTACATGAGCTATCGTCGAGCTCGTGACTTAATTATATTACATGAGCTATCCTCGAGCTCATGACTCATTATTACATGGGCTGTCATTCGAGCTCATGACTTTATTATTACATGAGATATCGTCGAGCTCATGTCTTCATTATTAAATGAGCTATTTTCAACTCATGGACTTATTTTTACATGAGCTATCCTCGAGCTTATGACTCAATTATAACTTGAGCTATCTTCGAGCTCATGACTGCATTTTTACATGAACTTATCCTCGAGCTCATGACTTAACATGAGCTATCCTCGAGCTCATGACTCAATTATTACATGGGCGTGTGTCAGCGAGCTCTGACTTTATTATTACATGAACTATCGTCGAGCTCATGCTTTCATTATTACATGAGCTATCTTCAAGCTCATGACATTTAAATTTTTACATGAGATATCATCGAGCTCATGACTACACATGAGCTATCTTCGAGCTAATGACTGCATTATTACATGAGTTATCTTCGAGCTCAGACTCATTTATTACATGGGCCATCATCGAGCTCATGACTTGATTATTACATGAGCTATCGTCGAGCTCATTACTAAATTATTACATGAGATATAATCGAGCTCATGACGTTCATTATTTATATGGGCTACGCGATCTCAGGTCCTTATTATTACATAAGATATCGTCGAGCTAGTGACTTAATTATTACATAAAGCTATCCTCGAGCTCAGGACTTCACATGAGCTATCCTCGAGCTCATGACTCAATTTTAACATGGGGTGAATCGAGCTCATGACTTTTAGTATACATAGTTATCGTCGAGTCATATCTTCATTATTACATGAGAGCTCATCAATAATCAAAGCCCATCGGTGGACTTAATTTTACATGAAGCTTATCTCGAGCTTCAGACTTGCAAATGAGGTATCTTCGAGCTCATGACGGCATTATTACATGAGTTATCCTTGAGCTCAAAACTTTTTTTTTTTTATTTAAATAAATAATGAAGTATTGAATTTATTGTCAAAATTTAATTAATTATGTAGTCCTCAAGCTCAATGCATCCACACCTAACTTTCGAGCTTTAGGAATGGATGCACGGGGGCCACTGATGTGGTCATTATTATGGATACCTCGAGCATGAGGACTCTCATGGTTCTCCCTTTTCAATTAGTAGGATCCGGGTCCTCGAGCTTGTCTAGTCCTCGAGATACCTCGAGGATGGACCCTCCAGAATGTCTTCAAAATCACTTTAGTAGTCCTCAGGGGTATGTGCTCGGGATTTTGCCTTAGCCAAATCCTCGAAGTGCTCCGTGATCGAGAGTTGCTAGTCTTTATCCTGAACCAGTTTACAACTTCACATACCCAGGGAAAGGCAACCATCTAGCCTGCTTCTCTTCTCCTTCGCCTTCTTTTATGTTATTTTGAGTAAATAACTAAATATGTATCCAAAAAGGAAACTTGACTCCATATGCTTAAGAAAACAAAACTTGGTCATAGCTCGATGAGGTGGTCATAAAGGCTGCTTTTGTAACTGCTGCTTGCGTGCAACTTTCTAGGGCCAAGCACATCAAGCTCCTTTCTTCTTTTGCTCTTTGGACTGTTTGATATTCTTAGTGAGCATTCTCGGAGCTATAGCCATGGACATCAACTCTTGGAAACGTAGCTTACATGCATATAAAAATTGTTCATAGTCCAAAAATGTTAAGGACGAACCAAAAGGAATAATTTCACATAGACGTCCACTAAAGACAAGGTAAACATTGTGCACAAATTGGGTGTGTCTGGTAGGAGGAATAAATTGGCATGAAGGGTTGGAGTAGAAATCGGAAAGAATTTATTTATTGTTTGTAAAATGTTCCAAGGGGCACGAGAATCAGGAGCATAGTAAATTTGAATTAGATTTTCTCCTAAATGATATATGGTGAAAGCTTCCACCACATATCTGTAAGTGTAATGCCCTAAGTCCAATCAACTTTGGACATAAGCACTTTTAATGTATATATAACCGATGCATATTTATGGCAATATTTATTATTGAATTAATATTTTAATTAATTAAATAATAGAATCCGTAGATTTAAGTTTTGGCGATTTGTTAATCACAAAGAGTTGTGATTGTGAGATACAAATTACATATGATTGAATCTTAAATCGTCCGTGGTCGTATGTAATAACGAGATACGGATATCGTTATTATGGATAGACCATCACGTGTGTCATTTCTTACTTATGAAGTAAGTAGTTGATCTTACAAGTTAAAGTGTGGAGACACTTGAATGAACACGTGAATGTTTTGTTATAGAACAAAACATTGGAGACCCGCTAAGAGATTCCACATGGGAAACTATCTGAGTGTCAGTGGTTAATCTCTAACGTTCGGTAGTGAAATTGGTCCTTCGACTTGAGGTCATCATAGTGCCTTATGTGAGGACAGTCATGCTTTGGTGATGTCGGATGTTGCTCTGTCAAGGGTCGCTAATACGGCATCGTTCGGGTATGTCAAGAATCATATGAAGGTTGTGAATGATCAATAGATGATTCGTCACTCTTAGATATTAAGAGATTATGATTTACATTTCATCCAGTTAAGTTGATAATGAAATCCTTGGTCAAGGTGAACTCATAAGTCGGAAAAGAGTTTTCGACTTACATTGACTTAACAGTAGGATAAAAGATATGATCGATAATTGAGATTGACACACGTCCATATCTCGTAATTGATCGGATCATATTGATGAAGGGATTATAGTTTCACGGTAAACGAACAAGTTTGGTTTTGTTATGCCATGTGACATTTCCCGTCACATGTATTGCCCTGACACATTGCTAGATGTCAATCTGGGACAACGAATGTGAATTGATGATAAATTAAAAGGGTATTTTAATTTATCAATTTTGATTAGATCAAAATAATAATTCACGTAGTTAGGCATCGTGATCGGGAACCTAATGGGTCACACACAAAAAAGAATCAGAAGAATGAGATTTACCAATTAATTAATTGACAAGTGTTGGATAATTAATTAATTGAGTTGCTTATTAATAGACCCGAATTAATTAATTGGATTAATTAATTCATGGACCGGATTTAATTAATTTGATTAATTAAATGTTGGACCGGGTTAAGTTATGAGGTGGGCCAGCCCGTTTGGACTTATATTTATAGGCTGCTAGGGTTTGAAAAACCTAATGGAATTTTCATTATTCTTGCTAGCACGAGAAAAGAAAACCCTAGCCGTCATTCTTATTCTCTATGTTGATCACCATTGGAGGCTGGACAATTGAACAGCTTGGATTGTAGATCTGATCATTGGAATTCGTGAATCAACAAAAGAGTTTGCAGAATTCATCAAAGGTATTAATTCTATCACAGTTTCTATCTAAACATAAAGCAGATCCTGTTTGGGAATCGAAACATGTTTGCATATTATATTAGATATTATATAGGAATGTATTTATATGATGAATGTTTTATTAGTGGATGATTATGGACTCGACCATATGGATGTGTTGAATGGTTAGTTTTATTCTTGTTGTTTTATGAGCCTGCGAGCTCTAATCTATTTTGGACCTGCGAGTCCGTTATTATTATGGGCCTGCGCGTCCAATATTATTTAGGCATGCATGCCAACTAGTATAGGATACAAGTTGCAGCTGGACTAATTGAAGATACAAGAAGAGGAGGAGACCATAGAGATGGAGCATTGTATGAATCAATCATATACCCCCTAGGAACTGACCAACTAGTCTTCCTTATGGCTCGGGAGGACTAGATAGTATAAGTCCATAATCATCCACACTATTATATGTATGTTTATTTGCATGTTAGATGTATAATAAAATATATATAATTATTACGATGAGACCTTTGCATGCAAAACCTCTCGCTAAAATATTAAGTCAGTTTCTTATTCGCCTTCCATCATTATAGTGAAAAACTAGAATCCTAAATCGATCTCAGCTTGTTGAGTACACTCAAGGCTAGTCTATTATGGATATGTTTGACACTCAAGGAGATGAATTTTAGAGGCATGTTAAAATATTAAGTCATATTTATATTAGCCTTCCATCATTATAGTGAAAAATGAGAGTCCGAAATCGATCTCAACTTGTTGAGTACACTCAATGCTGGTCTATTAGGGATATGTTTGACACTATGAAATATTAGATATTTCTGAATGATGAGTTTGATTTAACTAAAACTTATCTTTTGTTGAGTACACTCAAGGAGATGAATTTTAGAGGCATGTTAAGTTAACACATAAGATGTGTGAAGACAAAAAGTTGTCAGCTTAATGATCTGGGAGTTGTATGGAGATACAATTGATAATAGTATCTACCCAAATGTTTTATTAAGATTTGTTGAGTACACTCAAGGTTTTAATATAATCAATGGGATCCCAGCCCACTGGGAATCAAGTATGGATTCCATAAATTTATGTGAGAGGGTCATAAATTTGAGTTAAACAGTGGGAGCGAAATTAATTTAATAAAAGACCATATTAAATTAATTGATGCATTTTATATATCATTCTTTTACTTTTCGTCGTTTACATTTATTGAGTCTTTGAGTAACCATATGTATTTGAGCGGCATACTGTATGCCAACAACCAAACCAAATTTTCTTGATTGGCACTGCAATCTGAGAATTGTTCTCATGCATGATAATTGATTATGTCCTTGAGTAGCCCTTTCCAGAGACACTTGTTGATGACTCGATAAAAGAAGAGGTAGCTGCTATAATAAACACAGTGATGACGATAGTACTGCAACATGTGTGATGTTTGCGACTATGTCACCCGAGTTACAAAAGTAACATAAGAGTATAGATGCTAACACATGATTTTCATCTCAAAGTGTTGAATGATAAATAATCACGTGTGGAAAGATATGAGATTTCCTAGCAACTATACCAGTGTATAATGGCAAAAGAGTCTCCGGCCAGTTCTGATGTGCTGAAGACGTTGACTACTTTGAGAAGTAGTCTCAATTGAGTTCAATTATGAACAATGAACTAAGTATGACTTGGTTCTACAATCTTTGCCAGTAGGCTATTCATGACTAATTATGAATTTAACATGGATAAATTCGAATGCACACTTATTGAGTTGCTGAACGTGCTTAAGACTGTTTTGTCCAATATCTATGTTTGTAGTGGGCAAATCTTAGTCATAGATTCCTGTAGGGAAGTCTAAAGGATGTTTTGGGAAAACAACCAAGATGGCTAAGACAGTTAAAGCAAATAAGGACAATACCAAATCTAATGACCATTATTATCATTTTGGAATGATAGGTCATTCGAAAAGAAATTGCAAGACTTGCATCTACTTCATTAGTTTCGTGGGTATTTGATACCAGATATGGATCTCATATTTGTATAAATATGCAGAAACTAAAATAGAAGTAGATCACTGCAAAAAGGGGAGAAGTTGACATGTACGTTGAATTTGAGCAAATGTTGCTGCATTGCCTATATGAGCTACTTCTTACCTTTGCCTTTAGGCTTAATATTAGAATTAGAGAAATATTGTTTTGATCTTGCCATTACCAAGAGCATTAAATAAATTTCATGTTAGGATATGAATTATTTTAATGTTAAGGACAATTGTTGTTCCTTTTATCTTGATAAGATCTTAATGGTCATGGCAAAATTACAAAATGACATTTATATTCTAAACATTGAGTATTCTATAATGAGTATAGATACCGAAAGGCATAAAAATGATAATCTGAATAACACCTATATCTGGCATTGCAGATTTGGACATATAAATGAAAATGCAATTCCAAACTTACATGGAAATGTACATTTGGGTCAAATGATTTTGAATCATTTGACAAATGTAAAATATGTCTGTTAGACATAATGACCATATCTCCTTTTACTTGAAAATGAGAAAGATCTGCATAATTACTGAGTCTAATACATAGTGATGTATATGGACACATATCAATCAATGCTAAATAAAGTTTCTCCTATCTCATCACATTTACTAGACGGCTATTTCAGAAATGGTCAAGTATATTTGATGAAATTCAAGTATGAAACTTTTGAAATGTTCAAAGGATTCAAACTAGAAATTGAGAAACAAATAGGTAAATAAATTCTCACACTAAGATTTGATCGATGTGGAGAATATCTAAAATGTAGAATCTTAGATTATCTAAAAGAAAATGTGATTCTCTCGCAGTGGATTCCTCTACATGCATTGCAACATAATGATATATTTGCAATGAGAAATTATGCACTATTAGATATAGTGCAATAAGGACAAGTCATGCAAATATTTCAAAATATTTTTGAGATCATCCACTAATTGCCACGTGCCACGCACTAATCGTGTCCCATCTAAATCGGTTAACAAAACTCCATACGAGTTATGGAAAGACAGAATGCCCCACTTTTCTCATATGAAAGATTGGGGTTGTGACGCTTATGTGAAGCGCACTGAATCGGATAAGTTTGAAACTAAATTCGATAAATATATATTTGTGGGATATTCAAGAGACAATTGGATATCAATTCTATAATCTCATTGAGAATAAGGAGTTCATCTCAAGACATGTCATACTCCTAGAGAAAATGTTTGTTCTAGGAGAGGACAGTGGGAGTAGAGTAAATCTTGAAAGAGTTCAAAGATTCACAGATATAGTTAACCAAATAGATAACCTGAGTCTGATCCCAAAGTGTTGAGGGACATACTCTTGATCAGGAAGTGGAGACTCCTGCGGACACGACAGCTCCATGTAAATCTTGTAGGATCATTCGACCTTCTGGAAGATAAGAATCCATGATTACTAATCTAGCATTACTAATCGATGATGATGAACCTACAAATTATGCATAAGTAAAGTCAAGTGTTGACTCGCTGACATGGCATAAGGCTATGATATCCGATATGAACTTAATGTTACCAAGGTTTGGACCTTGGTCAACCCGCCTAATGGATTGAACCCATAGGTTGTAAATGAGTTTACAAGAAAAGTTCAATATGGATTAAAATAAGCCTTGTGGAGCTGAAATATTCGATTTGATATAAAAGTCAAAATGTTTGATTTTATCAAAAATGAATTGTGTGTTTAAAAGAAGATGTGGGAGCAATGTCATATTCCTAATATTATATGTATGAGACATATTAACAGGAAACGACGTCTTTATATTTCAATTGTTGAAATTATGGTTGTTAAATAATTTCTTCATAATAGATATGTGAGAAATAGCTTGATCTATAGAGATAGATCTATAATATTGCTTAACTCATCCAGATCTATATAGATAAAATATTAAGAAGATTTTATATGGAGAAAATGAACTGGGAGTTCATGGATACATTGATGCTAACTTCTAGTCGGACTAGAATGATAGCATATTTCAATTAGGATATTGGTTTACTCTTAAGCGATATGTTGGAAAGGTTCCAAATCGAAAATCATTGTTGATTCAATAATAGAAGCCTTATACATCACTGCTTTAGAAAGCAACAAAAGTTGTTGTCTGGGTCAAAGTGTTCATTAATGAACTTGGAGTAGTTTCTAACATTGTTGATCACATGCTTCTGTATTGTGATAATAGTGGAGCCATCGTGCAAACGAGGGAACTAAGATCTCATCATTGATCCAAACATGTGTTAAGGCAGTATTATCTCATTGGAAAGATAATACAATGAAATGACGTATAGAAAGAACGAATTCCCACAAGTTATTAAATTGCAGATCTATTGACAAAGAGTTGTCGCAGCATAAACATGATTGTCATGTGGGCTCTTATGGTATAAGATACATAAGGGATTGGATGTAGTGCAAGTGGGAGTTTGTAAGTGTTATGCCCTAGGTCCAATCAACTTTGGACATAAGCACTTTTAATGTATATATAACCGATGCATACTTATGGCAAGATTTATTATTGAATTAATATTTTAATTAATTAAATAATAGAATCCGTAGATTCAAGTTTTGGCGATTTGTTAATCACAAAGAGTTGTGATTGTGAGATACAAATTACATATGACTGAATCTTAAATCGTCCGTGGTCGTATGTAATAACGAGATACGGATATCGTTATTATGGATAGACCATCACGTGTGTCATTTCTTACTTATGAAGTAAGTAGTTGATCTCACAAGCTAAAGTGTGGTGACACTTGAATGAACACGTGAATGTTTTGTTATAGAACAAAACATTGGAGACCCGCTGAGAGATTCCACATGGAAAACTATCTGAGTGTCAGTGGTTAATCTCTAACGTTCGGTAGTGGAATTGGTCCTTGACTTGAGGTCATCATAGTGCCTTATATGAGAACAACCATACTTTGGTGATGTCGGATGTTGCTCTGTCAAGGGTCGCTAATACGACATCGTTCGGGTATGTCAAGAATCATATGAAGGTTGTGAATGATCAATAGATGATTCGTCACTCTTAGATATTAAGAGATTATGATTTACATTTCATCCAGTTAAGTTGATAATGAAATCCTTGGCCAAGGTGAACTCATAAGTCGGAAAAGAGTTTTCGACTTACATTGACTTAACAGTAGGATAAAAGATATGATCGAAAATTGAGATTGATACACGTCCATATCTCGTAATTGATCAGATCATATTGACGAAGGGATTATAGTTTCACGGTAAACGAACAAGTTTGGTTTTGTCATGCCATGTGACATTTCCCGTCACATGTATTGCCCTGACACATTGCTAGATGTCAATCTAGGACGACGAATGTGAATTGATGATAAATTAAAAGGGGTATTTTAATTTATCAATTTTGATTAGATCAAAATAATAATTCACGTAGTTAGGCATCGTGATTGGGAACCTAATGGGTCACACACAAAAGAGAATGAGAAGAATGAGATTTACCAATTAATTAATTGACAAATGTTGGATAATTAATTAATTGAGTTGCTTATTAATATGCCCGAATTAATTAATTGGATTAATTAATTTATGGACCGGATTTAATTAATTTGATTAATTAAATGTTGGACCGGGTTAAGTTATGAGATGGGCCAGCCCGTTTGGACTTATATTAATAGGCTGTTAGGGTTTGAAAAACCTAATGAAATTTTCATTATTCTTGCTAACACGAGAAAAGAAAACTCTAGCCGTCATTCTTATTCTCTATGTGGATCACCATTGGAGGCTGGACAATTGGACAGTTTGGATTGTAGATCGTGATCATTGGAATTCGTGAATCAACAAAAGAGTTTGCAAAATTCATCAAAGGTATTAATTCTATCACATTTTCTATCTAAACATAAAGCAGATCCTGTTTGGGAATCGAAATTTGCTTTACTTCCGCTGCGCATGATTAAGTAGGTTCCCAACAATATCCACTCAGAAATCTATGGAAAATTGTTCCACTCTACTATTCACAGATAATTCCTAACAAAGGTCAATACTGAACTGGAAGGAAAACTGGGGGGAAACACTTCCCCCTCACTTATATCCACCCACTTCTTTCTTCTTAGTTCCTAGCAAACGCACGACATTCACAGGGAGAAGGGCCTAGTAAAGGATGAAAATGGTTTACAAATACGTACTTGAACAATATCAGTTTTGTTTTTGCATCCTCTACACTCAATTGAATTCTTCTTGAGATTTGCAATAGCAATTGATGTGGTCATTATTATGGATACCTCGAGCATGAGGACTATCATGGTTCTCCCTTTTCGATTATAGGACCCGGGTCCTCGAGCTTGTATAGTCCTCGAGATACCTCGAGGATGGACCCTCCAGAATGTCTCCAAAATCGCTTTAGTAGTCCTTGGGGGTATGTGCTCGGGATTTTGCCTTAGCCAAATCCTCGAAGTGCTCCGTGATCGAGAGTTGCTAGTCATTATCCTGAAAGGACTCTAACCCTATCCAATTACCTCAATTGAGGAATCATAGGTCCTAAAGGAGTCTTACCTTGAGGAACACTTCAAATCAGGAAGAATTAGACTTCTAGTCACAATCCAACACTCATCCCAACAATAATTCCTAAAAATAAGGTGATGAGTCCTACCAGGAGTCCACTACTACCTAGCTCTATAAATATGGAGCTTTGGATCATTTTTCAGGTATGTTCTTTCATTCACATAATTTTACAAGCATATATCTTTTCTCAAAATCTCTCTCTGACTTAAGCATCGGAGGGGCGACGAGGACACACCTCGTTGCCTTTGTTTCAGGTACCGGAGGACCTTGCTCGTGCTCGTGCACGTGCTCAGTCGTCAACCTCGGGATCAACATGTACGATTTTTGGTATCAACATTGGCGCCGTCTGTGGGAAACGCTACCAAAAGTCATGGTGAATACACGTTCAGGTCTTCCTCCGATAAGCTCGTCCGTTCCAAACCAAACCCCTGTCACGGAATCCTCAGTCCATCAAGAAGAATCATTAGCAATACCAGTTCCTCAACCTGCAGTGGTTGCCGCTAGAGCATTCAAAGAACTACGTCAGCAAGTTACAAAGCTAACTCAACTACTTAGTCAAAGAAATACTCCCCAACCTCTAGCACAAGCACAAGCACCAACACTAGCTCAACCAAGAAGTTTCATAGTTGATGCTCGAGCTTGAGATACCTGTGATGCTCATGACAATGGTGGATTTGGGGGGCCCGGGCATACCCCTAGTAGCCTCGGCCTCGAGATTGGTTACCATGGACTCGGATAACCTCGCTCGAATTATACAAGATGACATTACGGCTAGACTACTGCAGAATATCCAGGGAACGATGGTTCGTGAATGATGATCGTGCTCAGGATATCGTGATGCATATGAAAACGGTGGATCTGGGGGGCCTCGGGCATGTCCCCAGTATCCTCGACCTCGAGATTGGTTACTGCGGACTCAGGAGAGCTCGCTCGGATCATACTGGATGGGAACACGACAGGACTACAACAGAATACCAAAGGAACGATAGGGTTCACCCCTAACACTCCAAGGAATGATTACATCGAATGAATGACCTCAGGATCAGGAGGAGATAACAAACCTACGACTGGTATAATCAAGTGGTAGTAGTCCTCACCTTGTCTATATAATTAATTCTGCTTTAACTTTGTTTATTATTTTGGGCTTGCATTTGATCGGGCTTGCATGACCCCACATTTTTCTTTTAGTAGTTCATGCTGCAGGAACATCAAAGCCTTGCCCCGCGCAAGCACCCTAAAGTCCTGTCATGCGCAGGCACCATCAGGACATGCTACGGACATGCTCTCCAAAAGTCCCGCAACTAGCGGGCCCTCATGACATAATGCGAGCAATCACCTCAAACATGTCATGAGCATTCCTCGAGACATGCTACGGGCTTGCTCTCCAAAAGTCCCGCAACTAGCTGGCCCTCGTGACATAGTGCGAGCAATCACCTCAAACATGTCATGAGCATACCTCGAGACATGCTACGGGCATGCTCTCCAAAAATCTCGCAACTAGCGGGCCCTCATGACATAGTGCGAGCAATAACCTCAAACATGTCATGAGCATACCTCGAGACATGTTACGGGCATGCTCTCCAAAAGTCCCGCCACTAGCGGGCCCTCATGGCATGACATGAGCGAACACCTCGAAACATGCCATGAGCACTCACCGAGACATGCTATGGGCATGATCTCATCAAAACCTTGTCACGCGTAGGCACCTCCGAGACATGCTACGAGCATGATCTCACAAAAAGCCCTATCATGCGCAAGAACATCAAAACATACCACAAACGAACACCTTAAAAATCTACCTCGAGCTCGACCAGTCCAAAATAAGTCTTGGACAGAATTTCATCGAATAGTCCTCGAGCTCGAGAGTGTGTCATAGGTACCCGAGTCATCGAGCTCATGACTTTATTATTACATGAGCTATCGTAGAGCTCATGTCTTCATTATTACATGAGCTATCTTCAAGCTCATGATTTAATTTTTACATGAGCTATCCTCGAGCTCATGACTTCACATGAGCTATCTTCGAGCTCATGACTGCATTATTACATGAGTTATCCTCGAGCTCATGACTCAATTATTACATGGGCCATCATCCAGCTCATGACTTTATTATTACATGAGCTATCGTCGAGCTCATGCCTTCATTATTACATGAGCTATATTCGAGCTCATGACTTCATTATTATATGGGCTATCGTCGAGCTCAGGCCTTCATTATTACATGAGCTATCGTCGAGCTCGTGACTTAATTATTACATGAGCTATCCTCGAGCTCATGACTCAATTATTACATGGGCTATCATCGAGCTCATGACTTTATTATTACATGAGCTATCTTCGAGCTCATGACTGCATTATTACATGAGCTATCCTCGAGCTCATGACTCAATTATTACATAGGCCATCATCGAGCTCATGACTTTATTATTACATGAGCTATCGTCGAGCTCATGCCTTCATTATTACATGAGCCATCTTCGAGCTCGTGACTGCATTATTACATGAGCTATCCTCGAGCTCATGACTCAATTATTACATGGGCCATCATCGAGCTCATGACTTTATTATTACATGAGCTATCGTCGAGCTCATGCCTTCATTATTACATGAGCTATATTCGAGCTCATGACTTCATTATTATATGGGCTATCGTCGAGCTCAGGCCTTCATTATTACATGAGCTATCGTCGACGTATTGACTTCAAATGAGCTATCTCGAGCTGCTGACTCAATTATTTACATTGGGCTTGGTCATCGAGCTCATGACTTCATTATTACATGAGCTATCGTCGAGCTCATGCCTTCATTATTACATGAGCTATATTCGAGCTCATGACTTCATTATTATATGGGCTATCGTCGAGCTCAGGCCTTCATTATTACATGAGCTATCGTCGAGCTCTTGACTTTATTATTACATGAGCTATCGTCGAGCTCATGCCTTCATTATTACATGGGCCATCATCAAGCTCATGACTTTATTATTACATGAGCTATCGTCGAGCTCATGCCTTCATTATTACATGAGCTATATTCGAGCTCATGATTTCATTATTATATGGGCTATCGTCGAGCTCAGGCCTTCATTATTACATGAGCTATCGTCGAGCTCGTGACTTAATTATTACATGAGCTATCCTCGAGCTCATGACTTCACATGAGCTATCCTCGAGCTCATGACTCAATTATTACATGGGCTGTCATCGAGCTCATGACTTTATTATTACATGAGCTATCGTCGAGCTCATGTCTCCATTATTACATGAGCTATCTTCAAGCTCATGACTGCATTATTACATGAGTTATCCTCGAGCTCATGACTCAATTATTACATGGGCCATCATCGAGCTCATGACTTTATTATTACATGAGCTATCGTCGAGCTCATGCCTTCATTATTACATGAGCTATATTCGAGCTCATGACTTCATTATTATATGGGCTATCGTCGAGCTCAGGCCTTCATTATTACATGAGCTATCGTCGAGCTCGTGACTTAATTATTACATGAGCTATCCTCGAGCTCATGACTTCACATGAGCTATCCTCGAGCTCATGACTCAATTATTACATGGGCTATCATCGAGCTCATGACTTTATTATTACATGAGCTATCGTCGAGCTCATGCCTTCATTATTACATGAGCTATATTCGAGCTCATGACTTCATTATTATATGGGCTATCGTCGAGCTCAGGCCTTCATTATTACATGAGCTATCGTCGAGCTCTTGACTTTATTATTACATAAGCTATCGTCGAGCTCATGCCTTCATTATTACATGAGCTATATTCGAGCTCATGACTTCATTATTATATGGGCTATCGTCGAGCTCAGGCCTTCATTATTACATGAGCTATCGTCGAGCTCGTGACTTAATTATTACATGAGCTATCCTCGAGCTCATGACTCAATTATTACATGGGCTGTCATCGAGCTCATGACTTTATTATTACATGAGCTATCGTCGAGCTCATGTCTTCATTATTACATGAGCTATCTTCAAGCTCATGACTTAATTTTTACATGAGCTATCCTCGAGCTCATGACTTCACATGAGCTATCTTCGAGCTCATGACTGCATTATTACATGAGTTATCCTCGAGCTCATGACTCAATTATTACATGGGCCATCATCGAGCTCATGACTTTATTATTACATGAGCTATCGTCGAGCTCATGCCTTCATTATTACATGAGCTATATTCGAGCTCATGACTTCATTATTATATGGGCTATCGTCGAGCTCAGGCCTTCACTATTACATGAGCTATCGTCGAGCTCGTGACTTAATTATTACATGAGCTATCCTCGAGCTCATGACTCAATTATTAAATGGGCTGTCATCGAGCTCATGACTTTATTATTACATAAGCTATCGTCGAGCTCATGTCTTCATTATTACATGAGCTATCTTCAAGCTCGTGACTTAATTTTTACATGAGCTATCCTCGAGCTCATGACTTCACATGAGCTATCTTCGAGCTCATGACTGCATTATTACATGAGTTATCCTTGAGCTCAAGACTTGTGAAATTAATTGATTACATTGTCCTCGAGCTCAAGACATTGTCAAAAAGTTAATTAATTATGTAGTCATCAAGCTCATATGCATCCACACCTAACTTTCGAGCTTTAGGAATGGATGCACGGGGGCCACTGATGTGGTCATTATTATGGATACCTCGAGCATGAGGACTATCATGGTTCTCCCTTTTCGATTATAGGACCCGGGTCCTCGAGCTTGTATAGTCCTCGAGATACCTCGAGGATGGACCCTCCAGAATGTCTCCAAAATCACTTTAGTAGTTCTCGGGGGTATGTGCTCGGGATTTTGCCTTAGCCAAATCCTCGAAGTGCTCCGTGATCGAGAGTTGCTAGTCCTTATCCTGAAAGGACTTTAACCCTATCCAATTACCTCAATTGAGGAATCATAGGTCTTAAAGGAGTCTTACCTTGAGGAACACTTCAAATCAGGAAGAATTAGACTTCTAGTCACAATCCAACACTCATCCCAACAATAATTCCTAAAAATAAGGTGATGAGTCCTACCAGGAGTCCACTACTACCTAACTCTATAAATATGGAGCTTTGGATCATTTTTCAGGTATGTTCTTTCATTCACATAATTTTACAAGCATATATCTTTTCTCAAAATCTCTCTCTGACTTAAGCATCGGAGGGGCGACGAGGACACACCTCGTTGCCTTTGTTTCAGGTACCGGAGGACCTTGCTCGTGCTCGTGCACGTGCTCAGTCGTCAACCTCGGGATCAACATGTACGATTTTTGGTATCAACACTAATCAATGTCAATATGACACGAGTTATATGTTTCTTTCGGGGATAAACTTGAATTTAAAATGACATTATTCGAAATATGTGCTACTTCGAGAGCACATTGTTTTTTATTATTATGTCTTCAAGAACAATATATCAATATTCTTTTAAAATATTGCAAATTATAATTCACGCTGTTTAGAAGCAAATAATATTCTTTTGAAATATTAATTATAATGTCGTGCTACTTCAAAAACAACGACACGATGCATTATCAATTTAAAGTGTATATATTACTAAGATGCGTGACCAGTCTTTCTAAGATGAATTGCACCCGCGTCACACAATAATATCCTTCGTGAAATTCTAAGAACTCTCCCAAATACTTTCAAAAACTGTCGCATCGAAATGTCATTTGACTGTATCCTTTACAGAGTCACCGGCAAGATCATTCATGTGTTAGATGTGGAAAACTCTTGAGAAATCGACAGCAACAAGATTAATTCAGAAGGATGAAGAAGTAACATTCAAGATTTCAGCTATCAATATACATCGGAGACCATACTTTGTGCCTTACAAATCTCCTCAACCCTGTACCCACCACAGAAGCCCTTTTCCAACATGAAGAGTTAATTTTCAACTTCTACAGATTGATCATGTTAAGCCACTTTAGTCTTTTGACAACTAGAAATGTGTATATATTACTAAGGGACCTAAATGTTTCCCACTTTGTAAGTCAATGCAAGCAAACCACAACACACTCTTTTTTCCATCCACAAATGGCAAAATAATTAGAATCCTTTTCAGCGTTTATTCTTTTAGGTGTCATCCGTACTCTGAGATGTATTCTGACCTCTGCTTTTTAGGTGGAATGACTATTCCTAAAGCATGTTCATTCCTTCTGGACCTTCTCTATGAAGTGTTCATGATTTTTGAAAATATTTCATGAGTTTTCGTTCATGTGTTTGCATTTCAATCTTTCTTATCACATCAGATAATGGAGCTTAGCTTTTTTAATGATGATGATCTTATGTACTCAAGATAAGAAGTTGCTTCACAAGTTTTTCATACTTGTTCACTTCGGAACTTTTTCTAGGATTAAATCTCAATGCAATTGTGATGATGCATATCGATTTTCGTTCAATCATTGAAATTTTATGAAGTCATTATTTCAATTTCTCGTATGCACTACTCCGAAGAAAGTCCAACAGCCTGATATACTTTGATTACTTGTTACAGTCGAGTTATATGCTAGCTAGTGTCAAGCAAACAGATGATCTTATGGGATGTTTGGTTAAGTATACCGGAGAATTCTGCATATCGTTGTCTATTGAACTGTCTAATATGGAGTACCAAACATGCCCTTTTCTTCACAAAAATCTTGAAGCCCTCTCGGGACTTTCTTAAAGGGGAATCTCTTCTTCCTTCCTGGAATATGAAAAGGACCTGATATTATAGGAGGAACATCTTATGGCTAGGACTACTAGGATATCTAATTAAAATAAATCCATGTGAGCTTTTGTAAATTTGGTGGGGGCGTGGAAAGCTTTGATCTTTTTTTCTTACCTGGGTCTTTTGATTCTCTTACAAATTAACTGACCAATGAAGACCATTCAAGTTGTACGTGGTAGGTCAGTGACATAAACAGGGATAACTGAGGTTAATTTACCTTAATTACCATTGAGGTTTACAATATAAGGTTTATGTTACAGCCTTACAGTCATCCCCTGCAAGAGGAGTACATGACTACACAACGTCACAATAACAAACTAATTTATCTCAAACTTGAAAATGTTAGAAGACATTGATTTCTCATACTATGTAGTTCACGTGTTCTCCGGTGCCTGGACTAGAATGTCCTCTTCCACCAGACAAGGGAGTCTGCTCTCCTCTTAGGCCTTGTTTGGTAGAGATTAAAATCCAATTAAAATTAAAAATATGGCAGTTATTGGATCCCACTCGTCTAATAAAAGTCAACAATAACGATCAGTTTTTCAATTTTAATCCAATTTTAATTCCTACCGAACAGGCCCTTAGTTCGCTGATGCGCGGACTGTATGGTTCCCGTGAAAAGGGTGGGCTCTGAAGGAGTTTAATATCTCTTGAAGGGGTTTTTGAAGATCTTGAGACCTTAGGACTACGTATATGCTTGACCTCACCACGGCTTCTGGTGATCATTTCATCTAAAACCACTCCACCCTCTGCAAAGGAAACTCTTGCTCCCAGTTCTCCCTCCTACATAAAAGATCCATTAGAAATGTAAGTACTAAAACATCGATAAGATTGTTCGTGTGTCCGATACAAGTACGTGGTGATATAGGTTGTGTATACAATATGGCGTTTAAGATTGTTCGTGTGTCCGATAAGATATTTTCAAAAATCACGGTCCAAATAACATGCATTTGTAATCATAATCGTATATAGTCACAAAGATACAATTTGTGGCTCACAATCACGCATTTTAATCACAAATCACACATTTAGCCCCTGTTTGAGCCACCTTTTTTGAAAATGAGAATGAAAAATATAGTCGTTATTGGGACCCACACAAGAGATAGAAAATTTGAATTTAAATGTTGATGTGATGGATAACGGTCATATTTTTCATTTTAGAGATGAAAAAATATGGCTCAAACAGGGCCTTAATATGTCACAAATTATTCACTATTTACAAATTACTCAATTAATGAGCCACAATCACTAATCATCTTACCCCATCCCATCCCATCCACCGTCTTCATCAACCAAATTGTCGCCACCACTTCAAATCCATAATCCACCACCTTCATCTCAAATCTACCACCACCACCACCACCGCAACCACCGCAACCACTACCTTCACCTCGAAAAAACAAATCAAATCAAAGCAAAAATTACCAAAAAGAACAATATATAAAATTATTAAGAAATGTAGCAATAATTATTTGCATTTACGAGCAGATCTGATGTTAAGATGGCTGCTAGCCGATCCCGCCATCGGCTCCAAGAATGGCGACTTTCTACTCAGGCGTAGAATCCAACAAAAAGTCACGATGCAATATATATGACGATGAGGCAACTATAGACTCCTCCTAATAAAGCTAAATATGAGTACCTTCATTTTGTGTTTATACGTGTAGAGAGAAATTTTGTATTTTTTAGAGAGAGCTTATGCTAAGCACGATGACGTGGCACACTAATTAAAAATTGGTTAATCATTAAATTCTAGTAATAATGATTTTTTGGAGAATGTATTGTTAAAAAATATGAATTTTTTTTTTGAATTTACGTAAAAAAATTATTTTATCGAGAGAATATATAATTGAAAATGAGTTTGAAAAACGATGAATTTTTAGAAACATGGGCTCAAATTTCACAACAAAGCGACCATATGGGAGATGTTTGTTAACTTCCATGACTAATTTGGAGTTTTGAACAAAAACAGCTTCAACATGAACTTCTTATGAATTGATCAAACGTGAAATTAACCTTGTGTATATGGCAATGGACTTGTTAATCCACGTTGGTATTTAAGGTTTGACCCGTCAAAGTTAACGTTAATCTCACAAACAGAATGTCCATATTGTAATAGTTACCTAATATCATTGACTGATTATGATAAATAGAAACGCTAAGGATCAACTTGAAATTTCATGGAAAACTTAAGTTACCAAATGTGAAATTAACTCTACAATTAATCAGTAATAGGAGTCAACATTTTCTTATTCGTTCCTCCCGCTCCTCGAACGAAACCGCAAATCCGTTAACTTCGAGGCGGTTCTGCTTCTGCTCCGCCACCCCCAACTCACTCGCCCACGGACTCCAGTAAATATGATGGCTTCTTCATCAATGGCGAAATCAAACGGCACTCTTAATTATTTCCGTTCTCACATCCAAGATTTCCCTCAAATTGCTTCTTTGTCAATTACCCCCAGGTTCAGGGAATTCTACCCTTCGCCACTTAATTTCACTTCCAATCGCACAGCTAACGCTTCTCGTCTTCCAATCATCAGAGCCCATGTTTCTCCAGGTACTCAACTGAAAAATAAGCTACTTAAATTGTAAATTTTTTTAAGCTATATTTGATTTTCTTGATGGGTCTCATTTTCTAGTTTGACAATTTTGTGCATATTTTCAAGTTCAAATAATTAGCTCCATTTGATTTTCTTGATGGATCTTAATTTTCCTGTTCGATAATTGTGTGTAATTCTAATTTATGCAACCCTTTCTTGATTGGTCTTACATTGTAGATTATGCACCAGACGCCAAGTTTTACAAAGTGGAAGCGATTCTAAGGTTTGGAAATTTGGATTTCTAGCCCTGCACTTACTTTTATATAACCAAATTCTTGATTTAATCGAACTAAAATTTCATTTATATACTTCATCGAGTTTTTCATTTTTCACATTGACATGTTCGTTTTATCATATCTACTGGGACGACTCAGACCCTGGAGGATCCCGCAGGTCTCTGCGGTAAGGACTAGCGAGTTATTGCAATTGCTTTACATACAAATTTGAAATTAAATCCTATGTTCTCCATGGATTGTTTTGTTGGAATAAAAAACTTGTTGCAGTAGTTTCACTAAACAGCTAACTATATACCATTGATTATGCAAAACCTGAAACTTATGCAGTTGATTTCGTCCAAGTACTTGTATTAGAATCCCAACAATACATGCGAAGTTCCCCTAAGCTGATTGAAATTTTATCACATATTTTGTATCTTTATTATTATTCACTTTCACTACCATTGGGCTGTACTTTCTTCTCATTTTATTGAATTTGGCTTACGAATGCACTGAATACCCATGATTACATCCAAAGAAATATATAGGAAAGTAATGTGTTGCATAACATTAGCATTTTCATACAGCGGGCTTATATCGGTTTCTTTGTGTTGATAACCAAAGGCAATAGAAACGGTACTGACTATTTCTTTCTTTTGATGCATGAAGGCATTGTTGAAAATGGGTATTCGTGGCGTCACGGTTTCTGATGTACGAGGCTTTGGTGCTCAAGGTGGCTTGACAGAAAGGCAAGCTGGTATATCAAAATAATAACTGTGCATAGTTCAAATGTCAACAATGCTTGATATGGATTTTTTTTCATCAATCCTTCATGCTGGCGACAACACTAGTTCATCCCTAAATGAAATGTGGAACAATCGGGGGCCTGGGGTGGGGGCTGTCAAAGATATTGAATAAGATTCCAAAGATCGTCAAAGATTGCGGTTATAATATTTCCTTTTAGTATATGATTACTTTCCTTAGTAGTAGATTGCATAATATTTCCTTTTATAATTATTTGTAACCCTATAAATAGGGTCTTTTACTTTGTAATAGAAACAAGTTTATTATATACAATTTATAATATTCTTCACATGGTATCAGAGCAGTTTCGATCCTAAACAAATTAACCTTTGAATTTCGTTTCCGGCGAGCGGCTTTGAGCCGCTCGTCCGGCTACCAATGTTTTTCTTTTTTATCTTCTTTTCGGATGTATCACTACAAAGTCGCATCACATTCCGGTGGCCACAACTCAGTTTCTGCAGTTTGTTTGGAGTTTCTTCAGCTTTTGGTAATCTGGAACTTGGTCCAGTTTATTTGGAATTTGGTTTAGTATGTCCAGTTCATCTGGAATTTGGTGCAGTTCATCTGGAATTTGGTTTATTTGGTCCAGTTCATCTGGAATTTGGTTTAGTATATGTCCAGTTCATCTGGAATTTGGTTCAGTTCATCTGAAATTTGGTTTAGTATGTCCAGTTCATCTGGAATTTGGTTCAGTTCATCTGGAATTTGGTCTAGTTCACCTGGAATTTTGTTTAGTATGTCCAGTTCATCTGAAATTTGGTTTAGTATGTCCAGTTCATCTGGAATTTGGTCCAGTTCATCTGGAATTTGGTCCAGTTCATCTGGAATTTGGTTTAGTATATGTCCAGTTCATCTGAAATTTGGTCCAGTTCATCTGGAATTTGGTTTAGTATATGTCCAGTTCATCTGGAATTTGGTCCAGTTCATCTGGAATTTTGGTTTGCAGTTTGGCCCAATTGATGGGATTGAAAATTTGGTTTGTTTTTGGTTCTCGTTGTTTCTTTGGAGTGTTCTTGAAGTGGTTTTGGAGTGGTTCTTTGTTGTTCTTGGTTTCTCGTCGTCAGTACTTTTCGTCGTTGGTTGCTTTGATTTGGATTTCTTCTTCGTGGGCATAAATATTGTCATTGTCGTCAATTCATGATTACAAATTGATGATTTTACCAGCATCAATTTGAGGGGGGATGTCAAAGATATTGAATAAGATTCCAAAGATCGTCAAAGATTGCGATTATAATATTTCCTTTTAGTATATGATTACTTTCCTTAGTAGTAGATTGCATAATATTTCCTTTTATAATTATTTGTAACCCTATAAATAGGGTCTTTTACTTTGTAATAGAAACAAGTTTATTATATACAATTTATAATATTCTTCACAGGGGCAAAGGAATGGTTCTGCATGTCATGGCCCTCTTATTTCTCTTATAATTTGTTTGTTGGCATCAACTTTTTTTGTTTGAATTTTCTTTGTCTTTTTATACAACTGTTCTACTTCTGCAGGCTCTGAATTTTCTGAAGACAAGTTTGTTGCAAAAGTTAAGATGGAGATTGTTGTGAGCAAAGACATGGTAATAAAAGATAAAATATGTTTTTGAAACTTTTCGAGTTGTTTTATATTTGATCCTGTTATAAGAATTTTCTTCTTTGAAGAAAGACATTCTTACATGTAGTCCATAATCTTGTACTGCCTTAGGTTGAAGATGTCATAGAAAAGATAATTGAAGAGGCCAGAACCGGGGAGATTGGCGATGGAAAGATTTTCTGTAAGATTACAATTATATACCTTTTCATTTGGAATAGTTTATTTCGGGATAGTATGATTTCCTTCTTGTATAAAATTGAGGCTACAATTCAAGGTTCCAGTTTGCCGGGAAACTTTATTTTCCACTTTTGTCAATAGCACCGGTCAACAGACTTCTCATTTACTTTTTGGGGGTTGGGGGAGGCTGGTGAGGAATGGGGGATAGTATGGAATCTCTAGGACATTTTATCTGGCTGACAGAAAATAAATATTTACTCATTTGCCAGCTTGCAAGAGTCATTCATCTAGTCTATCGTGAGAGGGGAATTTTGGGGGTGGGTGGAGGTTGGAAAGGCTAAGTTAAGCTGTTGAAAAGTTATAGGATGGGGATTCTGCTGCCCTATAAAAACTAATAGGCTGCACAACTTCTGATTACAAATAGAATGAAGGGGAAGGAATTTTGCTGCTTGAAAACCTTAAGAAAATTTTCTTGTTAGCCTGTGGTGTGCTCTAATAAATTTTTTGAAAGCATCATTTACGTTCTATAGTTTCATTTCATTAGATCTAATTCTTGTGCTTTCAATGGCTTACAATAAATAAATCAAATGTGGAATTAATGGTGTAACTATTAAACTCAAATTGAAAACAAAAGTAAAATAACATTTCCAATTATCCCAGAAGTGAGGATTTGTTTCTGTTTAAAAATTTGAAATCTTAGAAATGTAACTTGTGCAACTTCATCAATGAGGATTAGAGTAGTCTGATCTGCATTGTAATGGTTCTGCATATGAAATTTTGAACTTTAAAATGATCATACGAATTTTCCTTTTGACATTTTAACTCCCCCCAATTTTATTGCATCGTCATGATCTCTGGAATATAATTAGTTTCTTATCCTCTTACAAAAATACAAAGATAATATGCGGTATCTTTTTCCATGAAAACTTGGTGAATTCTTATCAAAATCTCTGTTATTTGTGCAGTGGTTCCTGTGTCAGATGTAATAAGAGTTCGCACCGGTAAGCTTCTGTCTCTGCAAACAGAAATGGTAAGCTTTCATTTTCCGATTGTTTTATGTAGAAATGCGTTTTTTTTAGGTGAGCGTGGAGAAATGGCTGAAAGGATGATGGGAGGGCGAACTGATATGACCTCTGCTGCATCTTCGACGTGAGTTGCCTCCATCGTTCACTTTAATCAGGCATTGTACTTGAAAAATTCTTCTTTAGTTTTTAGCGTGAAGGTCTTGTGCATTTTGATGGTTCTGTAGTTTTCATTTTGCAATTGTGAAATCTGTGAAGTGTTATAATAATTCAGTAGGCCACCTTGACCAGATTTGAGGAAAGCTTTTGCATCAACATGAATCAAGCATTTGGATGGAAATGTTGCTAAATGCATCTAAGTCTACGTTCCTCTGCATTTACATATTCACGCGTATGTACACAAAATTAATCAGAAAAGCATGTTCACGTGTGCGTACACAAAATTGTCGGTAACAATAATATCGGTGACCTCAATGTACCACATAAACAATGAATTTTCTAATTGAACCAATGGATCTCCGATCTAGAGTTATAAAAATACAAACCCTGTTAGGGTTTACATTCAAAAATCATTACACTTCATTTAGATACCACGTCCCTTACAAAAAAAAGGTTCCATAATGTACTCAAATGTCTTGACATGAACATTTATGCCCTGTCTGTGGAGACTTCCCTGAACAAAAGAATGTCTCACTAAAATGATGTCCTTATGAAACTCCTATTAATAAGTCATTGCACCAGCAAGAAAAGAGATTTCGCTCGAATACAAAAAATTGGATTCAAGTAACAAAATATCCGAGAGGAAAAACTCTGAAAAAATTGAGAAATTATACATCATCCGAGATAGATAAGATTTTAAGGGGCATCAATTTTTATTTTTTTTATATTTTCCATCACTTTTTTTTTTTTTTTTTGTGTCTGTGACCCTTAAAAAAAAATTAAAAAAAAAAAAAATTCTTATTCCGAATTCTATGTAATTGTAAGAAGAGTCATAGGGGCTCGTAAGGGCTACATTGTAAACGATGAATTTCGAGAGTTTGATTAAATTGGTTTGCCTTCATGGATACCGTCGATGTATGAAATTGAATAATTTTACCACTATCTCATTTTCGATTATATAGATAGACTGAAAAATGTTATTCCCTATGTCCCAATTATATAGGCTAGGTTTCCTTTTTCTCTTGTCCTAAATATATAGACATGTTTCCTAATGTATAATATATTGTTGTGTTCCTTTGCCAATTTATCCTTATTAAATTTTCTCTCACTTAATAGGCCAACTTGAAATCATCCAAATACACACAATTCCCATTTCTTGAAAACATGGAACAACTCTCATTTCGTCTTCTTCTTCAAATTCTTTATTAATTACAACAATAATTTAGTTTTACATAATGAAAATTAAATAGAGAGTAAATTAGGAAAGATCTTGGCAAAAATTAATTTTCCAATGACATTAAATAAACTTTCTTAATTCGTGTAAAAAACGAAACAAGCCTATATAATGTGGTAATTACATGAAATCATGCATTAAGTTTGACATTTTTAAAAATCGGGTTTTGAGTTTATTTAATCAAAAATCAGGTTTTAATTTCACAATTAATATTAATAACAATATTTTAAATTAAATTAAGATATATACCCACCCTATCAAATTTATTTTAAATAGAAACCCTATCCAAACCCTACCCTAATCCATTTCATTTCTCCTCATCCTCTACCCGTTGCCACTGCTCCCCCTCCCTCACAACGACTGTAAATTATTGCAGATAACATTCAGTAAATTATTGTATAAATAGGAGAAAATCAAACTATATATCTACATAGAGAGAAGGAATATGCAGAAGAAGGAACGACACCCAGCGACTGTGGTGCAGTGGTTGTATATCACTAACAGTGTCAATTTCTTAGCAATAATCGATCTGTGAGTTGGGTCCTAATTGGGGCAAAATAGATCCAAGGAGGAAATTGAGAATTGTGGAAACTACAGACATGATTTTTTAAAGATTACACCAATTCAAAAAAACAGGTTGAATGTTTGTTTATTCAAAAATCGGGTGGTGATTTTAGTCTTTCTTTATTCTCATATCTTTGTTTTTTTAAATTCTCAAATCTTCTTGTTAGTGATTTTTATATTGTGATGATTTTTTGAAAATGAAAATGGTGAGGTGGTGGTTATGGTTGTGGCGTGGTATAAATAGAAATAGAGATGGTTGTCGAGGTGTTGGAGACTGTGTAGTTGTTACGGTGGTGGTGCAGCGATTTTTTAGTTGTGATTTTGTAGTGGTTTTTCTGTGTGGCTGTGGCGGATCTGTGTGTGTGGTTGTGGCGGGTGGATAAGCGTGTGACTGTTGTTGGTGGCAGATCTGTTATGGGTGGTTGGGGCTGTGTTTGGGTGGTGGTTGGTGTTATTGTTGGTGGGTGATTGTGGCGATATAGGTGGCGGCTGGGGCAACTGGATGGGACGAAGAGTGTTTGGCCAACTATTTGGTCTATCTGTGACAAAGTGTTGGTGGTGTACTGTGATTAGGGGACGGGTGTTTGGGTGTATGTGACCAACTATATCGATCTGTGACCAAGTGTTGGTGGTGTACTGGGATTGGGGTCTGTGACCAGGTGGCGAATGAGACGAAGTGTCTGTGATCAACTATTTGGTCGGTCTGTGACCTGTGACCAAGTATTGTTGGTGTATTGGGATTGGGGGACGGGTGCGGCGGACGGGACAAAGTGTCTGTGATAATCTATTTGGTCGATCTGTGATCAATTATATTGATCTGTGATCAATTATATTGATCTGTGACCAAGTATTAGGTGGTGCAATGGGGTCGGTGACATGTGTTTAGGTGTATGTGGCCATCTATATAATAACTGCGACCTTAAAATTCGTTAACTTGTGACTAAAAATATAACACGTGACCAACAAATGTGGAATAATTTTTTAAATTGTGACCAATTAAAAATCTGTGACTTCCATAAAAAAATCTGACCTATAATTTTTTTATCAGTGACCAATGAAGTTAATTGTGAATAACTCAATTTTTTGATATGTGACTCGAAATAAGTTGTGATTGAAAATTAAAATTTTAACTACTTAATAAGATATATGTGACCTCGAAGCAGTCGTCGGAATTAAGCGGAGACGAAACGGTCACCGAAGTAGTCGTCGGTCCGGAATATTCGCCGGAGCAGTGAGGGTGGTAGAGGTGGAGGTGGGGTGGGTCAATTATATTATATTACAATTAAATATTTAATTTAATAGATTAATTGTAAAATATAATTAATTAATTCATGGGTCGTGGATTATTTTTCACGAAATCAAAACTCAGGCCACAATGTTTAAATTTACAAACCTCAAGTGAGTCAATTATATTATATTACAATTAAATATTTAATTTAATAGATTAATTATAAAATATAATTAATTAATTCATAGAAAAACCTGAGGTTTGTAAATTTAAATATTGTGGCATGCGTTTTGATTTCGTGAAAAATAATCCACGACCCATGAATTTTTCCCCTATTTAATTGGGATGGAGGAAGTACTATTTATAAATTTCTACCAAAAGTTTTAGCAAAGTAAAATAAGTGGATACTAATTATTCAATGAGAAAATCACCATTATGCTATTTCACTCACTTTCTTTTTATGAATTTCTATCACTTTTTTAGTGTGTATCATTTTTTGTCACTTTTTTTTTTAATTATTTTCTGTCACTTTTTTTTTTAAAAAATTCGTGTCATTTTTTTTTTTACATTCTTGTAACCTTTTTTTAGTCATTTGCTTGAAATTTATGTCAATTTTTGAGTGACAAACACTACTATTTAATAAAAGTGAGATCGTATGTCATTTTTTTAATAAAAAGTGACACTTAACTTTAAAAGGTAACATTGTGTAATTTTTTTTTTTATTAAAAGAGAAAATTAATTTTGCACATTATTTTTTACTTCCAAAGTACTTTTCATATGATTTTTAAAATTATCCCTAATTTTTAGGGTATTTTTATAAGTTGTTCTTTAAATTATATAAGTTAAAATACGTTTAAAAAAGCAATCTTATGGTGTGTTGGGGGTGGTAAATTGATATGTTACTTAACAATTACTTGGCATGTCTCTTAAGGTATGATTGTCATTAATGATTTTTCATCCATTTAGATGTGATGGACTAGTAATATTTAGAATTAATTAAAGTTCAACAAACCAATTTGAAACGGGATTCAAGTTTGGTGATACAATTTAGACAAATTAAAATTTAGTGACCCAATTATGTCTCTATTTGTCAAATTTATAAAGAGTAATGTCAATAATGGTGAATTCTATAAAATGTGGGAATAATAAGTATAATTAATATTTAATATTAATTGAATTTATAAACTATTTGTGACGTGTGATTAAAATTAATATTTAATACTGATTGAATTTATAAACTATTTTTAAATTTGTATTTACACCACTAAGTTAGGTTCAATTTAGGGGTCGGGTTGATTTTGATTAGACACAAGTTGATTTGATAAATTTAGAAAAGAGAACATTTACAAGTTACATGTAATTTTTATAACAGTTTGACATAAAAGTAAGGATAATTGGCACGATCCCACTTTAACGTTTGCATGTTTTGTGAAACACTTTCACAATCTTTCATTTTAGTGCAAACCTCCCTAAATCATTCGAACATTGTTGTCTATAAAGAAAAATAGTCAATAAAACCTCAAAAGGTATATCAGCCTCTTCAAATCCAAACACTCACCCAAGATTAGAAAACTCAAATCAGCAATCATTTTTCATAATTTGTGCACTCAAGAAGTATCTGCACACCATTTATGTTATATTCTACTGGTTTGGATGGTGTTTGTTTTTATTTTATTTTGCTATTATAAGGTCTATTTTATTGCTATTTTGTAAGATTTCTATTGATTTATTTTAATTTGTGAAGATATTTATCCGATTGGTGTCTTTTGTTGATTTTACACAAGGTTTACTAGTCCAGAGTTCTCATACTTTGAAGACGGAAACGAAAAATGAAATTGGTAGGATTTAATATTTTATTCAATTTGATGATAAAATGGTAATGTTAAATACAAAAAGAATCAAAAAATAATAATAAAAAAAAATGTCAAAAATTTGTGTGTGTGTGTGGGGGGGGGGGGGGGTCCGAGGACTAGCTCCGCCAGTGACTTATAGTATCAATTTTTTTCAATTCTGTTGAACCGTGGGGTTCTTCCATTCAAATGTATTTGATTTCTATATCAATCGATTTCTCAAACAAAATGGGGCCTTAAATGTGTTTGGATTTGAAGATATTGAAATATTCTTCGATGTTTTATTAATTTTGGCATTATTTATTGTTTTTAACGTCTAAATTTAATGAATATAGATGAGAGGGGATATTCGCACCGTATTAGATGATTTATGAGAATTTTTGGTTCAAATGAAAGGTTAGAGGGAATTACACGAAAATGCAAACATTAGGGCCTAAAAATAAAGATCTTTGTATAAAAATTAGAAAATTTATTACCCTATTTTCACTAGAGCCCCCGTCCCTTTAAAAAAATGAAAAATAAATAAATAACGGACGGAAGACCCAACTTTCAGCATTTCTTTACATCCTTTTCCACGTTCCAGAGATCTTCGACCGGGAGATCTCTATACTCGGTTCAATCCTCGCGATTCCTACTGTAAGTATTAATCCCTATCTCCACTTGCAAATCATTGCATTTCAAAACCCTAGGTACCTGGTAATTTCTTAACTCGATTTCTTTTTATTTAATATAGCTCCGATTTAATTCTTATATAATCATGAATTCTTAGGGATGTAGATCTTTTTATTCGATAAGGTTTTGTTTTACTTTTCCTTTAGATCCTTCTTTTGGTGTATAAGGAGACCGAGATTGAATGATATTTTACGTTTGCGTTTCTGGGATTGAATTTTTAGATTCCTCGGTATTTCGTCAATTTTACGTCTGAACTGCGATCTCATTGCAGTGGCCCAGAATGTCATGTGTTCTTGTGGATTTCTATTAGTAATTATCAACTTTAGCAATTGGTTTAAATTTTGCTCGATGAATCTTATTTTTTACTTGTCTTCCGGTTCCAGTTCTGATGTGACGCAGGTGAGGAAAGTATTAAATTGTAGGCTAGATTTCAGCAATAAGAGTCTTATGCATCGTAATTCTTAGAATGATTGCTCATGTTCAATCTAGCTGGATCATATGGGACCAATCAGTTGCAGTGATCAATAATTTCACTGGTTTATTTGTTATGTTCACATCGTGACAATCTTATGATGTTAAATCACGTCTCTTCAACTTTTTCTTATTTATTTAACAAAATACTGAACTAATGTGTTATACAATATCATGTGAAAGCCTCCTAAATCCTGAGATGTGATCAGGTTGAGTTGTAGAAAATTCAGGTCCTGAAGACTCATTTTTAAATCAATAAGGCAAATTTTTTTGCATCCAGATTCATTTTGTTGCTTCTTAGAGTCCGGATCCACGTATATTCTTAACCTTTTTTTTTAAAATAAATCCTCTTAATGCTTTGTGATACACGAATTTAATTCACTGGAGTTATTAGTTGTGAAGATGGGGCTGTCTTTCACCAAGCTTTTCAGTCGGCTGTTTGCCAAGAAAGAGATGCGCATACTGATGGTTGGTCTTGATGCTGCTGGTAAAACGACCATTCTCTATAAACTCAAACTTGGAGAGATTGTCACAACAATTCCTACCATTGGTATGTTTCAGAAAATTTGATGTTTTTTTCTACATAATTGAATAGTTTTGACTTCACAATGCATGTATGTCTTATAATGTATGTGGTCGTCCAAGATATTTTTATTTTTCTCTGTGATTGTTCATTTCTTTCCGTCCTCAAAATTTCTCTGCACTAGAACTTTGTATTGCAACAGATTTTATATTTACGTCATCAGATATCCAAGCAGGAAAGATTTCTATCTGAAGTTACTTTCGTTTGCAGTGTCATTTGTTAGTGACTGCCATTTCCCTCCTAAATGTTACTGAAATTGTATAGGATGCAATGCAATAATCAATGAGAATTATTATTTTTAATGACATTCAGGTGTAAATTCCTATGGATATGAAACTAAATCTAATTAAAATGTTGATATGCACATTTTTTTTATTTATATACAGTATACACAAGCATTTTAGTTATCTATTTTGATCTCTAATGTTTACTAAAGGGTGGATCTTTTGGTGAATTTTCTTAAATTGTAACCTAAATTTATAGGTAAAGGAATTTTACTTAGCCCCTATTTGAGACTCATTCTCTAAGAACTCAATTTTTTCTAAACTTATTTTCAATCACACATTCTCCCAATAAAATATTTTTGCATGTAAACCTAAAATTGTCCCTTACTTTTTAAACCACACATTATTCAAAAAATAAATAATACAAAGTTCATTTTTTCATAAAAAATGGGGATCAGACAGAGCCTTAACTGACGATGAAAAAGGATATTTTACTTTACTACTATATCCGTCTTCTCTTCTTTCTTTCTTTTTATTTTTCTTAAAAAAAATTGCAGATGATAGTAACTTATCATTGAAGAATATAAGTCTCTAGAGCTTATGGCTTTCATATAATCTGGATGTGTATGGTTTTATTCTTTGTTCTTTCTTCTATTTTTCTTTCGAATTATTTATCCAGTTTATTGTCAAGGACGTTCGAAACTCAAAACATTATTTGGTCAGGATTTAATGTGGAGACTGTGGAATACAAGAACATTAGCTTTACAGTTTGGGATGTCGGGGGCCAGGATAAGGTATTCATTTATGGTTTTTCTTTTTCTTTTTCTTCCCCTCCCCCTCAATTGTGTGAAGTAACATGTTTTTTAGATGGATTCATTCTTATCCTCAATATGACATCAGAAGGAAAGTGCTGTAAATTCATGCACTTTCAAAAGCAGATAACTTATATGTCGATTTTTTGTGTACCTTCTTTTTACTTGAACCAAGTAAAAAAGAGTACATGCAGCCACTAAAGTTGATTAAAGCAGTACACAAGGTTACCACTTAGAAATTATTTAGGAAGTCCAATGGTGGAAAAGTGGACTAGATCCCCAGTAACCTGTCCTATTGGTCTATGCCTTTGTCGGCGATAACTGCTTATGTTTATATATAAGAAAGATCGTAATAAAATTAAGATGATGTATTATCTGAAATGATGATTGAGAAATGTGATTACTCCATTCACTAATGAGAATAAGCACCTGTTCGTCTTTCATTAAATCAATTCTTTTTCTCTCTTCTCATTTTCAATTATACATTCATACAATAAAATATATTGCATATTTTTTAAACGCATATTCTCCAAAAAAAAAAAAAAAAAAAACACTGCCCCGAAACTCATTCCCCCCCCCCCCCCCCAAAAAAAAAAAAAAAAAGAGTTAATGGAAAACAAACCAAGGCTAAATGTGCCCATTCTTTATTTTTTTTAAAAAAAGAGTTTTGAATAGTGTTTAAGGAGAGTATATTGTTAAAAAGTAGAAAAATATTTTAGGTTTACGTGTAGAACATTTTATGTGTGTGAATGGTTGAAAATGATCCAGTAGAAAAAAGATTTTGAAAAGAATGGGAATCAAATAGGAGTTTAATTTACTTTAATTTATTTCTCATGTTAATTTTCAACATACATTCATACAATAAAATATTCTACACGTAAATTCATTACTTTTCCATACTTTTTAACCACACTCCAAAAAATACTATTCAAGTTTTTTTTTTTGAAATAAAGGCCACCAAACATGGGCTTAGATATTTCTCACACACATTAGTATTGAACTGTCAGGCGGTGAGGTGCATAACGGAAGCTTTAATTACTGACTTTCATTAGCCCTCTGTGAATAAAGAATACCCTGAGGCATATCCTTTGTAAACATGAGTGCCGTGTCTGTGCTGGTACTCGCTTGTTCAGAAAATAAGTCGGCAGTCACAGTTATATTCGTGTAAATTTCAACAACAAATTTCTATAATGCAGTATCATTCACATCTGCATGCTAATTCTTTACAACAATTTGTGCAGATCCGTCCACTATGGAGACATTATTTCCAAAACACTCAAGGACTAATCTTTGTGGTTGATAGCAATGACCGAGATCGTGTTGTTGAAGCGAGGGATGAGCTGCACAGGATGTTGAATGAGGTAACAGAACCCAGCTCTTGATACCTGAAATACTATGGTTTTAAGAAAACAGTGAAATATAGAATTTTTTTACATATAGAACGTAAGATGATGTGTGTAACTTGATTTTTGAAAATCTATCTCCTCCTTGTGTTGCATAAGATGTAGCATTTTATTCATTTTATTCTCTCTTTTCCCAACAATCGGGTGGTGCTATCTATCAGGACGAGTTAAGAGATGCAGTTCTGCTAGTATTTGCAAACAAGCAAGATCTCCCAAATGCAATGAATGCTGCTGAAATAACTGACAAGCTTGGCCTTCATTCTCTCCGCCAACGTCACTGGTAACTAAAACTAGTTGGGCCTTTTCTAAATTAGGCTTTTCATTCTTACTCGCGCTGTTTTGCAACTAAAACTAGTTGGGTATTTTCTAAATTATGCGTTTCAATGTTTACTCATGCTTTTCAAAATGCAGGTACATTCAGAGCACATGTGCCACTTCCGGTGAAGGTCTGTACGAGGGGTTGGACTGGCTCTCTAACAACATTGCAAACAAGGTGCGACTTGCAGATGCTTAACAGCATTTGAATCTTTTGCTTGCATAAATAATTCTTTTGGGCGCTCCTGATGTTTATACTCAATTGTAATTCGCAGGCTTAGATTGCTATATCTGAGGTTCAGTATTGTATCAGTGCTGGAAGAAGCTTTCATTTCTTTGTTGCTTTGGACTTTTGCTTTTTTTTGGCTTCCTTTTGCAAATGTTGAAATCTGATTCTTGTACTTTGGAATAATTCGTAGTTTTTTGTCGTTTCTTTAGCATCATCATCCCCTGTTACATATTCACAACTGAAATCTTTTTCCATATTCGGTAATCACGTTCTATAAGGTATCACTTCCTTTTCTGCCACTTAAAACAGGACATATATATTGTGCTTCTCAGGATAGATAATCAATCAGCGCGATACCTTCGCTCGTGCACTTCTACATAAGCTGTTGAATATCCGCGGGATTTAGGTCGGTTTACGAACCGAAGGCATTTGTTAATTGGTTATATATTGCCAATTTATGTGCTGCAATATTACAACTGGGTGATTTTAAGTGGTAGCGATTGAGAATAATAAATTAAAGAAATGATGGGTATTAGTCAAAGGCCATTTTCTTTAATTTGTTTTGCAAATTGCATTATTATTTGAAAGAGAGCCAAATCCAAATGGGCCCATTGATATCACAAGAATAGGAAGGACAAAATCCTTTACCCGCGCAAAGCATATTATTAATTCCTTCTCAAATCAGGGGAAAGGAGAGCTAGATTAACAAAATGACAGAACATTTGTTAAAGGAAAATGAAGAAGAAAGCATAATATTTATATTTCAACCCAACGTTGTGAAATCAGTACAATGAAATCAGAAAACACGCAGTACACACAATTCTTACTAGAATGAAGCCCATAATATCAACAACTAAGCCTCCCCCATCACACCCTCTCAACTTCTCTACTTACAAGAGTTGAGGAAACTCTATATTAAGCAGCAGATGGGGCTGCCACATATTGCACGGCTGATGCCTTCGCCTCCGTCAGTGCTGCTGCAACCAGTGGCTGCAAAGCCACCGCCTCCAAATGAGTTGCATCGGACACCACCAGCTCCGGTTTCTTGTAGTCCAATGACTCGTCGTCGTAAATATCCCGCCACTTCGTTACCAGCATCTTTATGTCCTCTCTTTGCATGTTCTCTTCTTTTCCTGTGTATCTCCAAGGCTTTGAACCCTATTAACATAATAAATTAAGGCCAATATTTTACTAGAATGAATCCCATCAAATTTCTACATATACCCTAACTATTTTCCAGTGTAACATTATATACCTAGTAGTATAAAACTTACCGCTGCACAGTAGTGCACAACCTTCACTTTTTCAAGCTCAACATTCTCAGGGTGACGCCATAACATTGCAAGAACAAGGTTGTACACATTAGGAATCGGCTTGTATATATCCCTAAAATACAAGTTCAAGAAATCCTGCCAAAAATTATAAACCACCATTTTCTCGTTAGTCCTCTAATTCTAAACATGCAGATACCGGACAAACTTCTAACTCTTTTTGATAAAAATTGTAGATTCCGTGAGGTGTGGTCAAAAATCAGTTTTTCGGAAAAATAAAAATAAAAAAATTTATTGATGTCTAAATTTTAACACCTGTTCAGCAAAAGGAGTGGGAGGCGCGACTTTAACTCTCTTCAAGAGGTCTTCATAGGTTGCTAGACTTGGTTCAAAAACAAACATCCCGGCATTGAAGTAAAGGGAAGGTGAAGGACCCATCTCCGCCGGCCACTCGACTTTTTCCGGGCACTGTTGGCAGTACCCAATCTTGTACTGAGGTGTGTGACTCCATGTTTTCTCACAGAAACAATCCATTACAGCATAGAGATGGCCATCAGGCAGGTCAAATAGGCTGTCAATGTTATTATGCACTTGAATATCTCCATCCAAGTATATCATTTTACTGTACTCCACAAACTGCAACATAAAACAAAAAAGCTTATAACCATCAAACATGCACGTATTCCTCAACAGAAGACGAAGAAAATCTGGAACATATATATACCTCCCATATACGAAGCTTGGAGTAGTTGATGACATAATACGCCATGGCAAACTGGGTTTGATTCTCAGGTGGGTAAACAGGCTCAATCTCCCTAACTATGCAGCCTTGATCCTCTAGTATGCGGCGGTGCTCCATCGGGACGTCCGGCAGCGTCGCCACGATAAGAGGATACGCAGTTTTCACCTTTCTTAACCCCTTGGCTAATCCTACAACACCCTTAACGTAGTCACCGTTTCCAGCCAAGAATGTTACAAAGGCCCTTCCGGAGAAAGAAGTTGGCTGAATATAACCAGCTGATTTTGCAACAATATCAGGAGCCATAATTGAGTTGTTACCTGAAGATGAATTAGTTAAAACAAGATTTTACAAAATTCAGATTAGATTATGTGAAAAGATTAAAGAGGGTGATTCTTAAGAATAAAGGAAAAAGAGATGTTTCTTATAGAGTGGAGGGCTATGGGGTTGTATTTTCACTTCAAGCTATGGTGTTTATATAGCGGTGAAACGAGGTTACAGTAGTGGGAACGTGAAACATTAGACTGTTGGTTCTCAACCTATCATCCGAATAAGAAGTTGGTGTTTACTTTTTATAATATGAGCAAGTCAGTCCTCTTTACAATTGAAAATTTAATCACTGACAATGAAAAATCATCACGTGACTAATTTTGTGAAGTTAGGTTTTATTTTTGAACTTGAATCCGGGTTAAAAATTTGAAAAGGTGATATAATCCATGCTTAATACAAAATTTTTAACATTCTTTTTTCACACTCATTTTCAACCATACATTTTTACAAAGATTTAGTTATTTTCATATTTTTTAACTATACATTGTTCAAAAAAATCACTTTTTCATCATAAAATCTATTCTAAAAAATCTACATAAAAAATGTTCATACTTTTACAATGGTCATTTGAAAAATCAATGAATTTCGATATTTTCTATTGTTGAGGACTCGCTTGACAGATATAACAAAAGATTGAGGATCAACTAAGTCGTCTCAAGCTTGGTGTCTTTTGACCTTCTTTGCAACGGAATTTTGACTACCAATAGATCGATCACCTCTTTGCTTTGCAAATGTGAAGACAATACTATATTCGACAAGTTACATCTTGAAGTTTTACCATTGCTAAGAACGGATTATTCGTCAATGTATCAAAAAAATATTTTAAAATAAGATTTGGGATCGCATATTTTAACTCGAATCAACTTGCATCTCTTAAAAATGGTACAAATTTGTCACTAGAGTAATTAATTGGGGACTAATTATGAAATAAATCCTTCTATTTATCTTTCAAATATTGATTCCTATAACTTTGGGCTGTGTGCTGACACGTGCCTGCTTCAGTCGGTGGAAAATGGGCTCAACGAAATTTCTCGAAATGACGAGGCTAGACGCCAGAAAGCACCACTTATTCCGGGCTACAGTTGAGCAGGCGGCGGGCAACCGTGTTCACCTGCGTCTTTATCACTGCTGGTCAGGTCAAGGAAAGTATTATTTGGTATTAAAAAAAAATATATATAATTATGTGAGATTAGTAAGCATATATTACGAAATTTGTAGTTAAAAATATAAAAAGATAAACGGGATAAATAATAATAAAATAAAAAGAAGAGATTTAACAGAGTTTTCTCTGGAAGTTGCTAATTATATGATATTCTCATCGATTAGGCATGAAAAATATTAAAAGTTATCAACACATTGTATATGGTTTTTTGATTTTATTCAACACGTTTTTCACTTACGAAGTGTAATTGTATGATAACGATTGTCGGTGAATTCATATATATATATATATATATTTTTATAATTTACTTTTAATTATGTGATATCGATTCAGTTATTATTTTTTTGTACAAAATATTGCTCTATTGTCGAGAATCTCGTCAACTTCGTCGTGAAAACTCATACATTGTGCGAACATTTTAAAACAACTAGAGAGAAGAATTGTATTATGGGTTGATGGAATTGAAGTGGATAATTAACTAGTTCTTGTTCGGTTAATTTCATGTTTCAAGAAAAATAGAATTTTTTTTTTTTTTTAGTTTGATCTTTACGTACCATATTCTAGGCAACAAAAATGTGTATAATTAATACTTAGATATTTAATTAATGTAAATAAATATATAATAGCTTGACCCTATCATTAATTGAGAATATTGTTGACTCGAAATTCGGTGGGAAAAATTAGGCAATAGATCTCAAATTCTCTTCTGACCACATGTATTTTACTTGTACATCAAATTATATTGCACATGATCGTAGCTCCTCCCGGCAACGCGACGATTGCGAATATTCTGATATCGAGTCAAACGACTGAAGATGTTTAGGTGTGGGAGAGACATAATTGATTAAAATATGAGTGTTGGGTTGTGAAACAATATTACCGAGATTGAGAGTAATTCTTGTATTCAAAATCACATTATCTCTAAAAGTCACTATCTGCCTGTTTGTGAGAGATTAAAATTGAAAAACTAGTCGTTATTATTGACTTTTATTAGACGAGTGAGACCCAATACCAGCTATATTTTCAATTTTAATTGGTACCAAACGGGCTCTATGTATGGGAGTATCCATTGATAGAAAAACAGAAAAGGATTATCGATTCAAATACTTTAACAAACCATTTTCTCATACATAAACTTTAAAATCATATTGCATGTTGAAATCCAAGAAAACAATAAAATAGAAACATATCTGTATCCATAAATTTTTGATTCTTTGCCTGAATGAATCACGATCTTCCATTTGATTTGTGAACTTCACTCCAATTTTGATCTCTATTGTTGAGATGTAGAGAATTTTGAAGAACACGATCAAATGGGAACCATGACCCCATATATTCATAAGATAATGATAATTCATTATCTATCATTTGTTTCAAATCGTCCCCTCAACAATTTAAAACAAACTTCTGGTCTCTACACTTTAATTCCATGAAACCTAATACACATTAATCAAAATTCATCTTTAGTGAATCACTTTAATTGACTAATATATTTTAAATAATAGCACCAAACATTTTAATATATTACGTGTGACCCCAAATATGTTAAAATTTTCCAACATCCATACCAAGAGAATTGCATGGATATTCATTTGATGCTTGATACGTGGCTAATTGTATCTGTCCATGATTGTCATAAGCTGAAAAATAACCACCCTAGACCTGTGACTGTCATAGTTTTCATGGACTGAAATGTTGACTATGTCTATGTACGACGTGTCTTAACCTAGACGAGGATATCTATAACAAAAGATGTCAATCGTCTGGGGATGCACTACAATAGGAAGGTGTTTCAGAAAATAATATTTCGATGAGGTGTCCAAGGGTTTCGTCCAATCGCCATTCGCCTCTAAGAGCACATGTGACAGGGGATATGAGGACTGCGGACTTTGCACGGTCTCTTCACTTTTTTATTAGGGCATGTTCGATACAGATTAAAATCGGATTAATTTAAAAAACTAATCGTTACTGTGAACTTTTATTAGATGAGTGAGACTCAATAACGATCATATTTTCAATTTTAATTGGATTTTGATTCCTATCGAAAAGGGTCTAAATCAAATATCGAGAATCAAGAATCAATTAGAATTGACTAGTTCTCATTTCTTATTGATTTATTATACATTTTTTTAAGTCGAAAAATAACACACTTGTATGAATTCTCCCCTCTTTTTATTAAAAAAAATTAAGTTTCCATTATAACAAAAAGGGGACTCGAAAATTTCACTCAACCAATTTAAAGAAAAAGTCGCATAATATTTAAATAACATCATTCAAATGTCCAGTTAAACAAAATTCAAATAAAACATAAATCTTAAAACTCCTAACTAATATACAGGTACTAAACTTAAAATTTACTAAATAAAAATTTAGTCATGAAAGTGCTTGAAATCATTTTTACTTGGCAACTCATAAGCATCCACTCGTCCAATCTTCCACGCGTCCGCATGAACCGTTCTAATATGAAATTTTGTAAGAGTGAGTATTTTTTAATAGAACATTTAGTAAGATACGTACAAATTTATATTCAACATAACATAAATATAAATGAAACATTTCATACCCGATATTTTTAGATTTAGAGCAATTGATGTCGATAACGTATAACTCAATGAATCTCTTTAGAATTTCCACACCTCGTTAGATTTAATATAATTGGATCTGACGGTCTATCTCGAAGGATTTAACTTAGAAATTGCTGGTTTTCATGCATCAAATGAAATCAATATATAGACATCGTGGAGAATAAAAATTTAACCAAGTGGGCAAAAGAAAATGGCCAATTGATTGAGAAAAAATCATCACACATTCTCATAAATTAGACACGCGTACCCCACTAACAAATATCAAAACAAAACAAAAGATAAGATTTGTTACTTTAATAGGAAGTAAAATCGCATATTTCAACCAGTCAATGCAAAGGAAATTAAGAATTGATATGATATTAAATGATAACTGTTGTGAAAGAATGAGATGATTATTTAGTATTATCATGATACATGGATAAGTCTTATCTAGTTCAGAAAGTATATTTCATTCCAACTGTAACTCTCCTTTTAGACCCTATAGATATAGGGCTTTAGTTCTCATAATAACACACAGAAAAGTCTATTGGATTTTATTCTTTCTTCTCTTTTATAACACGTTATCAGCACGAAAGTTTTTTTTTTTTTTTAAAGTTTTCCACGACACGAAGTTCTACCCAATTGAAGGTCTAATTAAATCAAATTCGTGGAAATATGATGTCTAGTTGGAATTGCTTGGAATGATAGTCAACTCAACAGGGCACCCAGCAGTGGAAGACCGAAGGGAGCATATTTACTTGGCTATATTCAACTGTATAGGTAACCGGAGAAAATCAAACAAACGTGAAACTAGGTTATGTTAATTATTAAAGTAATATTTTATGCTTAAGAATAATTATATATTCTAGCCTGTTATAAAGTAGACGGTGCACATGCATATTCTAAAATTAAACTCTTTTCAACAATTATAATGTTTTCATGTACTGTCTTCAATTCACACACAGAAGTGATATACGCACCCAAGAAGTCAAAAGAATTGATTTAGTGACATATTATTTTTTTACCAGAATTCTGTCGATTTTTATGCATTAATTCATTATGTATCAATGCTGCCTATTTTTACCAGAATTCTGCCTATTTATTTACCAAAATTCTGCCACCGTCAGTTTTATAATTCACTGCACACAAGCATAATTCATGCAAATTGGTTTTTGTGAATTCATGAGAGGGATAGACACGTGTTAAATTAGTTTCTATAATTTCTATTATATGCCGCAATCATTATGTTAATTGATTTTGTATCAATTATCTATAATCATTATGTTTATAGTAATTTTTCTTTGGGACGACTGTATCAATTTTGTTGAATTTGAATTTTTAGATGTTCTACTATGAATTTTAAATTGATAATTTATTTTGTTATTGCTCATGAAGTAGCACAATATTATAATTAATATTTTAGAAGAATATTACTTGCTCATGAAGAGCATGAATTACAATATCAATATTCCAGAAGAATATTGATTGATTTATATGTAAAATCACGAATTAAATTTCTCAATTTATTTACATGTTCATTCTTCTGCGTACAAATTTATACATTGATATTCCAGTCAAATTTTACTTGCTCCAGAAGAGTATGATAAATAAGATTTAACATAAATTATGTTTTTACTCCTGAAGAGTAAATTATAACATAATTTATTATTCTAAGTAATAATATGTTATTTGCTCTTGAAGAGCATACTATTATAATATTCAATATTTCAGAATAATATTGATGTATTGCTCTAAAAGAAGCAAATATATAGTTCCTGAAGAGTTAATATTTCGAAATAATAATTCGCTTATAGTCCTGAAGTAGAATAAAATTATAATTAATATTCTTAAAGAATATTACTTGCTCTCAAAGAGAATAAATTTATAAGATCTAAGGTTTTGCTCCTAATGATGTAAATAAATTATTGTTGTTCCTGAAATAGCACAACATTATAATTAATATTCCTGAAAAATATTAATCGCATATCTGTCTATTACAAATGTTGTTACCCCTGAAATAGCACCGCTTTATAATTAGTATTCCAGAAGAATATTAATCGTAAATTTATCTATTACAAATAATTTGTTGTTGCTCTTGAAGTAGCATAACATTATATTTAATATTATAGAATAATATTAATTGCTCCGAAGAGCATAAATAGTAATTTTCAATATCCTAGAAGAATATTGACATATTGCTTTGGAAAAAGTAATTAAAATACGATGTACTCCCGAAGTAGCACATATTTCTTTCATAAACTTTAAATTAATAATTTATTATGTTGTTGCTCCAGAAGTAGCACGTCATTATAATTAATATTCTTGAAAAAAAATCCCGAAGAGCATGATATTACGATTCCAATATTCCAGAAGAATATTATTTGTAGATTTGTCTATTACAAATATTGTCGCTTTTTAAGTAGTACATTATTATTAATATTCTAGTTGGGTTTTGTTTGCTCCCGAAAAGCATAATTATATAAAATCTAACATAAATTATATTTTTACTCCAGAAAAGTAAATCCTTAAATAATTTTATTATAATAATATTTGATTGCTCCTAAAGAGCATGAATTATAATGTTCAATATTCCCGAAAAATATTGACACACAACTCTCGAAAAAGTAATAATGAAATACCTCGCTCTCGAAATAGCGCATGTTTCGAAGAATGTATCATTATAAATTCATGTTTATCTCTGAAGGACAACATGTAATTAACTTCATGAGAATATTGATTAGTTTGATTACTTGAATGATATATGATTATATAATGTTTAATCATATTTTTCGAAATTAAATAATTGAATTATATCTTATATTGAACCAAAAGTTCAAGTTGACTTTATTGTTTGGCATGACCAGTTGTACCATCACTGGATCAATAATGATGCGAAATTTAAATATTCAAATGGATATTTAATAAAGAACCGAAAGATTCTTCAATCCAATGAAATCATATTTAATATTTATTCTTTTTATTGAAAAATAGTTATTTTACCAATTAAATAAGGATTGAATTCACTATAGTTCTGAAAATTAATTAGGGTGATATATGGGGCCCCGTCACCCTCCACGTTGACCATCTAGATATTATTTGTATCTAATAGATTTGATACAAATATTAGATGATTGCATGGTGTTCGCAACCTGAAGTTTGCGAAAGTGGTACTCAAATTATGAGCATAATTTTCAGATTATACAATTAAGACAATGTGTCTTTTTAATACTAATGATCCTAAATCTCAACTTTTTAATAAGTGGTTAGTTGAGATGTCGATAATTGGTTTAACATTATTGTTTGTTAAACGTCTCCAATTAAGTTAATTGAGAACAAAATACTTCCCATTTCAGTTTAGGGAAAGTCATTACGCATCATTCCAACATCATAGTTCTCCTAGTTATAACTTGACTTATGGTCAGAGTCTCATTTTTCCATCAAATTATTTCGATAGTGCTGTATATGTAATCCACCACAATGCACTGAGATGGAAAGTAAAAAATGATGAGAATAAATAGGTAGCATGAACCCTTATCTCAAATGGGTGATATTTTATAACTCAATAAAAATGATTGTCAATTTGATAATTCTCTCAGCATTAGGGGGAAGAATAAAGAAGCTAAAAATAATATACAAATGCATCAATATCTAAATCATCACAAAAGACAATTCGAACCAAAAGTTCGAAAGATAATTTATTTAGATGCATTTACTGACCAAAGATATTAACAATCTCGCACATCAGTTTTAAATGCTCCAACTCGAATTGACTCCTGGAAGGACAATTCGTTAATATTGTATTTGATAAATTTATGGCACGCCTGAAGCGTGATGACATTCGATTCTATTATAAAATCCTCCAAACGTAAATATAGCAATTGATAAATGTTGTCTTATTAAGGATGTATATACTTTTAATGAGTATTTAGACATAACATATTATAAAACCCCAGAAGAGGTTCAGGTACCTGAAATAATGAAAATTGAGATATCTCAATAAGTTATGTCATCATGAAAAAAGAAATAGAATCGAAAAAGACAAGAAAAAGTTGTATACAACACTTTTGCACATGATGTACTGCATCATAATATGATAGCGAGAAATCGAAATAAATTCGTTAAAATATATCGATCGAAGAAATAATTGGTCAAATAAAATGATATGATCAAACTAAAATTTAGTAGAGAAACTTGAAGTTTCTAGATCCTAGTAAAATTGAACTTACTAGAGAAATCTGAAATTTATGGATGTAGTGATTGCATATTTGTACGGTTCACTTGATAGTGACGTATATATGAAAGTCCCGAAAGAACTTAAAGTGTGAGAAACAAATGATACATGCCCGAGAACCATGTTATCAATTAAATTGCAAAAATCATTATATGGATGCATGTGGTATAATCGCCTTAGCGAATATTTGTTGAAGGAATGCTATAAAAATGATGATGTCTGCCCATGTATTTTTATAAAGAAAACGAATATTGAATTTGCAATTGTGGCGGTTTATGACTTAAATTTAATTGGAACTTCTGAAGAGCTCAACAAAACTGCAGATTATTTGAAAAATGAATTTGAGATGAAAGATTTGGGAAAAACAAAATTCTGTCTCGGATTGCAAATTGAACATTTCTCAGAAGGATTATTTGTTCATCAATCTACATATACAGAAAAAGTCTTAAAAAGATTTTATATGGACAATGCACATCCATTGACATCACCTATGGTTGTTCGATCACTTGATGTAAAAAATGATCATTTTCGTCCACTCGAAGATGGAGAAAAGATTCTTGGTCCTGAAGTACCATATCTTAGTGCAATTGGAGCATTAACTTATCTTGCAAATTGTACTCGACCCGACATAGCTTTTTCTGTAAATCTCCTTGCAAGATATAGCTCTACACCAACACAAAGACATTGGAATGGTGTTAAACATATTTTTCGTTACCTAAAGGGTACTATTGATTTGGGATTATTTTATTCTCAAAAGTCGGGATCAGCTTTAGTGGGATATGCAGATGCAGGTTATGTCTCTGACCCACATAAAGCTAAATCACAAACAGGATATGTGTTTACACGTGGAGGAACAGCTATATCATGGAGATCTGTAAAGCAATCATTGACAGCAACATCCTCAAATCATTCTGAAATCATTGCAATCCATGAAGCGGGTCGAGAATGTGTATGGTTGAGGAACATGACCCATCATATCCAAGAGTCATGCGGATTAGTTTCAACAAAAGAAAGTCCAACAATTTTGTATGAAGATAATGCTGCTTGTATTACACAACTCAAAGGAGGCTATATTAAAGGTGACCGGACGAAACATATTTCTCCAAAATTCTTTCATACACACGAGCTTCATAAAAATGGCGACATCAATATTCAACAAATTCGTTCAATTGATAATGTGGCCGATTTATTTACAAAAGCGCTGCCAACATCTACATTCAAGAAATTGGTTCACAAGATTGGAATGCGTCGACTCAAAGATTTTCAGTGATCAACATCAGGGGGAGTAGCTATACTCTTTTTCCTTCGCTTAGGTTTTATCCCACTGGGTTTTCCTAGCAAGGTTTTAATGAGGCAGCATTTACATTTTTATACTCCAAAATAACTGTACTCTTTTTCCTTCGTTTGATTTTTTTTGTCCCATTGGGTTTTTATCAGACAAGGTTTTAACGAGGTAGTTATTGTACGAATAATCATCAAAGGGGGAGTGTTGTAAAAGAATGAGATGATTATTTAGTATTATCATGATACATGGATAAGTCTTATCTAGTTCAGAAAGTGTATTTCATTCCAACTGTAACTCTCCTTTTAGACCCTATAAATATAGGGCTTTAGTTCTCATAATAACACACAGAAAAGTCTATTGGATTTTATTCTTTCTTCTCTTTTCTCTCTTTTATAACAATAACATAAATTTTATTCTAACCACAATAACTTGACAACATATCTCATTTAAAAAAAAAAAAATTCTTGAACTCAATTTACGTAAATTTGCGCGATCTATAAAATGAAACCTATATTCATATATTTTTATCAATATCTACTATGCGTAATTATTCGACTCACATAATACTTACGAAAAAATAATTTAAATAACAATTAAGAAAATAAGTCCTCTCTCTCTCTCTCTCTCTCTTTTAAGAAAAGGAATATTCAAATTATATTATTATTTTAATTCATTGACCTTAGTGTGTGACAATGCTAGGCATGGTGTCACGGGCTGCAGCTTTGCTTAAGTCCCGTGTTGTAAATATTTATTTAATTCGTAAAATAGTTAGAAAATAGTAAAAGAAAAGTATGATTCTAGAGCCAAATGACGTCTACTCCCGTCATTTGGGTTTTTGTTCCGAAGTCTATTATAGGGGGTATTGGTCTTTCAAAACTATTTCAAGCTTACTAGTGTTTTCCCCATGCACTAGCCATTTGTAATTTCATGCTTTCGTCTATTGTAATGTCTTGCTTTTTAGCAATCAATGAAGATGTTATTTCCATTGTGTTCAGTTTCATGTTGCAAGCTTTCTTAAAATTGTAATCAAAATTTACTTTCGTCCCGACGCGACCGAGGAATAGGCGGAAGGTAGTCTAGCGGAGCAGACTACTGCCGTACAGTGTCCCCTTTCTGCCCTAAGAAAAGGTTACCCGTGAAAGTTGGTATCGGAGTTGTGGCTCAAGATCTCGTTAAGAAAGCTATGGAAACTGATCCAAATTCCTCGAACACCACGGAGGTGGTAGATGTTCAAAAGAGGAACACCCGACAGCGTTTGGAGGCGCTTGAGGTGACCAACACTAGGTTGTGTTTTGCCATGGAGAACCTCGGGGATAAGGCTGAGGCGGCACAGACGGAAAATTGGGAATTACGCATCCAACTGGATGAATGCCAAGAGGCATGTGCAGCTATGACTGAACCTGTTGCTATCATACCTGAGTTGCAGGATGAGATGGGAGCGTTAAGAACTCAGTTACTAGTTCTTCAGCGCGCGATTGGCAATGGACAAGCCATCACACATGAGCCGGTGCATAGGCTCAGAATTCCAGAACCGTGTACCTACAGAGGTGCACGTGATGCTAAAGAAGTTGAGAACTTCTTGTTCGATATGGAACAATACTTTCTTGCGGCGTCGATCAAAGACGAAGCGAGAAAGGTCACAACAGCTACCATGTATCTAGGTGGAGATGCAAAGCTATGGTGGCGAACGAAGTACATCGATATTGAGGCCAACATGGTCCGAATTGATTCTTGGGATCTTCTCAAGAAAGCTATCAGATCTCAATTTTTCCCAGAGAATGTGGAATACGAGGCACGTCGTGCCTTACGAGAACTGAGACACACAAGCTCCATCAGGGAGTATGTGAAGGCCTTCTCGGGGCATATGCTGAATATCAGAGATATGTCGGAGAAGGATAAGATGTTCACCTTCATGGAAGGGTTGAAACTGTGGATGCGCACGGAACTTCAGAGACAGAAGGTCACTGATTTGAGCGCGGCTATGGGAGCTGTCGAATGTGCAAGTGACTATCAACCTGAGTCGAGAGAGGATCGACATTCAGGAAATAGTCAAGCGGCTGAAGGTGGAAGGAGACCTTTCAGACCGAGCTCGAACTCAAATGGGGGAGAGCGTTACTCTCAGAATAGGGGAGGACCCTATCAAGGCAACCGCTAGAGTAACTCACAGGGAAACTATCAGAACAGTCGTCAAGGAAACCATAACGGCAGTTCCAGTTCTGACTGGAATCATGGAAAAGCAAAGGAGGGCAGATCTGATGTCGCTCCTAGATTGAAATTCTTTCTATGTGAAGGACCTCACCGGGTGGCAGAGTGTCCTCAGAAACGGATGGTGAATGCATACTGTCAACTAGCAACTGGGGGCTCAGGTTCGAAGTGAAATACCCCACAAGCTAGCTGTCGTGGCGACACCGACTCCGAAAGAGACGAGGAGGTAATTGGTGCACTCTCACATTCATGCAATACACTATTGCACCGAACTACTAAAAGAGACGTCGGTCCCTCGAAAGAGCCGAAGATTGAAGAATCGAAGGCTCACAGTTGCAAGACGAAAAGCCTAATGTACATTGATGTGAGGATCAATGGAAAGCCAATCAGGGCTATGGTGGACACTGGTGCCACGCACAATTACCTCGTAAGTTCCGAAGTAGAGTGACTCGGACTTGCTCTGGAGAGAGGTAAGGGGAAAGTCAAAGCGATCAACTCTGTTGCTCAACCAATAGCGGGAATAGCACAATCGGTGCCGATCAAAGTAGGTCCATTCGAAGGAAGGACGAATTTGTCGGTAGTTCAGATGGATGATTTCAAGCTGATTCTAGGATTGGAATATATGCGGGATACAAAGACAGCAGTGTTGCCGCATTCTGACTCACTAATAATGATGGGGAGCAAATCATTCATTATTCCCACACAGGTTGGGAAAACTGGGGAGAAAGGGGTCTCAGCCATGCAATACGGTAAGGGTTTCAAGAGGAATGAACCCTTATTCTTATGTTCTCTTCGAATAGAGGATACCGAAGAAACAACTGGCTCTATTCCAACGCCTATCACAAGGCCTGAGGAAGTTGAAGACATCATGCCGATGAGTTACAAAGGAAATTGCCGAGGAGGGCAATCGATCATGGGATTGGACTTGTTTCGGGTGCCAAATCTCCCAACAAGACTCCACACCATACGGTTCAACCGGAGCTTGAAGAGCTTCGGAAGCAAGAGGAAGAAGTGTTGAGAAGTGGGACTATTGTGGGGCACACTTTCGCACTACCACAACATGCAGGCTCACTGGAGCCCCTTTCCATCCTGAATGAATCAGTCAAGAGTGGATCGACAAACTACATTAGTAGATTGCCAAGAGTTGAAGACCTTGGCACTATCATCATCGGGATGGACTGTTCATCTAGAGACTCAACGTTCAACACAGCGCCCAAGTATGTATCAGCCGAAGAGACAGCTCAACTCTTCTTCAAGCCTATTGTCAAATACAAGGGATCGCCTATCGTCAATGATCGAGATTCTCGATTTATTGGCACATTTTGGACCAAGTTGTTCAAACTTCTTGGTTCAACTTTGAGCACAAATGCTACCATTCACCGAAGATCAGACGGACAGATAGAGCAGTTCAATTCTATGCTGGGAGACTATTTTCAACACTTTACCTCTGATTCGCATGAAATTCGGGTGAAACATTCGGATGTGGCTCAGACGTGTTCCAATGTTCAAAAGAGCTCTTCTCTCAATGAGAGTCCTTTTGAAATTACTACTAGCCAGCAACCGTTACTCCTCCATACTGCAGATACCGATCAGAAACAGTGCAAGAAGTCTGCAGATTTGAAGCAACCAGTTCTTATAGTGAAACAGTCAGAAATGAAGGTTGCTGAAAAGATTCTTGGCTACCAAACTACTCGAGCTTCAAGAAATTATCTTCAAGAGTACTTGGTCAAATGGAGCGGATGCAACAGCGAGAATAATACTCAATGTCTCTGAGGACATCACCAAAACAAATGGGGGAGAATGTCACGGGCTGCAGCTTTGCTTAAGTCTCGTGTTGTAAATATTTATTTAATTCGTAAAATAGTTAGAAAATAGAAAAAGAAAAGTATGATTCTAGAGCCAAATTACGTCTACTCCCGTCATTTGGGTTTTTGTTCCGAAGTCTATTATATGGGGTATTGGTCTTTCAAAACTATTTCAAGCTTACTAGTGTTTTCCCCTGCACTAGCCATTTGTAATTTCCTGCTTTCGTCTATTGTAATGTCTTGCTTTTTAGCAATCAATGAAGATGTTATTTCCATTGTGTTCAGTTTCATGTTGCAAGCTTTCTTAAAATTGTAATCAAAATTTACTTTCGTCCCGACGCGACCGAGGAATAGGCGGAAGGTAGTCTAGCGGAGCAGACTACTGCCGCACGGTGTCCCTTTTCTGCGCTAAGAAAAGGTTACCCGTAAAACATGGACCAACTAATATACTAATGATCAAAATTTAGATTAACAAAACATAAGCACCTCGTAAAAGGGTAAATAGAGTCTGTGATGTACATGTTTATCATAATCGAAAACACATGTGCGCGCAATTGACTTCCTCTTGCCCCAACTACTCACCACCATGCACCTAGGTTGAAGAAGAAATTCATATTGAGATTACCACAATTAATTTGAAGAGAAATGCTATAAGTACATAATAGTGTCCATAATTACACGTAGCACTGAATCCAACCTTTAATTCAAATTTCACATCAACAACATGATTTTGTTTACATCACATTATGGACATCATTATGTACCCAAATTATGTACGCATAGAATTTTCCTAATTAAAAGGTACAGACAGCAATACCATTTTGGTAGATTCCATCTATGAAAATGATTCAACATTTCTTTAATGTAGACATAGTAATAAAATATTACTAACATATAGCTAAAGTGACCATAATGAATCCTTTATTTTGTTATAATATCTAACATATACTTTATTTTCTTCGTTGTCAATTTATTATGTTAGAATTCATTGACTTTTATTAGTATTTGAGTTGAGATATTTGTGTTGTTTAGAGCATGTTTGATGGTGTTTTTAAGTACTTATTAAGTTGGGAGTCATATAACGGGCGTGTTCGGTCGTGCTAAAAATTCAATTAAAATTGAAAATATAGTCATTATTGAGTCCCACTCGTTTAATAAAAGTCAATAATAACGACTAATTTTTCAATTCTAATCCGATTTTAGTTTCTACCGAATACGTCCAAAATATGTTAATAATAAGTAAATTGTATGTTCTTACTTGAACATTAAGACATAAAATAACAGCAATATAACATAAACATGAAATATTGTAACTTAGACATCGAGACAACAATTCTTAGTAGAATAATGTTATTCGCAGTGAAAACTATCAATAATGTTTCTACATAACATATATGTGGCGATTTGTGATTTAAGATATATATTTTTTAATTGACGTGTACATCAACAATTCTTAGTATGCATGGTGATAAATGAAATTGAAAAATAACATTAAAACAATCAAGGAACAGTTCAATTTCCTAGTATCTTCCAAAACAGAAGAGGATAAAAGCAACTTGGGCGGCGCTTTAATTTCTGAGCGTCAGCAAATTTAACGGCCAGCGTACAAGTTGCATGGAGAGAGTGTGAATGCAAATGTCGTAAAATTTGGCAGCTCACTGCTCTTTTCGAGTATAATATGGGGCCAATCTTGTGCCTACACAAAGCTTAGCCTATGTCCGTTGATTAAAATAAAAAATTTCCTCCAAAAAATCGACATTTTCTCCCAAAAGATGGGCTCAAACAAACTATTAATCATTCCATATTTGTTAGTGATTTTAATTTAAATCAATTTTAACTATATATTTAAGGGACTTATCATTTTTAACCACGCATTTTATTAATTTTTATTAAAATCAACTAAAAATCTGATTTGAAAATAAAATATAAAATATAGAAATTATTAAAAGGATAAGTTTGGAGCAGGATCATGATGGAGCATTTTTGTCAATCCTAGTAGGATAAGGTATTTTATATCAACCTAAACTCGTCTTTATTACGACATTAGTGAGGATATTTTTACTGGGCACTGTTAGTAATAATTAGGATTTTTCTTTTAGGAAATTGAAAGGTAATAGACCACATTATTGTATAAGTAATATTTTTATTTATTTTTCATTTCTATTTCAAATAATAATAGAAAAAAGGTGTACATTGAAATTACCAAAAATGTTTTCAAGAACATTTGATTCTCTTTCTAACTCTTAACTAGATGTGGACCTAACCTAAGTGGTGGCGTAGAGCCGAATGGTGGTTATACTGGAGGTGAAAATGCTAGCCTACGAAGAAAATAAGCGAATTAAGAGCCCTTGTTTGGTTTTCGTTATTTCTAAAATATATTTTTTTCTTTTATTTTCAACCACATATTCTTCAATAAATTAACATTATACGCAAACTCGAAACTTTTCTTTATTTTGTAACCACACATTCTCTATCAAAATACATTTTCATAAAAAAATAATAATAAAAAAAATGGGGCTCAAACATGTTCTAAGTAACCCGAAGCAATTAAAGAACGACAATGATTGAAAAATATTTTGAACTCTGGACAGTTCGTTAGTGCCGTGTCCAGTGGGCTGGTGGATCCAGCCCAGTTAAGCGCAAAAGTTTAACAGCCCCATATAAATAGTTAGGGGTATAACAATCCTAAACTTTCTTTTTCATCTTAGAGACCCTCCAACTCTGGATCTTTGTTTTCTTAATAAATTAGTCCATTGAAATTTGTGAAACAAGTCCGTGCGAAACCGTTTAGACTTCATATGCAACTATAATAAAGGATTTATGATGAGTGTCTATCTTAAAGGACCGGTTAACATGAGTAATCTAGAAATTTATATAATGGTTAATATTTTTTACTTAGAGCCCGTTTGGTACCGATTAAAATTGAAAATATAGTCGCTATTGGGTCCCACTCGTCTAATAAAAGTCAACAATAACGACTAATTTTTCAATTTTAATCCGATTTTAATCTCTACCTAACGGGCTCTCAATCATGCTGCAAAGAATATAAAAACTACTTTGAATAATAAATTTAAAAAAAAAAAAAAAAAAAAAAAAATATATTTGTGTATGATCACTTGTGAATCCTTTGTGGATGTTAAGTTCTTAGAACGAGGGTTAATCGTAGAACAAGATGACCATTTCGAGAGCTCGGACCTTTGTAAACTCATTGTCAAGTTCTATCGTAGTGGAGGCTGCTGCAAGAGATCCTTTTACAACTGAAATTAGTGTAGGGCGCGCTCAGCTGTCTCACATGAGTTCTCATGTTGAATTTGGAGCTCATTTTCCGAAATGAATTCCCTTAAGCCATTTTGACCTTATTGTGTTCACGTGTAAAAATGCTAAGATTTTGCCTAACCTAACATAGCCCATGTGTGGTTGTAATTAAATAAAAGTCAACAATTAATTTTAATTACATATCATATGAGATTCATAATTTTTTTTCAATCAAATTTTTTATCAGTTTTTATTGAAATCTACTAAAAAATTAATTTTAATTCCACCAAACAAGGCATGATTTATTTATTAACGGAATTATTTTGTGAACAAAGGTGGACGAGTCAAAAAGAGTGAAACACTTAATTACTTTTTCGAGTAAAGCAGCTTAACTTTGACTACAAATAAATACTTTATTTTATTCCCATTCATCTTTATTCAGCTCTATCAAGTAACAAGGTGTAAAAAAATCTACAAGGATTATATTATAACTTTATAAGATTTGAGTTAATCAAAGGAGAGAAGATTTCAAATTGTCGGTTTATTAATGAAAAAAAGTCAAAAGGAATTCAGCCACTAGCTTCAGGTTTTTTTGTAAAATGAAATGATTCTCTCATATCCAATTTATTAAATTTTGACGTCACGATTTGATGTAAGCATGTAACGTTATCTATGTTAGGTTTTGACTGCACTATTCTCCGCACAAACAACCCTAAGGTGGGCAGGCCGGCCGGCGCCCGGCAGCATTCTTCAATCAGTTCAAATTGATTTATGTCCAAATTAATAAAATTTGAAAATCTCGAGAAAATTTTAAAATACTATCTAATTGTACGTGGGTTTTTACTTACAATTGGGTATTTAATAGCGTTGATTTAATTTTAAAAAGTATTGCCAATGTATAATATTGCAATGAACAAAGTTTTATTCTAATTGTTCAAAACTATAAAACGAACCGTGAAATTTTATATATATTTGGGATTATTTCTTTAATAGTTTAATTGTGTATAAACATGTACATTCATTTTTTTTGCTATTAATTCATGTCGCAACAATTTTATTCGTATAATCAATTTTATCTAAATTATATTTATTTTCCATTTACTGGGAATTAAAATAAGATTTTTAGTAATAGGACTTTGTCATTTGTACATCGTGCTTGACACTTGTATGATTGCTAGAAATTAATTGGATGGGAAAATAAATTTTTTTGTTTTTTTTTTTCAAATTGTCAAATCACAGTTTGTCGTGTAGAAGAATGTAAACAAGAATGTACACTAAAGTGTACACCAAGCATGATTGTCGGCAATATTACAATTTCTCAACTCATAATTAAAATTTTAAAAAGAAAAAGCATCTGATGTGAAAATATGTCCGTACCACTTTCCCTCCCCCCTTTGTCAATTCAAGAAGGAGAGGTAATTTGATTCCTTCACCGTATATAATAAACTAATATTTCCATCACCATATAATAACTTTATATTGAATTGGATTCCTTCACTCACTGCATAATAAACTATAAATATTATAGTGTTGGTAAAAGCAAAAGAGATAAAAAGGATATATTCCAAAGTATGTCAGTCTAATTTTCTGCATTTTCAGTTTTATTTATTTATTTCTATTATTAATAAATAATTCACATATTGATTCAAAATATCATGCTGGTTGGAACCTTGTTCACACACATTTGTCAACGTTAATCAAGTTGGGATGACGACTTCAAAGTCAAAATTGGTATCGATTCGTTGATTTATTTGTGGGAGCATTTTAAAAAATAATATACTAATTAATTTTATTTATGGAACGATTAATGAAAAATATATTTTATCAATTAATATATTAATGTCACAATTTTATACTATTTGATCACAAATTATTTCTCAGTCAAGAATAATTTTTTTTATAAGTTACAAATAAAAAATCTTACAGGTCATAATTTATTCATTAGTTACAAATTTACAAATCAAGAAAATTATAGGTCACAATTTATTTATCTCTCAAATGAAAAATTTCATAAGTCACGACTTTAATTTTTAGGTCACATTATTTATTGGTCACAAGCTATAAATTACATATTATTTACTAGTCACAAAATATCTAATTTATTGATCACAATCTCAAATAATTAGTCACACATTATTTATTAACTCAAGTTAACCAATTTATTGGTCACAATCAACCAAATAATTTGGGAAGTTGGATCTTAAAAAACTTGCCTCCATGTAATTTTCACTTTATTTGACTGAGACCATGAATCAACAAAACATTTCAAAAGTCACATGGGATGAGGAGTGTGACGAAGGTACATGAGATATAGACACTTTTAAATCTCAGTCATCTAAACTCGTTGAATTTTCAGTATTATAGGTAAAGTCCTCAAATTAATTTTCGGTACAAATAGAATTATCCATAATTGAATAACCTCTCTATAAACATTCATCATTCCTTTTAGTTTAATTTCAGCGGATCCAATTCCTCATGATTCCTATAACTGTACACACATATATATAGGCTAACCCTTAGCTGCTTCTTCTATCTAGCAATGGATGCCAAAGAAATATATGGCAACAGTACACCTCAGAAAGAAGAAGAGATAAGCACAAGAAAAGGTCCATGGTCGAGCGACGAAGACTCAAAACTCATAAACTATATAGCTATCCATGGCGAAGGAGGATGGGACGCCCTCTCCCATAGTGCAGGTAATCATAATCAAATCTCCTCATTCATTTAGAAAGGAAAAAGAATTTCAATCTATTCCAAAACTTGTAACTTTCATATAATTGATTTTAAGGGTTGAGGCGCACAGGTAAGAGCTGCAGGTTAAGATGGTTGAACTACTTGAATCCAAATGTTCGACGAGGAAACATTACTCCTGAAGAACAACTTCACATTATAGAGCTACACTTGAAACATGGAAATCGGTATATTCATAAAAATTCAGCTTCTTTTTTGTATAATTGTTTTTATTATGCAACTTGTCAACTCGATTTTCATTAATTATTTAGTTTGAAACAAAAATTAATGAAGGTGGACACAGATTGCGAAAAGGTTACCAGGAAGAACGGATAATGAAATAAAGAACTACTGGAGAACAATTATCAAAAAGCAAGCAAAGCAGCTAAAATGCGATGTGAATAGTATACAGTTTCTTGACATCATGCGATGCACATGGCTTCCAAGCATTATGGAGGAACAAATGCATCCCACTTCCGAAGTTAATTCAGGATCCCAGTCAAATAATACTGATTTTGATCACAACAATTGCCAGACGCAGAAATTAATGACAGATTCTGAAATCCTTCAAACTGGGGCGATGGCGCTGGATATGAATTGCGAAGCGAACATGTCCGATGTTTCAGTACTAGATAATGTCGAAGATTTTAACTGGAATGGCGATCCTTTATCTGTGCAGAATTTTGGCCCTGAAGTGGGGTATTACCCTTTCAGCTATGGGTTCGACGGAAATGAAATTCAGGCCGCTTCCATGAACGGAGACGACTGGTTAAGTTCCGAGGATTCATTTACAACGTCCTTAAATGATGAAGACTTCTGGCTTTCGACATCAACGGGTTTCAATCAGTTTTGAAAGTGTTTATCACGTGCATAAAATCATAGTCTAGCAACTAATAAGAATAATATAGTCACAGTAAAAATTACATATAATTGTCTTATGTATTATACATGTGACTGTTTGTTAATATTCTCTATGAATAATATTACTTAGCAAATAATATAGTCAAAGGAATAATCTATGTCAACACATGTACGATGACATTTTGTCTAAAGCTTTCAATCAATTTAATAATATGGAAACTGTTTTTTTACATAATGATGATCGTGTCAAAATGCAAGTAAAGAAATTATTTGATTGATGAGATTTTGATTCAATTAAATATCGCATTTGTTGATAAATTATTATGTACATGTAACACAACCCTACATATATACACACCCCAATTTTTAATGACTAAACTACATTTTAACTACATGAACCTATAATTTTTTTCTTTAAGATAGAATAAAAACTAAAAAGGCTCAATTTCCCATTGTATTTTTAAATAAACAAAACAAACAATAATACAAAAAATGTGATTAAATATCTGACTAGCATTTTCAAGCATGTTAATAATATATATATATATTTTTATGAAAACTATGATTAATGACAAAATTTTCTGATCAATGAAATGTTGAAAATAAAAATGTGATGAAAAAAAAAATGTTAAATACATAGGTGTGATAAATAAAGATTATAATCATCCTATATGTACATTCTACTTTATATTAAGTTTGATACTCTTCCACATGACATCTATCATAGCCATTGAAATCTACAATATATCTTATCACATCACTGACCAGCTTTTGACACATAGAAAAGAATGTTAACAACAATATCAAGGAGAATGTACATATAACTTAATTCATAGTCTAATTGGCACGAAACCCATTAATAGGGTCAAGTAGAGATGGGCATGAGTTGGGTCGAGTCGATTTTTGTCTCAATCCAACCCAAACCTAACACAAACATAATCAGTTTGATCATAATTTAACCCAATCCAACTCGTGTAAATGTTGAAATTCAATCCAACCCAACCCAATCAAGTACCGATCGAATTGAGTTGGGTTGAGATAACTTTGTCAACGAAGATAAAAGTAAGCGGGTCGGGTTGAGCGAATTTATAATTGACTCATGACTTATATAATATTAGGTCTCTATAGTTGTAATGACCAAAGAATCTGAATATTTTTGGCACTTCATGCTTGAAAATGTTACATGGACGGATTGATACTAAATTATATGAAGCCAGAAATGTTTTTGACAATTAAAATATTTTTTTGTTGAATTGCTTATACTATTTTTCGTAAAATGTATTATATCCAAGTCTTATAATATTATTCCTAGAGTTTTCATGTCTTGTGCCATATTAACGACTTCTCGTGTATCGCGTTTGCGTATATAGAATCTAGTTAATTAGTAATATATAATTTGTGTATGATTTTCTCAAACTTTTCAACTATTGCACAAAATTTTCCCAACAAGAATTGACATTTTAATCTAGTTTTTCCTAAATATGGTAGCTCTTGGAGGTTGAGTGAAGAAACATAGTGACTCAATTTTGTCCAAGTAACATCATAACACTTGTAAAGTTCATAAATATAGTCGAGTCGGGTTGAGTTGGGTGTGTGTATTTGGTTTTCATGAGTTAACTCATAACCCGACTCGACCCGACTCGCATTCACAACCAACCCATTCAACCCGTGTAAAAATAACAAAAAAAATGATCCAAATCGACGGGATTGGTTCGATTTGACGATTTTGATGGGTTCGATTGAGTTTTGTTCACCCCTAAGGTCGAGTAATAGACCTTTCTATAGTCATCAAAATAGCATAATTATTATTATAAAGGTAAATAAATAAAGGAAAAATTATCCAAAAACCTACACTTTTAAGCATACATTTTAAATGTCAAATCTTAAACTTTTCTCTTTCACAAATCAGGAGTTAATTATTTATTTAACATTCATTAAACACTTAACCATGTATCTCTCCTTATCACATAAACAACCTAAAAAATAACTGGTTGAGGCCATCGTCACAAGCAGTGGCGACTCGATCTGCTTTGGGATGATATCTTGGGGTGGTGGTTGGTGGATTTTGATGTGATTTTTGTTGGTGGTAGTCGTTGTTGGTGAAGTGTTGGTAGTGGTGTGGTGATGGTGTTTAATATCTGCATATATAGTTTATTTAAGATTATAGTTCCTACCATTGGGCATTAATTGTATTTCGTGTGTAATAAACCCCTTGATTCATCCCCATTTGTGATTATTTCCTTGCTTTCCCTTCAATTTTGTATCATGAGCAGCGAAATACCACTATATCGCAAGGACTATACAATTTTTTTGTACCATTTTGTGTTTTAGTAATAAATCAACTGTATTTATCTCATCTATTTCCGTCTCTTCACCTTGTTTGTTTTTATCATATTAAAAATAAATTTGATCACAATTAGTCATAAATAACACATGTCAGTGACTTGATTACATACAATTACAAATTAGATTGACCTCGTTATAGACAATCACATTAAAGATAAATTTGGTTACAATTAGTCACAGATAACACAAGTATGTACATAAACAATAAATCTGATCACGAATAATAATCACAAATCTGATCACCTATGATGCACCAATACCGCCACCACATAGTACCCAATTATTTTCACCTCACAACCATCACCACACATATTAATTCTAACGCACTATCATCACCTGCATCACACTATCATCGCCACCATGCAAATCTATTTCCTAAACACGGTTGCCATCTCATCACCACCACCACCTGCAAAGCTATTTGTATTTGTAAATGTATATAATATAGAGAGAGCGTTTTGAATTTTTGTTTATGTTTGTAAATGTTATATATATAGAGAGCTTTAGAATCTGGAGGTGGAGATGTTCTCTGCAAAGTTCCCTAAAATGGGGTATGCCAATTGTATATATGTATAAATTATAATATATATACAGAGAAAAATATAATGGATGTATATGTTTGTTGTGTATATATATATATTAGGTGCAAGCAACGTGCAATGCACGTGTGCTTAATTTATATTTAATAGTTTTGTTTAAGAATTAATTTGTTATTAATAAAGATGTAAATTTTTTGGTTAATTAAATAATTAATGATATAATGTTTATGTAATTGATAAATAATTAAATAAAGAGCTTCTCTCTATCATCTCCAACCCAAAATCACAAACAGAAAACTCAAGGTATGTTAAGGGGTAAGAAGATGAGTTTACTTAGACTCCGTTTGATTCTCATTAATGTAGAATGAGAATGAAAAATATAGCCGTTATTGGACCCCACACAAGAAATAGAAATTCAAAATTGATAGATTGATGTGATGGATAACGGTCATATTTTTCATTTTTATGGGTTTTTAATGAGAAACAAACGGAGGCTTAAACTTTTTGCATGACTTAAGTCTTTACTCTTTTTTAAGTAATAATGCATTTCATTTTATCGTTAAAGTATGATATGTATTATGATAATATATGTATATCATGTGTTAGACTTAGTATTGGTAAGTGACGGGTAAATTTTCGAGGACGAAAATATTTTAAGGGGGTGAGAATGTAATACCCCGAAAATTTTCATAAAATATAATTCAATTTTTATATACTATATTTTAATATTTTGAAAGTTAGGGACTAAATGATACATTTATCAAATTATATTTTATTTGTGTCAAATATTTAGATATTGATGGAGTTATCGTAAATATATGAATATTGGTCTCGTTGGATAAATCGTAATTAGATACATAAATCAGATTCGAGAAAAAGTCGATTCGGATAAGTTAGCTCCAAGATATTTTAGTTTGAAGGAATTATCAAAAGCTAATTTATTTTTATTATTATTTAATTATAATTTTGAAAGTAAGGGGTGGTGAAAAATGATTTTCCGTTAAATCAAGAAATTCGGTTAGTTTTTCCGTTAAATCAAGAAATTCCGTTAGTTATTCCGTTAAACCAACAAATTCCGTTTAATAGCCACTTTTTATATATAGAAAGATATATATATATATATATATATATATATATATATATATATATATATATATATATATATATTAACAATTGGAATTACCACCTGATTTATGAAAATATTTTGTAAGATTGTTAATTGTGAAATATGATTCTTGTAGTGTAGTAATTGTGTATTGATCCCATAAATAAACTGAGACCTAATTTTGGTCATTCGTTAAGAAATAAAAGTATTTATCCCTCTTAAAGTATACAAGTTTAACCCAAAAAGGCTCTATTCCTTTTATTCACATCTGCTACCTGCTGGATTATAAGGTGTCTTCATAATTTCAAGTTGAAACTTAAAACTGCACTCGAATTTGTTAATCAAGTCCGTGCGAAGTTGTTGGACTTCACATGTATAGTTTATGTTTGGCCTTCATTTTTTCTTAAACTTACGTTCAACTACGCATTTAATGAGATTCATAACTTGTATTAACTTTTAGTCACATATTTTATTAAAATTTATAAAAATGTAAATTTTAACCAAACCAATTCTACGAATTTTGAACCGATCATAACTCAGTAACATATTTGGTGTATGCTATAACGTAACTTAATATTTATATATTACAGGAAGGAACAAAGGTAACACAAAAGCATAATATCAGTGGACGAGACAGAAGATCAAATACATCGTTACTTTTGTTGATGACAAACATATGCAGCTAATTTAGACGACAAGTTCTACAAAAACCTTTGGTCATGCGTCGATGCTGTTATATATTCCTCATCTTACCCAGCTAGCTACATTAGGTTTAGATTTTTAATTGATTCATTCGGAATAATTTTATATAGCACCAACTTAAATGATATGAAAGTATGATTATCAAACCCAAACCGAGAAAATCAACGGGTCACTAGGTCGTGGTTCAATTAGTGGGTCAGTTGTTCAATCGATGGGTCATTGCTAAACCATAATATTTATTAAAAAAATTTTTTTTTTAAAAACAAAAGATTACAATTTTTTTAAATATATGTATTTCATGTCAAATGGTTAAGTTTGTAATATTTCATGTGAAATGCCTAGCCTCTTCATTTGCTGAAGAACTAATTCGAGCAATCGACCCAGACCACTATTCGATTCGCCGGTTATATGACTCATTTACCTGCTTTTAATCTAATATATCAATTAGTGATACTTACATACTCGCCACTAAACTTTGCCTTATACTTCGGGTTTTGCCATTGTTTTAGTCTTCATTTGATAAATTTATAAATATTTTATAAAGAGAAATGGTAGGGGTTCTGACTAAATATTTGGATAATAATGAAAAACATTTATGATTGTTGTTACTCGTATAAATAACCGTAAGAACAAATGTCCACATGGTGGACGGATAGGCCGACACCTCACGAGCCCGTATGGGGGATCCTGTTGTGTACACTCAGACAAACTCTCTCCTAGGGAATAAAGCGAATCGATCCCCTTTGCAGCAGGGGCGAGCTGCACGACCTTGATCCCGTCGATGTGAGTGGCATCTTGTGGTGAAGTGATTGACAAGACAACGCACTGCCAACATCGCTTCTACACACCTACACTGTCAAATCTCAGGGCTAGGGTTTAAAAGATATGAAGATCTTAACATTTAAAATCATTGATTGGCTGATTGATTTAACAAGGACCAATGGATCCGACAGGACCACGTGCCCCATTATCCAACGAATAATGCAAGTTTAGTACACATTCAAAGAAAACCTTCTCTCTCTCGTTAATTAATGATTGGTCCTTAAACCGACCCCCTTTGTATTAACGAAATAAAGACATTGCTACTCGATTAACACTTGGAATCATTCCCCTTTTTGATTTATCTGCAAAATTGGTGAGCTGATCTGAATAATACATTGTGATTTGACTTACGGGAACGATAATTTCTACTTATCTCTTGACCACGTCATTGGTCCATTTTTGGGGTCAACAATTGTTTTAATGAAATTAATGTTTGTTATCGATTGAATTTAACAACTATTTATAGTTTGGCAGCAAAATGAAGGCTTACGTATATAGATGTATGGTTGCTAAACATATTTGTGCTACGTAACATTATTCTTGTGTTATTCTATCATCTTAGTTCTCATGTCATGATTATGATGTAAGAGCATTGTCAACAAATTCTTTATTTTTAAAGAGTATCTTATCTGTAATGAATAATATATTTATATTAAAGAGTAGAATTTTAATGCACTCCAACAAAATTTGGCAACTCAAAAATAAATCAAGAATCCAAAGTTTTTGGAACCTTCAATGAATATTGCTCGTCGTTTCCATGTCATTTTCTCTAACAATAATGTTAGACAGAAACATAAAATTAATATTCTTGTGGAAAATGAATATTTATAAAATTAAGAATATTGTTTTGTCAAATTAAACTATTCTCAAATTAACTAAAGATTTTTTGGACCAAAACGAAAACGTCTACAATATTCCTTTCTTGAAAGCATAGACGAATTGGAAGGCTATCTTCCTCTATCTTAATATACATTCCCAAGCCCAACCAAAAAATGGAAAAAAAGAAAAGGAAATTGATTTAGAGATATATATAGGTGTAGTTTTGCCATGCTCGACCTCAATTTTTGGCAAGTCCAGCCAATTCAATCTCTTTCAAAAAGGTAAAAGTTCGACATGATCCGTGTTGTGTTCAAAAGCATCGAGTTTAAACACTTTGGCTCGCTTTTACACCCCTATATATGGATTCACATTCACATTTACATTCATAATTTATTAACTATGATATAATGGGGAAATTATTTTCCATAAAAAAAAACGAGAATTTGATTTGTTGTACAAAAAAATTCACGAGTTAGTTTAAATATTAACTTGAATTATACCGTCTTAATAAGACATAACATATTTACTTAATTTAAACTTTTGATTGTTGACAGATGGATTCTAAAACTTTTTGCATCCCAAAATATTGAAGAAAGTAATGCTATATATCAATGGTAGATCCAAATCCACTCTTGGGGGCATCGATGTTTGTGTATTGAAGTAGGAAAATAAGTTTTGAAATAGTGATTTTTTGGAGGATCTGTGGTTAAAAAATATTAAAAAAAAATTGAATTTAAATGCAAAATATTTTATTACGAGAACATGTGATTGAAAATGAATTTGAGATTTTTTATTTTATTTTTGAAATAATGGTAGACAACACATGAGCTAGAGCTTAGTAAAAACGTTGGTCAAACTTAGTCAAATTTCATTTTTAATTTCCCATTTTGTTGGATCACAAATTTCATCCACTTTTTCGTCATATGTTTTATGGTATCCACCAAATTTTATAATCCCCTTTCACGTATCAATCACAATCGTACTTAGCTTACAACTGTACTAACACTTGGGGTGTGTTTGATTGGAAAAACGGTATTTTTCCGTCCAAAATTCAACTTTTTGAGTGTTTAATTGTCATTTTTTCATGTAAAATATTTTTCAACTTTTAAAAATATACCTAATTTTCTTCTCTTTTTTGGAGTAAACACATTTTCTTGGGAGGAAGGTAGGTTTTCGTTTTCATGAAAACAAGGAAAATATTTTTTTATTCAATGAAAATCAAACACGCCCTTACAATTAACAAGATATTCATCATATAAAGGTGCAGATTTCCTCAAATTAAAGGTAAATGCCACCCCGAAACAAGATTCTGAAATTCCATAATGAACAGCAATATTACAGTTTTCAACTCAAATTTAAAATTGGAAAAGGAAAAGGAAAAGCATCTAATGTGAAATTAGCTGCTACTTTTGACTAAAAATTTACCACTTCTCTTTCACCTGTCTATTCATGGAGATATAATTGGATTCTTTCAACCCATAATAAAACCTAAAACTGTTGGATAAATGCCAAGCATCTCCTATTAAAATAAAATACATCCATAGAATTTTCAATAAATGCAAGCTTGATATTTGGCAAACTTCGAATACTTTTTTATCCACATATTTTGTAGACTTACAACTTATTATTCATATATTTTGTGGGATTCGCTGTTTAAATTTCAATTTAAAAACTCTGTAACAAGCACATAATTCCTCAATTCTTATAAAGTCCAAGACCTTCCCTATATCAGATGTAGGATTCTGGTCAATCTCGAGAAATCCCTCATTGTAAGAAATGCAACATCGTCACGTTTACACATCATCCGATCATCTCACAATTTACATGCAAAATTTCAAATGCATTAGGATGGATCGAACCAGCTTTATCAACTATTATATTTGCATGCCATGATCGATCGGTATAAAACACATATATGGATGGAGTCTTGGTTGTCACCTTTTTCACACGCACACTTAAAAGAATCAATCCACAATCCATTTATTACTTCTAATCAAGATTGTACTCTCTGTTTTCGGACATAATAATTTTGTTTTTGAACCTTTTACCAGAGGTTAGGCCGAGTTCCCTCTTGAATCTACATTATGATTTGTTTCCATCGTCAAGAGTGGCGTTTACCGTATAATAATTACTATTTAACACGTAGTAGACCTTTATGTCAACATTCCATATTTTCCTTTAATCAGTGGAGACAATAGTTCCTTGTGTTTCCTACATATATAAAGCAGCATCCTAAGAAACTTCTTCTTCTTCTTCTTCTTTCTTCTCTCTCTCTCTAGCAATGGAGGCCAAAAGAGTACTAATGCGGGATAGTTAGAAGAGAAAATTCTAAATCAATTAGAAAAGCGAAGGAATAAGAAGAATATAGGAGAATCCTATTATAAATAGGATAAAAGTTGATTATTTATAATAAGATTTTTAGTTGTAATAAGTTTCATTTTTTATTCTTCTTTCTTGTTTAGAATATGATTCTAAATTCTTTATTGATTAGAATAGAATTTCTAATTTTTTAAGATTATGATTTTATTAATTTCCTCATATTATAAGATTAGGGAATAATTTCATCTATATATACAAATATTTTGTACACTTTTTAATAATTCAGTTTCATTATTTGATTTTTGATTACTAAGGCAATTCATCTTTTCAATTAATTGGTGGATTTCAAACATTTATCATGTCTATTTGAACGAACACTCGTTCATGTGTTACGAACAAAATTCTTTTATTATTGTTGATGTTTTCGTCGTGCGTCAAATACGAATTAACATCACAACTCATAGTGAAGAAGAGATAAGCATAAGGAAAGGTCCATGGTCTTGCGATGAAGACTCAAAACTTGTTGACTATATTGCCATCCATGGTGAAGGATGATGGGATGCCCTAACTCGTAAGGCAGGTAGTTATTACTACGAACTAAACATGCCCTTAATGTTCGAACCTTGAGATTTTCTTTCAAAAATAACTTTCATGAATTAACTTGATGTTCATGTCTCACAAACTTTTGTTACAAGACTGAAACTAACTTTATTTCTGCCACTGATTAAGGGATGAGGTGTACAGGTAAGAGCTGCAGATTATGATAGTTGAACTACTTGATGTTGAGGGTTTTTTTATTTTATGAAATTTAAACTTTATGAATTGCCAAGATCTCCATAAATCACCAAGAAAATTAATTAATGCGGAACATATCTTGATTAATTGATTTGTATCTTGAATGATGAATCTTGAAACTTGAATTGCCATTCTGGAATCTTGACTTCTAGATCTTTAATCTTGGTTTCTTGTTCTTCAATTTGATTGCTCTAATCCTTCCTCTTGATTCTTGAATATGGATTCTTGAATTTTTCAATCCTCATCTTGATTCTTGAATTCCTTTAAGCGGATTTTGGATCTTCCTCTTCAATTTTCTCTTTGAATTCTTATGTTGAAGAGATGACACAAAGAATGAGAAAAATTGCATATGAATTGAAGCCATAATCCTATATATAGATGGATCCAGTCTCTACACGTATAACTCGACCCACACTTTATTTAGATGTTCAAAGCTCAATTACTTAATTATTTATTAGATCACTTTAATTTTGAGTTTAACTTTAAAATAGTATTTATAGACAATTAATTACATATGTAGACCACGAGACAAATTACATACTTTACCAACACTTGAATCCAAATGTATGACGATGAAACATCACTCCTCAAGAACAACCTGATATTATAGAGCTACGCTTGCGCTATGGAATCAGTTTTCTAAATTTTTAAGCGCATCCTTTTTATTTTTCATTCGTATAACTGATCAATTCTTATTATCTTATTTCTCACTCGATTTCAATTCGTTTGTTTTGATACAACTAATAATGAAGGTGGACAGAGATTGCAAAACGCTTACCAGGACGAACTGATAACGAAATAAGAACTACTGGAAAACCACAATTAAAAAGCAAGCAAAGCAGCTACAATGCGACGTGAATAGCAAAAAATTTATTGACACGATCATTTGCCGTATGTGGCTTCCAAGTATAATGGAGGAACGAATACATGCCACATCAGAAGCTAACTCAGAAACCCAGTCCAACTCCAACAGCAGAGTCACTTTCTTTACTGATTTTGCTCACATCAATTGTGAGAAACTAATGACAGATTCTGAATTCCATCAAACTGGTTCTGGGCTGGTGGAAATGAATACCGAATCCAACCTATCGGGTTTTTTGTCCGAGCCAATGGCCAATGTCTCCCCAGTGTATAGCCCTTTCAGCTATGGATTTGAAGGAATTGGCAGTTCTCAGGTTTCCATGCACGACGGAGATTTGTTAGGATCCGAGGATTCATTTAACGTCTTTTTAAATGAAGAAGACTCGTGGGCTTCTACATGAACGGGTTTCAGTCAGGTTTAAGTAATTATCCCATGAATAATATCATATTCTAACACTAATAGTAGGAAATGGAATAATCTATGTTAATAAAGCAGTAATATGACATTTTGTATAAACTGCTTTCAATCAGCTGTAAAGGTGTTCTCCGAGCTGTGATTTGATGAAATTGGATTTTGAAATAACCAAAAATAACATAATACACATGTAGAACACCCTCCAATGTGAAGGGGAAAAAACGGGAAACCCAATCCTAATTACTTCCAATTTCTTTCAAGTGATGATGAAAAAAAAAACCGAAACCTAGTCTAGTTTCATTTTCATTCAATTATGCATCACAGTCTTTCTTCTTTGGAAATTACAATTCCTACGATTAATCCCGAGCGTTGGCCATGAACGTCAAATTCTGAAAATAGAGCCGATGAAGTAATCGATTCTGTTGGAACTAAATACGAAATCTCAAGGGGCAACGGGTTTTGAATATTGATGGCTTTCATAACTTCTCGAAAATATGAAGGAAGAAACTATTTGCATGATCCACACGAGAGGAAATACAACTTATTCCAATATGGAGTTCTGTTCATGATGAACCATTGTTGACTAACACAAGAATAGGATCCCCCACATGTTCAATCTTTTTTTTAGCGGCGAAGGGGGTTTGGTTCTCTCTATTTCCCGTTTTTTTTTTTTTTTAAATATTAACCCTTTTGCTGCTTGGAGTTGAACAATTTCCATACAAGGTTTGATGGAATTAAAAAGAGAAGTGATTTCATTCTTAATGATGCCCCAAGATCGGAAACCAAAAGCACGACTGGGGTGTTCGTGGTCCAAGAGTTTTTTACGACCATTTGTCATAGACGCCACAATAGAAGCAGTCTAACCCCAAACATCACAACTCCCTCAAAGTCAACAATAAATGGAAAGGGCCTCCAAGAAAACATAATCTATAGACAAGGAACTTTTTCAAATCTGCGGTGGGGAAAATCACACCACCGTAAAATCATACTGAAGAAGAAAACACTCAATATGCACTTAAGCGATGAACTTAAATTGCGGTAGCAATCCCAAATTTATGGCAATGAAACAGCTCAAATGACCAGAAGACAGAGACGAGGGAAGTTATTTGTTCTTGAAAATGGCCAGTTTTAAGCACTAGCTGCAGTGAAAGCAAAGGGAGCACCCTCATAGGTTTGGCACGCTCGTGTTTAGGGCATCCTTTTATGTCTTTTTGAAAAGTGATGTAGGGAGAATCAATTCGGGGGTATTTTGGTAATTTGTCGCGACGTTGTCGGAATGGGCTGAAATTTGACAGGCGGCTTGGAAACGGCCCGAAAAGTTGGACTCGGAGTGGCCCGAGGTCTCGTGATTTTAGGCAAATTCCAACGTTTAGGCCTCCGAATTGTTATTTTTAGTATGATTCGATTTGATTTTTCGCTAATTTTGGCACTTTTTGATATTTTCCGCTTTTAGGGTTCCTTGTAACGCCTATATAAAGGCTTTTTACTACTTTTCGTATTATTAAATGAATATTATTGTTTGATTCAGAAATTATTGTGTTCTTTTCGTTTCTAGAACGATATCTAGATTTAATTCTCATCTTCCCCTGCATCAAAAAGTTAGGAAAATAAGAAATTTATTAGCGTTTCCCAATGGTTAGGTAAGGATATTTTAAGCTTGGTCACAAAAAGGTAACATATGGTGTTAATTATCATTAAAAAATCAATGTTCCACGCATGTAATTTCGTGTGGTACTTTCTAGAGCAATGTCCTTTGTGTAGGGCATTACTCTTACAGGCCCATACAAAGGGGCAGGGCCCACAAGTATTTAAAAAAGGCAGGCCCCACCCTTTGTGAGGGGTTTGTAAAGCCCTCCTGAAGCAATGCTCTGTGCACAGGGCATTATTCTACTTTCCATTAAAATTCATCATTTAAAATTGTGTTACTTGTAACAATTGCACGAAAAAGACCGAAGACGGAGAACCAATTTTTTTTTATGAAATTTGGTCTTGACAACAAAAATTCGAATATGAGAAAAATAACATTAGCATTTGAAGTTGGTTATCAGAAAAGAATAATGATATTTATCATTATAATGATAGAACATCCGTAATGTGGTGGTCTATATGGAATAATGAGATTGTGCAGTTCAGTTTTTATGAAAAATGGGGAGGAGAGGGAGAGAGAAATGTAAGGGATAATAGGTTTGCACATCACCGATATTCCATTATCATGATGATAAATAACGTTACTCATGAGAAAAATATCTATGTTTTATTATTTACAAGAAAGATTTTTTTAGAAGAATGTGGTTTGGACAAAAATAAGATTTTTAGTATATTTTGATAAAAATTGATGAAATGTGTGATTAAAATTAATTATTGATTTAAATTAAATTTTTAATCAATTTTTAGCTGAACCAAACAAGTGAAAAATTGGTAATGAATGTGTCCGATTGCAATGGGTGATGGACCAATGCCGTCTTTTTTCATCCGAATCACTGTACGGGTTCAGTTTTTGTTGTTGCCGTGGTTGTTGATGAGGAGGAGAGTCGGGAGACGGGTGAAGGTGTTTGTGGTTGGAGTGAGAATCCATACGTTATTATTCTCTATGAATCCAAAAGGGCTTAAATTCAAATATTTATACCATATTTGAAACACGACCTAATCCGGTTGGGTCATAGCTCAACAGGAATACATATTTTAGTTGGTTAATTGAAACATCAACCGACGGATGAACCTACGAGCCTCGTAAAATAAAATAAATTATGATACATTATGTTAAATTGTACTAAAATTTTCATAATTGTACGAAAATGTAAGATAGCCAAAATTAAACTTCTTGTGGATCAGACGAGTGCTATATGATATTTGAGAAGGAACGATGACCCAATCTTTAGGACACGTAACTTCCACAACAATATGTGAGGGATACCCAATTTATTTATGGCTATGAAACAAGGCAGAATCATATGGAATACAGCTAAGATGCATTTTTCCACCATCATACCCAATATTGGCATGAAGCCTGTAACGCATTACAAATTGTCAAATTACATATCGTGGACAAACTTTGGGACCCTTTTCAACAAAACCACTAAGAATGGCTCATTTATGATTTTTATCTTTAAAATTTTTGAATTTTGCATTAACAGAAAACGAGTTCTAATTTTTTGTCTTACCATGCAACTATATATATGCTAGTTATTTAACGCGCAATGAGACATTACTTTCCAACTATGGCTCAAAAAATTCATGTTCAACTGATTCTGTTGCTCCTTTTTCTCTCTTACATTCTGGCTTGTTCAGCTAATGTTAATAGAGAAAGAGACCTCAAGAGATGGATATCGTGGAACGTCGAAAATCACAAGAAGAAGCAAGATTCTCTTAGAGCCGAGTCCGTCGGTCGAGAGTCGAGGACTCGTTGGGATCCGAAGCTACGGGTGGCTGAAATGAACAAAATTCAAATAAGTGTGAGTCAAGATGGAACTGGTGATTTCAAGACTATCAAAGAAGCCATTGACAGCATTCCTTTGCACAATACTCGGAGAGTGGTGCTGAACATAAAACCAGGAGTTTATCGGTATATATATAATGCCCTTTTTTCAAGCAATTAATCAGTTCGAGAGTGAGGGAATTTGAGTTAACTGATTGGAGTTGTGTGTAGGGAAAAGATCAGTATCCCTAGAACAATGTCTTTCATAACATTTTCAGGCAATGCCGGTGATCCACCGAGCATCACGGGCAATGACACCGCGTCTGTGACCGGAAGAGATGGGACGCCGCTAAAGACTTACCAAAGCGCCACGGTTGCCATTGATGGGGATTATTTCGTCGCCATCAACATGAAATTTGAGGTGAGTCCATCTGTAAATACTTGTCTACGATGATTTTATGTTGGAGTACTAACATTTCTACTACGTAATTTTCTGTAAGAGATCGAGGTGAGTAAATTATACAACGGCAAGTGAAAATAGCCTCTTGCATATATCGAGAATAAATTTATTTTAATTATTGCTCTTGTAAGAAGTGAGACTAACATTTCGTTGCTCACGAGCAGCTCTTGATAGTGTTTTTCCTGCAGGGAATGTCATCTTGGGAAACAAAAAGAATTACTCTACAATAAATTTCATCTGTGGCCACGGAATTTTAAGAGAAATTTCAATTTGGTTACTAAACTTTAATTTAGTTTTAAATTTTACTAATCCATTATATTTTGTATAGTTAGCAGTTATACAACAAATAATCTTCCACGCAATTGCTATGTGAAACTAGAAAAAAAAATGTTAAAACCGGCTCTAGTAATTTAAAAGGTTAATTTTAATTTTAATTTTTGGCACTATTTTTGTGATGTGGTATAGTGATAAATTGACATATCACATATCGATTACAAGGAGAATGCATTATGATATGATTTTTAATAAAGTAATTTTCATCAATTTGGAAGTACTAATCTAATATAAAAATAAATTAAAGTCTAATTAACCCAATTGAGACAAATTAATTTTTAGTGGTCTAGTTGAGATTTCTTTACAAAGTTCAGTCACCGCAAATGAAATTTACCATATTTATTTTGAAGAAGATATTCCTCATCTGAAGCAAGGAATTAAGGCACGTAGATTCCAAATCAACACAAAACATCCCAAAATAAATAAATAAAAAACATTGTCGTCCCATTATAGGTTCAGATCCAAACACGGTCACGGGCCAGCTGAAGAACTGCACCAACAATTTATATATTACTGGAATGGTTTTCTTCTATACAATTATCAAACTAAAAGATTCCCAGCAAAAAGAATTAATATTTTCTTGATTACATCTCGGCATTCTGCGGAATTATCGACTTGTTCTTCAATTCGATATGTGTGATCAATGCAGAATACAGCTCCGCATGTTGTTGGATCGAGAGGAGAGCAAGCCGTGGCACTTCGAATATCTGGAACAAAGGCTGCATTTTATAACTGTAGTTTCTATGGGAGTCAAGACACGCTTTATGATCACAAAGGCCTTCATTATTTCAATAATTGTTTCATTCAAGGATCCGTCGATTTCATCTTTGGCTATGGCAGATCACTCTATGAGGTGAGCACATCATTTTTATGGGATCAGCAAACTACCTATTTCCACAACTACTTAGCCCATCAAAAAACAACCTGGTTCACATGCCCAAATGTTCGGTCCACTTTGAAAAATATATTCGGCCTATATCGTTAGTAGTTGTGATCATCGTAGATCTAAGTGACAATTACATTGAATGAATCAGTGATCAGTGTCACTTAGACGGATGATGATGACAACTAATAATGAAATAGTATTACTCACGATTGGACAGCTTCGACTTTCGAGCATATCAATAACTGGTTTGTTATAGCTTGGACTACTTGACACACTAGAAATAAATTTTGCGCTCTGTGAATTTTGGCAGAATTGCTATTTGAACTCGGTGGCCAAGAAGGTGGCCTCTTTGACTGCTCAAAAACGCACAAGTTCATCAATATCAAGTGGATTTTCCTTCAAAAACTGCACGATAACAGGTAGCGGTTCGATTTATCTAGGAAGAGCATGGGGCGATTACTCGAGAGTTATTTTCTCTTACACATTCATGGACAAGATTGTTCTTCCCCAAGGTTGGAGTGACTGGGGCAAAACCAGCCGTGATTCGTACGTAACTACTTTACTCTTTACTTTAGTACCATGTTTGGAAATATTGAAAAAGAGAGAAATTATAATCCTCTTATTACTATGTACAGACGAGTGTATTATGGAGAATATAAGTGCAGCGGACCAGGAGCCAACTCGACTGGGAGAGTGGCATGGGCAAGATCATTGACAGACGAAGAGGCCCTGCCTTTTATAGGCACATATTATATAGATGGTGACGATTGGCTCATAAGCCATTAGCCAATTGAATTTGCAATTAAAATTGTCTTTTAAATATAAATATCGTTTCAATAGAGTTCGCATTGTGACGTCATGTAATCACTTTGATGATTTGACGTATCACTTAGTCACTGTCAACTACGTCATTCAATCGAGTAAAAAGAACTAAGTTCTTTAATTTCTCGACACGTTGACTTGATTTCGAAATAAAGTTAAGATGTTTTGAAATAAAGTAAGAGGTAGATCAATCAATAACTTTTGAGTTAACAAAAACCATTAATTTAGTGGTAACATCGATTCAACGAACATAGCATGCAGAAGCTGTCAATTCGTGCCTCCACCACATATTAATCTTACTTTGGTACATTTATATGGGTCCAATACAATAATTACGAGTCTATGCACAAATAAGTTTGCCGACAAACTAGCCTAATATCTAATGTTTTTCCATTTACCCTACTAATTGTGTTGACCTCGAAAAACCTGACATTTACGTGGGCAACAAATATCGGACCCACTCAGGCCAACTCAAGCAAATTTCGATGCGTTTTGACCGGAACACAGGTGAGAAATAGAAAGAATCGTGAACTCATGAGATACTTTACGGCAGAAGACAAAAGTGTTTGAGCTCCGATGAGTGAAAGCAGGGTGATTGCACTAACAACAATCACCGATCGAACACTAATGTAAATAAACTAAAAGATCAAACTCCAATATACAAAGAGATGGAAGACTATATATTAAGAGTTTACAAGATGACTTGTTTTAGCAAGAGTTGAAGAGCCCAAAGTCTAAAAATCCAACCCCTTTTCAGTTACAAAGTGGTTCTATTTATAGTACTTCGGCCGACGTGATATCCTTTAAATCAAAGCCATGTGGCATTATCTCCTTAATTGAGGCTTCACATTACCATATATTATACAATTAATACATTGGTCATGAGTCATCCGCCCTATACAACAGGCTGACACACTTAACATTTTTTATTGCAAACGTTACATCATTGCTTCTGCCCAAGGATCTTGTATGAGACAACTTCAGCTTCACGAGCTTAAGATGAATTGAGGGCCTCGGCTGGAGGAAGCTTGTATTGGTTCTCTGAGTAAAGAGCTTCGACTTCTTCCATTTCTCTTATGTAGTACTTCGGACTCACGCACTTCGATTGTTTAGGCTGTGCTTCGGAGTAAGGGCTTCGGCCATTCACGTGATTTCGTTAGATTTGACCAAGGTTTTTGTTGACTTTTCTACCTACATGAATTGTTACATGACACTTTGACTTGAGCCTCGGCTGTGAGGTGTAACAAATTGTGATCATCCAGAAACAAACAACAAACGTCTATCATGTATATATACACTTTTATGACGCATTTCATGCCTTTCACAATGGCATATTGCCACCATGAATACTATGTTTACTTGCATGTACGACTTATAGTTGGTATTTGAACAAGTCTAGACGACGGTCTGCTAAACGTGAGGAATATGCAGCGTTCTTGTACTCTCCCCAGGTAAAGTGCCTGTAGAGACGAGGATTTTGGGACGAGACCATTTGTGGTATAGGAGATAAACATGCATTGAGGGGTGGAGCTCCGAAATACATCATTGACATTCTTGGCATTACCGAGTTTGCTAAGGCCCGATGTCTAGCACTCACAAGCCTTCCATTTGTCAAAGCCTGCACATTTCACAGTATGACTTCATTGACTCGTGTTAGCAGCAAAAGACAACTACTGCATCAATCTTTGTACTATTTTCATAGACGATGTTCCAAAGATTGTCAATTTCAAGATCATAAGAATATACGGAGAAGGGCTTCAAGGCATGTCACGAGTCACTACGTGTCACTTTCCAAAAAGAAGCAACTTTTCTAAACGTCTATTCAAAAAAGATGTATTAGTCCTTCGTATATATGTTGGAATTATTCTAACTATTGATGCGAAACCCAACACTAATATGACTTTATAAGCACTAATTTAATTCATGCGCAAGGAAAGATTGTCACTAACCTGCAAGGCGTCGCCTACGAATACAAAGAACTGATTGGAATCAGGAGGAACAGGGATCCACAAACCATCACGCAAACAAATTTGTAGGCCGCCCACATCGTTGGATCGCAAGATTGTCAAGATCTGAGGGTCAGAATGCTCTCCGAATCCAATACGAGTTGGTTTGACATTGCAAGAATATTGATCATCAATCAAGTTGGGTACTGAAGAGTCAATGGTACTAATTGGAGGATAGTGATTAATCCTGAAGCAAGAGTCACTATTCACGTCTCTAATAAGTTTGCTAAATAGGGATTTGTCTTTGACCCGAAGCCCTTCAGCCACCAAATCAAGAATCTCACTTGCCAGATTCTTAACTGCTTGGACATAATCATTCACAGTACAACTGCAACAAAATGCAAATATAGAACATCAGTTCACTCGTCCCGAACGTGTATATCTATTATTAAAAAAAAAACTGTGTTTGTGTCAAACTTTTAATAAAAAAAATGTACATGGGACTAGTCTATCGTAAGCATGTACAGAAACTTCTGGTTTGAACTTTGAAGGGTTGAAAAAGTAGTTTTGCAACCTTAAAATAATTATTTCTACTGCATGCATTACAATTCAAATGGACAATAAATTACCTGAAGTTATTTGGGTTGTTGGAAATGACTTTAGATCTTTCAAAAATAGATTGAGGATTGGCTTCGAGGAGAATATATTCAAGCTCGCCTTTGTCGCCATTGACTCCTATATTCTTGCAGCCATAGCCAAAGGGAGTAGGAGGTCCAGCTCGTTGTTTTTCGAATGCAGGTTTTGAGAAAAATTCTAAACCTTCTTTCTCCACTCTGGAAACTATATCTTTGGAAACTCCATGATTAACCACCTTGAAGAAACCATATTCTTCACTTGCTTTTACGATTTCCTCCGACAGTTGAGACCTGTCGAGACAGAGATCTATGACTGGAATTCCGAGGGCTCTAGTTTTTTTGCTTCGAAATGGAATTGCAGAAGGCATAACCATATTCGTTAAACTATTAGGAAGGGCGAGGGGGCGAGTGATGCTTGAAGAAGGCCGGTTAACACGGATAAATCTAAAGACTCGGATGATACTCGAAAATTTAAGGACAATGATATCTTGATTTACAATGAATCCAATATTGAGAGAGGAATGAAGAGTATTATTCTGAAGTTATATATAGGCACTGAGGAGGGGCGGTCAACATATGGAGTACACTACTTAATAGAAATGAATCTTGCTACATATACATCAAATTTAACATCATATGTGTTGACAGTTTTTTTTATATATTAATTCTAACAACTCTTTTCAATCAATGACCAGATTTCCTACACACGGTGGGTGTCAAACTTGACGTAAAAAAAAAAAAATGGTGTACAACTAGCTTAATTCAATAGAAAATTGCAAAAGTTATTAAACAATATATGTTCTTAATCTCCACAAGATTACAATACATTAAGTTCCAAGAGGAACATGCTAGTTATGTTTGGTTAGAAAAGCGGTTTCCTAAGAAAAATTAACTCAATGCAACTCTTCAAATATAGTTTCAATTCATTTTCACGTGCACAAAATAAATAGTAACAAGATTTGAATCTATGTAGTTTAGCTACTTTTGATATTATCTTGATTGAGATTTTACACATTTATCTAAACTCTTGAATTTACTTGATATTCGATTAATAGGACGGGTTCCACTCGTATTAGTTTTATAAGTTAAATGTCAAATTTAAAGACGATTGATGTAAAATGAAGTAATTTGGTGAATAAAAAAGATGCAAAACGAGGAACTTGCTTGCGAAGCAGGGAAGGAAATAAAAGCATAAAGTTTTCTACAAAGATTCTCCCAAGGTAAATGATATTTCATCGAACAGATAACACAGATAATTGAATTTGGAGTTCAACATAAAAATATGGATGGTAATTTGGAGTTGTAAAATAAAAGTTATGTTGTTCTTTAAATTAGGTCGAATGTTATAGAATGATATTCATCGTCAAAGTTATATACATACATAATAGAAATAAAAAAAGAAGGGGGGGGGGGGGGGAGGGGGAGGGAGAGAGAGAGATTCCATACTACACAATAGAAAAATCATAGAGAGGAATTGTACATGATATAACCCTTCATAACATCCATAAATCAAGATACAACAATTATTGGGGAGCAAATATACAAAGAATTCTTCGAGGCTTGGATGAATTGTAAGAGGAGGAGGTCTTCTACAATTATTGAAGATATTCAAAATTAAATATTATACTTTTTTTAAAAAAAATAAAAATAAATTATATTACTTGTTAACAATTTATCCACTTAGGAATAAAGTCCACAAAAATTTTTCACCAAGAATTTCACGTGCGGGAATGTTTGTATGAAATGTATTAAGGAAGCAAACCTGACAATTGACATGGTAGCGGCGGTTTGTCCCCTCTCTATTGGAATATTCATGCCTAATCCGAACGCCCAAGAGGAAAAGTTCTCCATCTTCTTTATAATTTTGTATTGTCATATTTAACATATTTATCAAGTTGAATTATTCATTTTCAATCAAGATTATCATTAATTGACATAAGATCGCACCTTTCATTGTTCAATTGAAAAGTATTGCTTATCTCTGTTTATTTATAAAAGTCAAATCATCAATTGCAATATTTATCAAGACGGAGATACCATTTTTCCCTCTTTGTTTATGAGAATTAGTGGACAGTTTAAGAAGGTGTTTGGTGTTGATTAAAATCAGATTTTTAAAAAGATCGTGATAGAAGTTTTTGAAATGTGTGGTTGAAAAGATATGAGACCCATGAAAGATGTTATTGATATTGATTGTTTGACTTTGACACGAACACGCCCTTAATAGTCCTTAGCATTTATGTCTCAAAGATAAATAATTTATTTTATTTTATTCGATTGGATCAATGTTAATTAAGTTGGTGACGTGACATGAACAAACGTGAGTAGTAGTTAAATTGCTGCTAATATAGCGGCAAAATGACAACTTAGCGGCCGTTCTTCTGACTTTCGTAAAATCTTAAAACCAAACCAACAGTGACTGTTTTATCAAGGAATAAAGCATTGTCAATGTCGGCAGAATTGAACAGAACATATTTTTATGTCAAAAGCAGTCTTTATTCAACTTGCCTTTATCCAAGCTACTAGGCTCCGTTTGATACTTATTTTCCATGTTTCCATTTTCCAATTTTTTTAGTATTTGATTGGCAAAAATTTTCCCGAAATTTTTTTTCCCCTTTCCTCATTTTACATCTTTATGAGAAAAATAAAATTGAAAAAATTTATCACTTTTATTGACATTTTCCATGCAAAACAAAGTCAAATGACTGGTATTTGATATAGTAATTTTTTTTTTCAGTTTTTTATTTTTTATTTTTTTTGACAATTGGAACAAATTTTATACACAATGGTAGAAAAAATTATCACTTTAATGGACAATTTCCATAAAAAATAAAACCAAACGGACACTAAGCTTTCAACATTTTCTATGAAAAACTATACCAATCAAACACAATTAATTACAATTTTTAGACAAATCAATTCTTTGTAAAACATTTTCTTTCCACAAATTTTTCACATTTGCAATTAAACAGACCCTTAGTTCAGGAGAAATTCGTAGGTACAAGGTATATGTACATAGAATTACATTCCTGGCACTGAAACTGCCAAAATTTAATCTCCTAAGCCATGAAAAAATGCCTTCATGAAAGTTGGCAAAAAACATTATCCTCTAGTTAGTAAATACGACATCGACAATATCAGGAAACTTCTCCTTTATAGCTGCTTTAATTCCCGATCCAATTGAATCAGGTCCCTCGTATTTTACTTGGCAATTCCCGTCCGTGATCGATAAAACTTCCACACTCCCGCCAAAATTCTTAATGGCTGGTCTCAGAATGTCTAAATGGCCATTCACTGCCTGTACATATTTAAGTAAGCTTAATGTGAGGCCTACCGTATTCAAGTCTTGAGGCATTTATTTATCATACATACGAAGATTAGATTATAAACTGACCTCAACGGTTGTCTCACTAATTTGTTCATCATTTATTTGGCAAATATCCTTGATTGCGTCTCCAAATTTTTCCTTGAGAACTCTTTCGATACCCATTTTCATGGTAGTGGTTGAGCTAGGACAGCTTCCACATGCTCCTGTTGTTCATTCATGAAGTACAGGTAAAGACGGCGGATAATAAAAACATATGTCTGGCTAAGAATCAGAACAAGAAGCACAAGTGAACATAAACAAACTCACTCCTAGTACACAGAAATAAAAGTAAATATATACATGGCAGAAAATGCCTTCAAAAAACCAGAAAGGAAAAAGGCAGCAATGCAAGTATATGCTGCCAGCTGAAAGAAATTCGTTCTCAAAATACCAGTCTACCATACTTCTCTGTTCCTCGAGACAGTTTGCTTTTATGATTCATCACATCCCGAAGAACAAAGCATACAACTCCATTGATCATCTTAATTTTCACCGCCTTAAAGCCCAAAACTATATGCTGAAGCTCATTAAAATGATCTCCCATGGAATAAAAACCCAAAATCCAACCTAAACAATGTACACATATGCATAAAGACTGAGGATAACTATTGTATATGAGTGCCAAAGTTATCTCATTAAGCCTACGAGCTCATTTTCATCACGTTAATTTCACTCAATGAGGTTTCTTCCAATTTTTGCGCGCCTTGATTCAAAATCTTTATGCTCATCATCCTTGGGGTTCCACGTTAGCAAATCCTTTCCCTACAATGCTTTTTGTTGGGTAACATTGAATTTGGATGTCCATTAAATTGCTTGACCATTTGTGATGCACAATTAAAATGAGATTTCAATGTAAGCTGCAACCATGAGCTCTGGTGCCATGTTTTTTCAGAAGAGAAGTCTGAAGTCTGTCAAAAGTTAGGCTTGGGCTCCGAAGGATGTAGTGAAAAAAATACAAGATTGAATTGTTAGGTATGGATGGATTGAACACATCCTAGCTTAGACAGGAAGGGTCATGGGCAAGCTTTGTCTCTTAAACTGATAAGGTTGTTTTCAAATAACATGGAAAGTATGGGCATGATACACTAGTCGCAGGCTTAACGTACTAAACATAGTACCTGGATGCCAGGACATAAGAAGGTGTAGAGATGGCAGTGGGGCGGGCGGGTTCAGGGCAGGGTCCGCCCTGCCACTCCCCCGCCCCGCCCCAGAGCAGGCCTGCCTCGTTTTTTTTTTTTTTTTTTTTTTGCGTTAACTAATTTTTTTTTTACATACACAGTATGAACTATGAAGAAAGCAAACACCAATACCGTTGACATACAAATCATTTGAAAAAACGAAATAAAACCATAATCAAAACCCTTTCTATGAATATATATAAACGTTCAAAATCATGTTCATACCGCAATTAATAATTACATATTCAATTAATTAGATCAAAAACTCATCAAGAATAGAAGTCAGAAATTAATTATACGTGATTACACGAAAAGAAGTCCCAATTATTAAGATTTAATTTTACAATAATTAACTAAAAAAACCCATCAAGAATAGAAGAAATTGATCGCAGATGATTACAAGAAACAAAATCCCAATTAATCAACAATTTTTTTTTGTAATTAATTTTCTTTTTATTCTTCACGGGGCGGGTTCGGGGCCCGAGACGGGGCGGGTTTTTTTGCCATCACTAAGAAGGTGGGAGTTTATTGGCAACATGATGGAGTTTGTTAGAGACATTGAGCAAGGGTTTTGAGAATTTGACATTGAATTTTTCTTCTTGTACCGGTATTTTCTATTAAAAGTAATGGAAAGAGCAGGAAGAGGAGCAAGGTGAGACGATTGTTAATAAGAAACTTCCCCAACGTTTTATGGCATTTAGGTCATCAACCTTCAACTTATGAAGCACCCTGTCTCCTTCTCCCCTGTCCAGCCCAGTCATCCCCCTTCCCCCAACGTCCAACTTATGAAGCACCTTGTCTCTTTCTTACAATTTCCTTTTTCTTCTTTAATTTTTGCTTAACTAAACTTGAGGGCAGAATTGTCTTTTTAATGAATTTAACACCTGATTTTGGATGAAGCAGTCCAAATGATCCAACTTGCTCTAGAAAAAGAAGGTTAGGGACCAAACTTCCAATGACCCCAAATGTTCGGACCATGGCTGCAATTTTGATGCATGGCATCATCAACATGTGCTTGAGGCATCCAAGACAAAGGAAGAATGACTATTACTGTTTTAATTCCATTAAAAAGGGAGTAAAACAGAAGAAAACTTACTATGACGTGAAGCAAATCCTGGCCGTAATATGGACCTCACTGGCATAAATTCTGATGACTCCACCTCAGAAATTTACCATCTCATGGGTTGATGTTTGATTGATTCACTATACAGTAGGACTTTAAAGGACAAAATCGTTATCCATGAAACCTGATTCATTATATTAGCATCTATCTGCTGAGATCACGTTTAGGTTCAGTCTCATGGAGTGATTGGCTCCATTTTCAGTTCCAGAGTTTCAGTAAAATATGCTACTATAAAAAGAATAAACTAAGGTTATTATATGACTGTCAGCTATATGACTGGAGTATTGATTAATTATTGATCCCTACAGGATAATGTTTAATCCAAAGAATTAATTGGAAATAGCCTTAGTTTGGAAAAAAATTGAAAAAGTGGGGGACAACTCATCTTTACCTATGTTCCAGATTACTAGCTAAGAAATCTCTATGGGAATGCATGTTTCACCACAATTAGCTGAAAGAGCTCCATATCCCTTGTTGAGAAGGAATTGGCCTTCTAAAACTAAAAAAAGGCCTTTAATTTCAAACAATCTGTCTTGATTCTTCAAAGCAAATAAATGCCATATACACTCGTGCATTAGAAGGCAATCAAGATTCTTATGTCAGTTTATCGGTGTCCCCAATCACTGTAAGCATCAATGCTTAAGCCAAATGCATAAAATAATTGGCAGCAATATTCATATGTTATAACCAGGAAAAATCATTCTCATATAGATCTGTAACCAAGACACAGTTGACACTTGAAAAAACGAGATTATCAAAGCAATCTATAATTCCTCGAGCAGACATTTAGCTTTAATATCAAAGATGTAATGTTAATACCAAAACAACTTCAATAAGCAATTAAGTGCATTACAATCTGGACTTTGGCCTTACATAACGTGTTAGGTGTTATCGCGTGGTGAAGATAAGTTTCATAAAGCTAGTTGAAAAGAAAATATCCAAAAAAAGCAATCAAGATTGGTTAAGTTTGGCTCAAAAGATTCATTTACTATATGATGCTCGTACCAACCATTTTGTTCCATACGAGACACACTAAGTACGGTTAGTCCCGAGGCTGCATTTAGGGCTTGTTTGAGCTCCTTTTTGGTGTAAAATGTATTTTTGAATATTAGATTGATGAAGAATGTGTGTTAAAAAATAAGAAAAAATTTTGGATTTGTGTGTAATATTATTATATTGAATAATGTGTGGTTGAAAAGAAGAGAGAGAGAGAGAGAGAGATTTTGAAAAAAAAAAATGGGGATCAAACAAGGGCTTATTATGAATTAAGACAAAAATGATTCATCCTTTTAAATTTAATACTGCAGGTGTGGCTTCATAAAAACAGTGATACACCAGCAGTGATGTTTCCTAGAAGCTAATTGGTTTTTCATTTACAATTCCACCCCCCCCCCCCCCCCCCCACCCACCAAATACAATCAAACTAAACGCTGACATTTTGGAAACTAATATTCTGGTGCGCATGTTGCTGAAGCTTATGCCAGTTGTTATTTTGTTCATTATATTTTAATAGCAGAATATTAGTTTCCAAAACGACAGTGTTTAGCTTGATTGCTGTGTAACAGACTTTAAAGGGTAGCTTGGGCACTCTTTTGGGTATTATTCAATTTTATGTTGTACCGGTTGCAATTGATTCAGCAAATCACAGGAGAGAAAGTCTATCTTCTTCTTTCAGGATTTAGTTTCCTTTCTGGCTTCTGCGCCACTCTCCCCTCTTTTGGGTTTCCAATTGCGGTTTCCTTCCTTTGTTTAATTCTCTGTCCAATTGGTGAATTTTTTGAGTAATTCTAGTGATCTCCGGTATTTTTGTTAGGATCTCTTTCTATTTGTGTAGAAGTTTTGTAGGCATCAGCATCAGAATCTAGCGGCGTCCAAATACAAAAAAGGCCTATTATTAAGACAGTCTGTTGCTATAGGTACTTCTTCTTTTACTGCTTTAATTGAACAATATGTTACCTGGTGTGTGGTTTAATTCTTCTTAGATATGGCATGAGATTTTCATGAAAATTCTAGTTTTTCTTCCCTTTTTTTCACACCTAGAATGCAATTTATAGTTATTAAAAATCAATGTTAGTTTTTTTTTTTTTTTTTTTAGGCGTTGATTTAATTTTTTGAAACGATTTGGATTCTGAAAGTGTCTTTATGATTGTTCTAAGACCAACAAAGAAGAACAGAAAAATCTGCAAATATAAATCTGAAGTTCTGGCAGAAAAACAGGATGAATTGCGCTTTAATAATACAACCAGTTTTTCCCCTTTGTTGGTTGACCCCAATTTTTTTTTTAAAAAAAAAAAAAAACATAACACAGGTTACACAACTACTTCTACTGAATTGATGTTAGATCAATTACCGCTGCAAATTCCATCGTGCTAATTCTATTTTCTAAAGCATGCATGATAATTTGTAAAAAAGATCTTCAAAAAAATAAGCACGCACCTTGAAGCTTGAGAGAAACGACGCCGCTTTCAACGGACACAACATCGACATTTCCACCGTCCGCGATGAGGTAAGGCCTGACGTTCTCAAGAACTTTGTCGACGTTCTCTACGGTGAGTTCGAATTGCTCGGCGGAATACAGCCCAGAGGTGGCGGAAGGGGACCCACTTGCACCCACTGAGGCTTTTACAATAAATTCTCTATTATTCGGTTGATTTTTCTTCTTGTGATTAAAAGATCTGATTGAGACTGACGGGGGTTTGTGGTATTTGTTGTTTGTGATTTTTGAAGAAGAAGGGAATTGATACAATCCAACTGTTGTTGCAGAGGACGCCATAGTTGCTTCTTGAGGAGATAATTATTATACGAAATTATTCTGGCCAGCGATTTTCATCCTCTCTCATTATTTATTGTAAAACCTAATTTAACTAAAAATCAGATTTTTAATAAAAAAATGATGAAATATATAATTGAAAAGTCCACGAAAAATTATGAATTTTATAAAATATATGATTAAAAATAAGTTTAGGAATAAATAAATTTTGAAAAATAAATCATACCCTCATTTGAGTCATTTCCTATTTTTTTGCCAATTTATGCACCTCCATTTACAATAGGCCCACGTTGGAGCATAATTTCTTAAAATTGATTTTTAATTGCACATTTTTTAATAAAATAATTAGTACATAATAATATTTTTTATTATTTTTTTTGGAAAATAAAATCTACTTTTCATTACATGTTGACCAAAATATTACTTTTTACAAATTCAACTCTAAAAAAATGAGGCTCAATTAAGACCTAAATGCCTTTAAATTTTTCAACTCTTTGAAGAGTAAATGATATGTAACACCACATGTTCTATAATATTAGTTGTATGTTCAATTAAATGTAAAATTAAATAACTCGTTTAATGCCACTTAGTCATCTCTGAATCGAAATAGTTTTTAAGTTGTGCTTTCCAAATTCTCATTCACTAATTGTGATTGTATATTGACTATTGTTACCTCCCTCATAACATTCAATCAGATTTCATATCCTTGATGGCGTGCTAATTTTCACATTTTGAAATTTTAGGTATCCATCCCATGGTTTCAAGCCAACAAATTGATTCAAAAATCAAATGTTCTTTATTTGGTTCTTTCCGAAGTCTTTCCTATGCCAACGAAATCTCTTGGAGGTACGCTTTATTTTATGACATGTATTGACTATCATCGAATAAAGATTTAGGCATTCAGTTTGAAATCTAAAGATCAAATGTGTTCAAAGAATTTCATGCTAAGGTTTAAAGGAAAATAAGTAGACAGTTAAAAGTAGTTCAAATTATGATGAGTACATGGGTCGTGTGAACGATGTTGCAAAGTTCATGGCATCAGGCTTGAGAAAATTCCCGCAAAAATACATCAGAAGAATGTTGCGGTCGAGAGCACGAAGAAAATAATTGAGGAAAGGGTCGTGTGTAGTTGTCTCATGGGAAACTACCAAAACACTTTTAGATGGAGGCTGTGAAAACCTTGTGCAGTCTCAACGTTCAAATTGTGTGATTTTTTTTGTTAAAGGAATTTGAAACAGACCCTTAATTTTTGGGAAAAGAGATTCATTGACAGTGCTATTCAACCATCTCAACGTTCAAATTGTGTGATTTGGATTCAAATTTCATGGAGATTGACTGTGATTATCATATTGGTCATCGGTGCACCGATTCCCTAAATTTCTTTTCACTCATTTTCTAGGAAAGTGCAACATGAATGCGATACTTTTAAAGCTATCACGATTGTTATTCGAGTTTTGTGGAGATTGTGATTATCATGTTGGCTGTTAGTGTTATCTCACTTCATAAAGAATCATACTGCATGTATAACATTAATTGAGAACATCCTATTTAATATCATCATTTCTATTCATTTTAAAATACTGTTTTTTACATTACATATTAGGATTTTGACAACACATTGTTAAACCGATGTTGTACACTTAGATTTATTTCTCCATAAAACGGAGTCATTTTTCTTGTTTGTTGGTTGTATAGTGATTGAAGCGGATATTCAATCTCTACATAGCCAAGCATATCACGTGTGTTGCACGTACATTGCACGGGCAGAAAACTAGTAATGTGAAATGTAAATGGAATATAGAAGTAATAGGAGAGGAAGGAACATTGATCGGCAATCTTCTCATTTAATTTCATACTTTAGCATGGTATTGGTAGGTGTTTACCGATTCTTGGTATCGGTGTAGTGTTTATCTTTAAAATGCAGACTCGAATGGAGCAATCAACTCCTCGCAATCAGAAACCATGTCATGTTACTAATCCATTGAGGAAAAGCGGGCATCTTTCACCTTCTGATTCTCTCGATACACTATCACAGCCTCTGATGAAGCTCAAAGAAGGAAAAGCAGCGGCCCCATCTCTTGCTCCTCGTCAATAAACTATACTTGAAACACCAAGTAAAGGTGTGCAAGATGGTTCTGTAACTGTAAGCCCAACATCTGGAAATACCAAGATCAGCTCTGTCAAACCACATTTGTCAACCTTCTGCCAATTCACGTCAGGTTCAAATTTACAAGTGCCTGTTAATGTCCCAATGGTTCACTCTTTAATCTTATTACTTACGTATAGCCAGCGGCCCTCTCTTCTAGTTGAATAGATTTGTGAATGTTTTTTTGTTTGGATTGTATGAATAGACCATATAACTGAACACCTTATGAGAGGTATTAAAGCTACTAAAATTAGGTTCTAAATATTGGCCCAACTAAAAACTCCAAGTCAATCATAACCTTGAGAGAAGACGAAACAAGCCTGAGTGAAAATTGAAGGCATATACACGCGTTGTTCATGCTATATTTATCGTATCAACAGATATTTATGCTGAAAATGTTACTCTTACATTGTGCAGCAGAGAAAATAAAAGAACCATGCATCCAGTTCCTATGAAGAAAAGAGGAAGAACACAAACACCACAAGTTGGAATCCCAGAACCTGTTGTAGAAGGTATTTTGTCAGATTCTTGTTTTCTTATTTGTTTAATTATTCAAGTGTTAGTGTGTTACTGTAACCGAAAAATTTATTAGCAGACAATAAGCAAATTTATTGGAAAATGCTGAAGATGTTCAAGAAGTGAGGGTGAATGGGAAAACTGGTTCAGAGATCGTCTTAGGTTTGGCATGTGCTGAATTGGGGAGCTCGAGACATAAGGCGGGGGTTTAAGAGGTAAGAGGGGGAAGTCCTATGGCATGAAATCTTTGACGCTCGTGAGTGCAGCAGCTATCAAATGATACGGCTATACATACTATAAAGGTGAAGGACCGACAATTGGTCATAGATGGTTTTAAATCTTGATGAAGAGGTTTTCTCTGTAAATAAGTATTTAAGGATCGGTTTTGCAAGCCAACTAACATGAAATCGTGAAATCTTATGGGTCTACTTAGTATAATAATCAAAGTATTCGTCATTAATTTTAAACGATCAAGCATATCACGTGCACGTGCAACACATACCTCTGTAAATAATTGCACGTGCAACGCACCTGCAGAAAACTAGTAATGTAAAATCTAAAAAGAATATAAGAGTAAAGAGAAAAGGAAGGAATATTTATTAATTTCAGTTGGGAATTTTCGTACTTTAATTTTATTTTTATTTTTTTGATACCCAGGAACCCGCAGCCGCTCCTGGCGGAGCCCCGACCACTCTTAGAGCGGAGGCCCGACCACCAGTGCGCACTGGGTAAACCTGGAGGCTGGCACAAGACCCGCAACCACACCAACCGGGTAAATCTCCCCAAAGGGGAGGCGGATGTCTCAAGCGGGGGTTGAACCCTCGTCGAAGCAAACCTGGTTTCCCAGGCCATGCTTTTTTGCCAACTCGGCCACACGCTCTTGACTTTCGTACTTTAATTTTATAGAGTATGGTAGGTGTCTAGAGATTTTTGATATCGATGTAGAGTTTTTCTTTAAAATATATCCGACGATGGAAAGAGTGTATTCAAATATAAAAATGAGTTGCAGTAGAGTTTATGGTTTACAATGTTTATTTGGAAAAGTAGATTATTTATTCGATTAGCTCAAATAGGTAATGTTTACATTACCGTTGAACTCTAAACCCACATCTTTTCGTACTAAACATATATAGATTGATCTCTACTTTTTTTCCGAGAAAATGTCGTATGAATATGTTTAGAAGTTCATTAATATGTTCCTTCAATCGATCAAATAGTAGACATCTCTATTTCCCAGTTCTTCCCATGTGTTGCAAACTTAGAGTAGAAAATTTATATGTTCTATATTTGAAGAGGATTTAAATTTAACTTAAAATTTTTTGAAGTGTGTAGCTATTACGATGGTCTAATTTATTTATTTTTTGTTCATATATTGCACGATTGGAATGGAGATTGTGATTATCGTGTTGGTTATTAGTGCCATCATTTTCTTTCATTTATTTTCCGTCATTCTTTAGGAAAGTGCAAGATGGGTGCGATTCTCTTAAACAACCGTTTGACCCCATTAATCTCTATTACATTACAATTCATTTTCTCCCTCTTCTTATGAACCACATATTCTTCATTAAAATAATATTATATGTAAAACAAAAAAAAAAATCCTTCTTTTTAATCACACATTCTTCAAAAAATTACAATTCCTCTCATTATAATGTGGAATAATGGGAGTTAAACAGGGCTAACAGTTATCACGATTGTGAATATCGCGTTGTTTATCAATCTCACATCGCTCCATTATTTTCACTTAGACCATTTTGAGGACAGTGCAAGATGAGTACAATACTCTTGAAGCTTTCATGATTATGATTTGAAACTTAATGGAGATTATAATTATGGTGCTTGATATTAATGTCGCATTCCTCTTTTTTTTCCCCTCATTTTTTTGATCAAAGTGCACATTTATTTTCACTCATCTACTCTATCTTAAAAGAGAGGCTTTTGAGATCACTGTTCATTTGTTTGTTGCATGACTCACCTAACATCTATTATGAATATATGAACATGGTAGGAACTCAATTGTTGACTAATTAACTCTATTACCCCGAACGAAAATATAGTGTGATGGAAATCATGAATTTGTGCTTTCCATGCGTATGACTCTCCATATATGAACAAGGAAAAATGCAAGTTGTATTTCTTACCCATTAAGTAATATGATCACTGACATGTATAGAATTATTATTCATTGGTGAAATGTCATGCATATAACTGTAGACATTTGTCAACACATATACTTGGATGAAAGATAATTCAAGCCATTTAAAATGCTAACATTACCTACAACGTAACCAAACCCGTACATGGGCAAAAACTAGTTTTGAGAAAAGTTCAAGATAAATGCGTAATTGTTAATGTTGATGTCAAAAATCGTACATGCTGATTTCCTGAGCTTGACGACTGAGAATGAGCACGAACGAAATCTTCCGGTACCTGAAACAAAGGCGTCGAGGTGTGTCCTCGTCCTGTTGGACCACAAAAAGCCCTGTCGGGCTACAAGTCCTGTTGGACCACAACAAGCCCTGTCGGCCACAAGTCCTGTTGGACCACAACAAGCCCTGTCGGCCACAAGTCCTGTTGGACCACAAACAGCCCTGTCGGGCCATAAGTCCTGTTGGACCACAAAAACCTTTTTGGGCAACAAAAAAATCATGTTGGGCCACAAAAAGGCCCTATTGGGCCCTCATGGCATGTCAGGTAAAATGATCGATCATATAAGCCCGAAACTTTCTTTCCTAGATCTATGTACTCAAGGGCCTAACAACACATCATTCACTCGACCGCCATTGAAAATGGAACAAAGACTTAAACTTGTTGCTCTTTTTTGCATATCACCTCGCAGCTCAAGCATGCAACTTTTAGCTGCGACTTGGATGCACGGGGGCCTGTGATGAGGGAAAAACATGATAGGCCCAAGCTCGAGCTACTTGACCCGAACTCGGGCTAGTAGGCTCGATCTTGGCCCACTCCAAATGGGCTAATTCCAAGGTCGGGTCCATCATGAAGTTAGGCCTAGTAACACTAGCCCTACTTAACTACAAACCCCCAGTTTATTACAAATTCTATCCTAACACGAATTGTGCACTTCTAACACAATACAAACACCTAAGATAACTAGAACTATATGAAGTAAAGTCCTTCCAGGACTCCTCCTCCAACATCTATAAATACATAACCTAGCCTCATTATTAAGGCACGCTTTTACATATATTTTCCAGCATAGATACTCTCTCTATTCTCTCTCTGACTTAGGCATCGGAGTGGCGACGAGGACACACCTCGACGCCTTTGTTTCAGGTACCGGAAGATTTCGTTCGTGCTCATTCTCAGTCGTCAAGCTCAAGAATTCAGCAGGTACGATTTTTGACATCAACAGTTAATATTGTCACAATCATAATTATGTGCATACATGTTTAACAAAATTAAATAATTAATACGATAATAAAATTTTGCCCTTGTTTGAGTCATATTATAATTTTCATTTTCAACCACATATTTTTTAAGAAAATAATATTTTTCAACACATCAATAACTTTTCATTATTTTTCAACCACACATTCTCCATCAATCTACTATTTCAAAGTACATTCTCTCAAAATAATGTGACTCAAACACACACTTTATATCTTTTAATATTCATACTTCCTTTTACCCTCAAACACACTTTATATCTTTTAATATTCATACTTCCTTTTACACCAAAAAATATTCATTACCCCAAAATTCAAGTTGTGCTTTCTTTGCCAAACAAGTAAGGCCACAGCTTGCACGGTCCCCAAACCCACAAAGTAATGGTCTCAAACAAATCACCAAAAAAAGCAATAAAAAAAGAACTTAAATTAGAGAAAAAAAGGAAAAAAAAAAAAAAAAAACCCTGTGGCTCGAACTTTGGATGGGGGCCGAGAGGCTTAGCAGAATCCCTATAAACCAGAACAGCACCAGAAAATGGGCAGTGCTGTAAACAATTCACAGTGAAAGGAACTAAAGAGGCGGCAAAATCCGCTCATTCCAAAGGGTTCTCTGATCGAGGTAAAACCTGATGAGGAAAGTTGTGTAGACGTTTATTTCTTAGCGACTATAGTTAATACCCCTTCAAAAATCAAGGAAAAAAAAAATTAAACCCTAAAAGGTACGACAAAGTTTACGTGGAGTACCAGTGTACCACGACATGTTGGCGGATGAAAATGGGTCGGAGCTTCTGAGGGAGTACGTAAATGTGGTGTTTGTGAGGCCAGCGCTACCACAAGAAGAGATTGTTCAGGGGTTTGAAGTAAACGACGTCGTTGATGCTTTCCACGGGATGGGTGGTGGACAGGTGTTGTAAGGAGAATAATTGACGGAGGTTCGAAGTTTGTAGTCACTTTTCAAAACCCTTCGGACGAGTTCCAATTTGGCGTTGCAGACCTGCGGGTCCACGGGGATTGGGTCGACGGTCTGTGGGTCCGACCCGTTCAGCTGGTAAAGACCCCAGAGTTTTTTAGGGTTATGATGTGTAACATTTTCGTCTTATTTTTCTGAAATATTGTTTTCACATTCTTTTCTTCTTATGTTCTGCATTTCGGTCTATTTAATGTTTTTAGGGTTTATGAGGCTTTATTACTTTTTATATTTGAGTTTTCTGGGTTGAAGGTGGCCAATTACAAGCATAATGCTGATAAGTTGATATTTTGGTTTGCATTTAGGAATTATCAGATTCAGAGAAGTGTAGAATCCTTTTTTGCGAGTTCGATCTATTGTGAATTTTTTTGTTACTATATTCATATTCCTAAATTGCTAGGATTTCATATCTCTCTCTCTCTCTCTCTCTGTATTATTATTATTATTTCCTTATGGGTTTATGTTTTTGGTGAGTCATGCTTGCATAAATGTTTTTGAAAGTATAACTATTATTTTGTTTACCATGATAGTGTAATTTCAATCTTACTAATAGTTACATTTGGGAGGTAAGAACCTTTACTCTTGTATTTTCCTGGTAAGTTATACAATTTTCGAAGTTAGATGTTCTTTAGCACATGATGAAGTTGTTCAATTATATTTATATCTCAGTGGAACCTGTTGAAAAGGTGCTGGGAGCTGTTAGTGTGATGGTTGATTTTTCAGCGGGACATTCTTGTAAATGAGGATTATTGCTTGTTCTAATTTTAAGAATTGCTGAACTCTGTCGATCATTAAATCTTACAAGATGATAATTAACATTCTATTCATGATAAGTTTTTTTCTTTGTTCTTGTGAAATATTCGGAAGAGCATAGCAGCTTTGATGTTTGAAGTGGGGAGACAAGTAGAGGTCTCATTTGATGCAGAAGATTGTCGAGATGCTTGGTTCCCGGCAACTATATTGGACATATTAAGAAACGGATCTTTCCTAGTGGGGTACCGGAACCCAATAGTTGGTGATGAGGCTTGCCTTCTGAAAGTAATCATTGATCCGCTCCATGTCAGACCTTGTCCACCACTTCTTAAGAGTAAAAAATTTGATCTACTGGAAAAAATTGATGCATCTTTTGATAATGGCTGGTGGAGTGGAGTAATTACTAAAGAGCTTGAGGATAGTAGGTACCTTGTCTTCTTCAAGGAGACGAGTAAGAATAGGAAATTTCATCAGTCAGAAATAAGACCACACATGGAATGGAAAGATGGCAAGTGGATCACTTCTTCCAAGGTTTGCTCTAGCATTTATGGCTTTTTACTCAGCAGATTCCTATTCTGTTTTGTTTGTGGTGATCAGCATTATCCTTCTTGGCTGCCCTTTATATTCTCTATCTAAAACAACTATGTTCATAAAATGATTTGGGGTTTCTAGCTGTCATTATCTGCATGTAGTTTTAAACGAGTTACATGTTCTTGTACGATCTAGTGACTAATACTTTTGTGATGGGAAGGAGGCAGAAGGACCTTACTTGTATGTGTTGTACATGTGATACTAGGCAAATAGTACTCCTGGTTTGAGCACTGACTTGAACAGTTTACCGAAAATGATTCAGTTACAGTCCTTTTTTCTTTCACGACACTAGATTGAATTAAATTTGTTTGCTGTCGTTTGATTAAATTCAATCCATGGATAAATTCAATCTCAAACCAGTAGAAGGGAGAGAAAATTGAGGATTAATCTATCTCGATTCATGGTATGGTTTTCTTGACGCCCATGCCATGGGGTAAAAAATTTAAGTCAGTAACTGAACTGATATGTCGGTTTCAATTTGGTCACTCAACATTAAAAAAGTTACAAATGAGCCATTCAACTTTTATTTTGATTCATGCTGATTACTAAACTATATTTTGTTCAAAACGAGTCACTGAACTTCAAGTTTTGCTTCACATTGATCACCACATTTGTTTTCGTTTTCAGTAATAATGTTAAATTTGACAACCATGCATTTTCCATATTGTAGAGGAGATTCATTTGAAAGCTTCTTGACTTGATGCTAATTCTGGTAGACAATTTCTATGTTGCAAGGAGACTAACATCGCATGAAACAAGTTTTATAGTCGGGTGACTAATGTGGAATGATTAAAGCTCAGTCGCTAACATGAAACATGTCTTAAAGTTGGATAATTAATTTAGAACAAAAAAATATTTAGTGACTAAATTGAAACCTACCTAACCAGTCGAACTTTTTACTTGCAAGCTATGATGCTCGGACTCGGGTACGTATCTAAGTGTCGGATTTTTTATTTTCTAAAATGTAGTATACATGGACATGACTAAAAAGAGTTCAAATTTCAGACACGGGTACATGTCTACATCTTTCAAACTTCAATATTTTTTACTAATCCAAAATGTCATTTTGAATAGTCTAAAATCAATTAGTCACAAAGAATGAAATGAGTATTGAATAACTCTGACGAATGAAATAAAATTTTGGGGTTTAGTTTTCAATTATGGGAGTTACTAAATATTATATAAAATAGAAATTGAGGGGCTTGATTGCAATTTGGACTTAGTGGAGCACTAAGTAACATTATATGGAACTCATTTTCATTTTATACAAACAAAATTCTAAACCACCGGTGCAGAGAGGAGGAAAAAAATGAAGAAAATGGAAAGAAAAAAGAAAGAAGAAGAAGAAAAAGAAAAAGAAAAAAAAGGGAAAACCTAGCGTCGTCGCCTTTCTACACTCTCTAGGCGGTGACGCTAAGTTTATAGAGAGCAAAAAGGGAAAGAAGAAAAAGAAAAGAAGAAAGAAAGAAAGAAGAAACAAACGGTTGAAACTTGGAAGATTCGACACATGTTCCATATTCATATCCATGTCTTATTCGGCACGGGTATTCCGACTATTTCGAAGAGTCCGAGCATCGGAGCCTACAAACATCATGTTGAATTTGCCCCTTAGCCCCAATATTTTATTTAATTTGCAGATATATTCGGCAAAGTACTCCATGTAATCTGAAGGATTTGTTCTTGTCATGTAAACTATCTTTTACTGTTACTTATGATTGAATACCGTACTCATGCCTTTATTATCTGTTATTTCAAGATAATATTTCAGTTTTTCCCCCTTTGCACCAATTATCTGTATATTTTATTTTCAAATATCTAATACCAATTTATTGTACCTGCACCTATGGCTTCATAGTAGTATGCCTAAATTTTACTTATTGTTATATAAATTATTGCCAGAAAATTTGTGTGTCTGCAGTGCTGAATTGAATTGGGTTTTTTACCCTTATGTCTTTGGCATTTCTTGCAGGATGTCTTAATCCCATCTTCAGAAGATGGAAAGCAGGGAAGTCATATTTGCACCAATGGCACTGCAGTGGCTAAGCCAGTAAGGAGCTTAGGCAATGGAAAGAACAACTCTAAAGAGAAAATGGAGACTCAAATGGAGCAATCAACTCCTCACAATCAGAAACCTTCTCCTTTTACTAATCAATTGACTAAGAACAGGCATCTTTCACCTTTTGATTCTCTTGATACACTTTCACAGCCTCTGAAGAAGCTCAAGGAAGGAAAAGCAGTGGCCCCATCTCTTACACCGCATCAACAAACTATACATGAAACGTCAAGTAAATATGTGCAGGATGGTTCTTTAAGCCCGATCTCTGGAAATACCATGACCAGCTCTGTCAAACTGCCTGTGCCTCAGGATTTTTCCTCTAATAATCCTTATTGGGGGAGGAGAATTGTAAGTCACACCATAAAAATTCTTCATCATATATTATCTTCATTTTGCTTGTTCAATTGATCAAGGTGAAATACCTGAAGATGATGAAAGAACTGCAAATTGAAGCCACTGACTGGTAGCTATGGTTTTAGTCCCTCCTGTTTATTATAGGAAATTTATTGATACTACCTTAGTCGAATGCTGGGAAATTATAGAGGAAGTACTAATCTGGAGAGATTTGTAAAATGACCGTCATATTTACCATGGTTGATACATGATGTGAATCCATGAGCACGTATGAATGCACAAAATGCTTCTGTAACTCGTTAGAAATAAACTGGTCTTCTGCTACTTCAAGCCAGTGAAACTATTTGAAATTTACATGTGACTGTTAATGTCCCGATGGATGCACTCTTTATTCTGATCAGTTATATATAGCCACTGGCTCTCTCTTCTAGTTGAATAGAGTTAGTGTTTTTAGTTGGATTGTATGAATTGTGACCATAACTGAACACATTAAGGAAGTTTTTGAAGCTACTAAAATCGGTTCTAAATATTGGTCAGCTAAAAACTCCAAGCCTAACATATCCTTAAGTGAAGATAAAACAAGTCTAAGGGTTGTTTGACAAAAGTTTTGATAAAAGTTTTAGCATATTTTGATAGAAGTTGATGAAATTGTGGTTCTAAAGTTGATAAAACTTGTGGGTCCTTTGAATTTGGAGTTAAAATTAATTGTCGCCTCTGACCTCAAACTTTTATTAACCTTTTAAGCTTTCCCAACCAAGCACTAATTGAAAATTAATGCCCATACCTGTGTTGTTTGCGCTATATTAATCGCATCAACTGGCATTTATGCTGAAAACTGTTACTTCTACATCGTGCAGCAGAGAAAACAAGGAAAACAAAAGAAACCTACATCCAGTTCTATGAAGAAAAGAGGAAGAGCACAAACACCACAAGTTGGAAATCCAGAACTCGTAGAAGGTATTTAGTTTGATTCTTGTTTTCTTTATTTGTTTTAATTTTTTATTAATTCAAGTTACTGTAACTGGAAAATTTATTAGCAAGCAATGAGCCCAATTTAGTTGAAAATGGTGCAGATGTTCAAGAGGAGAATGTGGATGGGGAAACCGATTTAGGGATCATCTTAGGTTTGGCATGTACTGAATTGGGGAGATCAAGACATAGGACAGGGAGTTTAAGAGGTAAGAGGGCTTTGGAGTCCCATGGTAAGGAATCTTTGAAGCTTGTGAGTGTCCAGGAGCAGCTATCAAATGATTCAGCTATACAGACTACAAAGGTGAATATAAGGATTGGACTGTCACTTTTATATATGGTTTTGAATCTTGATGAAGAGTCTTTCTCTGTAAATAGGTATTTAAGGACTGGTTTGCAAAGCCAAATAACATGAAATCGTGAAATCTCATGGAACTAATTAGTTAAATGATCATATCATTCGTCATTATTCTAAATATGCATTGCTGGATTTGCTGTGTATGTAAGCTAAAAGGGTCTGCAAGAGAGATAAAAATAGTATTTTAGGGTTAATTGGTAATCTTGTTTGTAAGATTTGTTCTCTTAAAATGTAAGGGGGAAAAAAAAAACTTTTTGCAACCATAAAGCTGCCTTCAATTTCAATGTGCATCCTGTGATATCAGTTTCTTCAAACGGCAATATTGTAGTATTGCGTATTCTAGATTGTATCTTGATCAGGTGCTGCTTACCTTGCTGCCTAATATATGACAGGGCTTTTGAGTAATTTTATTATAATATTTGCCACATAATTTTTAGATTATAATATTGATAATAGTTTCTTTGAAACTCTTTTATTATCCATAGTGGCTCTTTTACATTTTTGTTCATTTTTTCCTGTAAGAATTATACTATGGTACCTCAGTCCTTGCATGTTTCCCTTTCTTTATGTTTATACTGCTAATATTAAATTCATCTTATCTTTCTCTTATTGTTTCATGGAACATGATTTCCATCCAACTGTTCAATCCTCGTCTCAGTCAAGTTTCATTAAAATTTCATATTTCCGTCTCGCTCATTTTTTTCCCCTCCAATTTTGCTATAATGCTAGGCATTTTAATTTGGGTCATTGAATTTTGTGTCTTAAAGTATTAGTTTAAAATTGCCAGTTCCTATTATAGTTTCTTTGAACCCCCTTACATTGCCTCCTCCACTCTTGCATAAATAAAAGAAAAGAACGAAGTGCTTGTTTGGATTTCATTATTAGTACCTGAATTTAATGTGATAGAAATGAGTGGTGGTGATAGAAATGAGTGGTGTATAAGTAATTAGTAGTTGTGAGTTGTACTTGTTTGAATGTGTGGTTAAACTTAGAAGTTTGATTTTGACCTTTAAATTATAATATACTTATAATGAAATCCAAACAAGCACAAAGTATAAAAATGAATGTAATTTTCTTTTTTTGGTTGCTATCCAACATCCTTTCTCCATCAACTAGCCAACTTAGAGCATCTCCAAAAGATTCTCTAAATACAAAATGCTCTTTTTTTTAAAGAGCTAATGCTTAAAAATAATCTCCAAGAGACTATTTTAATTTTTTAAAAAGGGTTTGGTTTTCAAAATTTGAAGAGCCAAACTCAACTTTCTATTCTTAATGTATAGTGATTGCATTTAATAAGACACATATTTTAATACTTTACTTTTTAAACTATTGTGGCCACATTTTAGTTGATTGGCTAATTGACATATAAATAAAATATGAGGAGAAATCAAAAAATGTTTCTTGAGAAAAGTAAAATGAAGATTCAAAATAGAGAGCATTGTTGGAGTGCATAAAAATTTTGACTCTCTAAATTTAAAGACGCTCTCTATAAATAAAGAGTTTCTTGGAGATGCTCTTATTGAGATTACTATTAATCAGTACGTAATTGGGTTCTAGGGTCTTTTTCCTTGGAGTTGAACCAGAACAATGTAAAAAATTAGTAAATGCAAAATAAGTGCATAATTTATCATTAATTTTTTTTTTAATATTCATAATAGGGCAATTTAACTAAACAAAAAAAAAAAAAAAAAAAACTATTGCTTTAGTTGGTGCCTTTGGTGGACTATTCTAAAATGGGAACATTACGTTTCTAAGGTGTTTACTTTACACCTTTTCAAAAATACAAAAACAAGTTTGAAAATTCACAAATCAGGTTTTTTAAATTTTTAATTAATAATTAATGAATTATTAAATCTATTTATTATTAAATATTTATTTCTAATTTAATATAATTACCCTACCACACCTCCACCACCCCAACCGATTTTCCGATCACCACTCTTCTCCGGCGACCGTTCCGACGACTGCTCCGATTCCGACGAGTATTCCGATGACCGTTCCGCCACTTTTTAGGTCACAATTCAAAATTTTCATAGGTCACAATTTGTTCATCGGTCACAACTTAAAAATTTAAAAGTCACAATTTGTTCATCGATCACAATCACAACACTTAAACGTTATGTTACTTATTTTATGGTCACAAACATCAATTTATTGGTCACAAATTAATAATTTTTAGGTTACAAATTAGTAATTTTTAGGTCACACGGCTTGTACTTTCATTGGTCACAACTTAAAAATTTAAGTCACAATACTTAAAATTGGTCACAAATTAATAGGTCACAAACAACCTAATCTTTTGTGACCACCACCGTCGTCTCCGCCGGCAACACCCCACCAACACCATAGAAGTGCACCACCACCACCACTGCCAACACCAACACCAACGCCACAGAACCTCCACTGTCGCCACTATCATCAACACTATCCACAATCACCACCAATCCACAACCACCCTGCACAATCGCCACACGCACCCACCCACAACACCGTGCGCACATCACCTACAGCACAGCACCGCACGCACGCACACCTACAGCACCGCGCATACACACACCCCGTTCACACAGCACAGCACCGCACGCACACACACACAAAAGTTCATTCACCCACATCACCGCACACACACATACACATACACCCGTTCACACTTCGCATCAAAGCAGAGACACTCACACCTCCACCAACACCGGGTGGCACACCTCTACCGTATCAATCAAAAATGAAAAGAAGAAGAAGAAGAAAAACGGATTTACATCAAGACCCCTGGATCTGTACAAAGTCGCCGGAACGAAGGCTGCGATGGAGGAGAAAGTGGAGAGACGGAGAGAGGGTGGGTGCTTTGGGGAGACGGCGGTTTCGGGAGAGAGTGCGGGTGCTCTGTGGAGACGGCGATTTCGGGAGAGAGGGTGGGTTGTGTGGGGAGACGGCGGTTTCGGGAGAGAGGGTGAGAGTGGAGATGTGTAAATTAGTTTAGGGTTTGGATAGTTTATGTAGATATAAAAATAAAAATGATATTTTTATTTAAATTTTAATTAAAACCTGAAATTTGAATTATGAAACTAGATACTTGATTTGTGAAAATGGTATTTTAAAACCAGGTGTAGGTGTAATTTCCTCTTCTAAAATTGGGTATATGAGAAACACAATTTTTTATGTTATGGTAATTGCTTTTGCGAATGCAGTTAATAAAAAATGAGAATTTATTTTTTTAGTAATAACTAGTGGGAGTAGTAAGGCCATTCATCAAGTGGTTCGTTCTGAATTTTTAATGTTATGGGGGCTCATGCCAAAACAAAATAAGTATGGAGAATTAAGGAGCGCATGCCTCACTCAAATGAGGCACATCTCCAAAACTGCCTCTCAAGCGGTGTTTTCCTGTGTTTTTGGTCGCCCCACACTGAGGCGAGCCTCATTCAAAATTTTTTAGACAATTGAGTTAGATTGACCTTCTTGAACCTCATTATTTCATGCCCTTATCTTCTAGAGATCTTCTGTTTAATTAAATGCTCTTGCTGCTTGTTTCATTACTGTTGTGCTATCTTTAGGAGAGTAAACAAACAGGTACTGAAGTGAACTTTCAGAAGAGAAAGAGGGGAAGGCCTCGAAGGATGTTGATCAACAGCCTCCAAACTCTGGTAACAGGTCCGTGCTTTTTTTTTTTTTTCGGTCTTCCTGTTTCTTCCTTTTATCCTTCCTTGATCAGTGAATTCTTTTTTATTTAATGTTAATAACCACTTTCTAGATTTGCTGATTGAAAAACTCTTGAAATTTAGGCACTACACAAGATGTTTTCGATGATGAAATGGTCCCAAAAGAAGTTGTTTCTCACACAAGTAGTGACCTTGAGATGTCAGGGATGAAGAGCTCGGTGGGTAATCAGGAAAGCACAACATGCAAGGATCATGAGAATCTCTTCAATGGTCCGCTAAAGCAAAAAAATAAGTCTGTCAATATGATGAAAACAGCCTTCGCAGAAGTTCCAGGTGAGAAAGTTACCGGAACACTAATCAATCCAAATAAGAAGAATTCATCAAAGAGAGGAAAAAAATGTTCTGCAGATCAATTGATTGCATCTGAATTTCAAGGTAAGCAGTTCTACTACTGGCAGTTTCTTTCTTAAAGATATTGGTAATGGGTTTGGAAGCACTATAATACTTTTTAACCTCTATATTTATTTGTAATTTTTTGGGATGCGGTGATCGTAGAGATTGTCAAATTGTAGAAGTATATAGGCTAGAGCTTATTGCTGCTTTTCATTTATAACTTGTTAATATTATATCTGCTGATGTCACCCTTCTATTGTTTCTCTAGATGCATCCCGTGAGAAAATCATGGGTTCAAATGTCATAGTCAAGGAGGCCAAGAAAGTCATTGTTGAATTACCCGGCAATCAATTGGACAATGAACCTCTTTGTAAGTGGATCGAAGGAACACAGGCTCCAACTCCAACTGCTTTTGATGGCTCGGGTATAATACTAATATACATTTTCTTGGTGAACCCACTTTTATATATCTGGATTACCTAGTAACATTAATTTTATGCAGAAGTTATCCCCACAAGGACTGCTGAGCAATGTATTGAAACCGCCAAGAAGCAAAATAAAATTGTGCCAAGTGAGCAGCAAATCTTGCCCTTCGAGAAGAACACAATGATTTGGAAAACAATTGAATCCCTGGAAGTTTTCCGAAGAATGCCGCAAAACCCACATTTCCAACCTTTGGAATCTTATAAAGAGAGTTCTCGTGAAGGTTTAGCTGTAGGTTTTATGGTGACCTTTTCGAGTGTGGTTGATAAAGCTTCGAGGTTGCAATTTAATGATCCTAAAAGCATTATGGATGACATTTTGGAGACGCTTGTGGACTTGGAAAGGCACGGATTTGATGTTCTGGCAGTTCGCAATCGCATTATTGGCTTGGGATCAGCGAAAGAAAGGCAGGAAAAGCTTATTGGCCAGTTGGAGGAAATTAACGACCAAATTGTTGAGCACAATCTTGAGATAAATAAGGTGGACGAAGAGATTGGTGAAATCAACAAACAGATCAGGAACTTACAAGAAAAGCTTTCAGTTGCCGGATCAACTAAAGAGACGAAGAATCGTGAAGTTGCTTCTTTGCAGTCCAAACTGCTGGAAATAAAAGAGACCATCAATAATGTCAAGTGTGATTTTGAAGGCTTAGCTGGCACGCCTTTGTATACGCGTGATTCTGACCACACCCATTTTGTTACAAGGAGCAGAAAGTCGTATTCTTGATTTTGAGTCGCTGTGATAATATTTGTGGAAGGAGACGTGAATTTTAGTCAGTAATGGTAATCTCGTGTTAGGTGTATATCTTGTAGGTATTTATTTGGCAAGTAAAGACGATGTAAATGTGGTTAGTTTTTATCGTTTAAAACTGTAATAGCTTCGAAGACCTGATTCATGAATATTTTGTTCTCAAAACTTAGAATTAGGGCTGGACATGGGTCGGTACCGAACCGATCAAAAAATTTCGGGTATTTAATAAATGGAACCGTTGGGTTCAAATATAATTATGGAACCATTTAGGTTCATTCCGTTCTGTTCGGTTTCATACCATAATTAAATTTTATAACATTTACAGTAAGTCAGTAATACTACATAAATACAATTAATGACATGTTCATTCGTGATTTTTACAAATTAACGTAGCCCAATTTAAAAACATATGAATAACAAACCGTCCGTCCAATATGGAGCTTCAAATTTCATTTTAATGTTTATACTGCACTCAAACATCTAATCAGTAGCTACCGTCGCCGGTGAAATGAAGGAGGAATGGGGATGTAGGTTTTAAAATTATCAAATGATTTGAGTATATACGGGAGTAGCTTACCAAATGAAATTGGAATGAAAAGAGTAAGGATAAGGCCTAAATGTTGGGCAAACAAAAAATTAATTTGGTTGGACTTGGCTAGTTTGTTTAATTAATTTGCTAATTTATTTAGAAAAAATTAAAAAAATTAATTAATTCAATATAAAAAATTAAAAAAATTATTAAGATTCGGTTCTCAATTCAGATACTCGTTCGGGTATTTAACTTATGAAGAACCGCTCGATTCGATTCGGGTTTTAGAGTTTTGTCCAGTCCTACTTAAAAGCAAGTTTCATCTACATGACATAACGTGTCCAGCTGCTCTCTCTCCCTTTCCTAGCGCAGTGTACATTAATAGCCAATAACTTTCTGCTGCCTTATTTTCAGTGATCAGTATAAATCCAAGTTAAAGTTGAGAACATCATGGTCCGAAGGCTCACAGTATGTCTATTGAACAAGGCAATGGGACCCCAAAAACGGCATCATGTATCTAAGGTTAAATCTAGACGAGTGCTTGGTGGTGGTACGTTTTCATCTCAAAAGGTTCTTATTAGGTGAAGTAGCTCATATTTTTAAATACTAAAGAGACCATCTTTATATGATTATATCTAGCTCACATGGGACATTTGTTTACATAGTACTTTTAAGGTTAACAAATCTGATCTCCTGTCCCAGCGAGCTCGATAAAAATTTCACTGCTCAGAACCATATTTATTGTTCTTTGAAATGTATAGGAAGTTTTTATTTTGCTTACTCGGGTCGGGGCAAAAGATCAGTTTCATTAAGAATATATAGTCTACATTTGAGAAGATTTGCTGGATTTTTTGAATGTATGATCAATAAAAACTGCATTTTTGAGGGGATATTTCATAAAATTTGTTAGTTACGAGTACTTTATTATAATTAGAGCATAGTGGGACTGGGGTTGCTCTTGTGGTTCGGTTCGTCGTGTCCTATACCATCAAGTTGTCACCCACGTTCTTGTTGGAAAATAAGTAAACCTACGAATTAATGACTGATTTAATTAGATTGTTTAGTGGTCCATGTCGATCTTTTTTTTTTTTTTTTCTCAAACAATAATTTGGGCAATAGGTTTTAACGTCTAATTGAGAATTGATAGCTTTCATGTAGGCTGTTTCCTATTTAATTTTCGAATTAGCAAATGAAAAGATGATGTTTTATGGTGATGTTACTTGTACTGTGCAATGTTAACATTTTTCTAATTGCTAATAAGAGCCGATAAATCAAGGTTTCAAAGTTTTAGCCAAGAATCACCATTGAGCAACGTTGTAAAAAGTTGTGCCTAGGCTCGAAACGGGTGCAAAGTGCCCGCCTCGAGCTTTATCGCATTTTTTCTTTTTATTTTTTCCGCGTCTAGTTGGTACACTTCTTTTACTCTTTTTTCTTCAATTATTAAATAATTTTTTGATTGGTTTAAATTTTTTAAATAATATTAAAATAAGAAAACGTATTTTTACGTCTAGATCGAAGCTTGCAGTCACATTTTACGTTTTATAGAACACGAGCAATGAGACAGCTATAACATATCTCTAAGCTCACTCATCTTACGAGTTTTTGGGCATGGTATGGGTAGTCTAGCCTTAGAAGCTTGTCAACCACATTTTACGTTTTATAGAACACGATCAATGAGACAACTATAACATATCTCTAAGATCACTCATCTTATGAGTTTTTGGACATGGGAGTCTACCCAGTACTATATGGGTAGTCTAGCCTTAGAAAAGAAAAAGGAAAAAAGGTTCAACTCGAAGTTATAGACGAGTTTGTGTTGAACCTCTAAAAGATGGACGGACGTTAAATATGTTGAAAAAATGAAAAGTTGGGATTTTAAATATCGAGAAGAGAAAACTAGTAACGAAATTGTTAAAAGTCATTAAAACTTTGTATTTTAACCACATATTAATATTCAACTCAGATGTATTATAAAGTAAACACATTCGTATAAAAAACGATGTACAATATTATGTGGGCTAAGTATATTCACCACAGTTTTTATCAATTGGATTACATTTTTATTGCCTGAAATATGCATAACCTTTACACATTATGTCTTAAACTTTTTTCGTGGCATATTTATTTTCAAATTAATATAAATTGTTCGTCTCCAATTTTTTTTTTTTTAAATTAAAGTAAAAAACTAATTTGCCCATTATATTTCTAAATATGCAAAACAAATAATAATGCAAAAATGTAATTAAATATTTGATCCTCATTTTAAAGTACATTAACAATATTTTTGGCTGAGAATTATAATTAAGGACAAGATTTTTTGATAAATGAAATGTTAAAAATAAGAATGTGACGAAGAAAAAGAATAAGGAAATAAATGTTATAAAAAAAATATGGTGCGAGTGAAGTTAACCACCCTATTGTGTGGTGACAGAATTTGATGCGAAATTTTAAATTAATCCTTACCGTAATTTTGAGTTCATTTCTTCGCTAACTTTTTTTTTTTTTAATATTAGTGTTTGTTTATTTAGTTTTAATTTAGTCAGTAACAATGCGGTCTCTGCATGGCTTCCAAGTCTTTTGGCAATGCCGTCCTCCGCCTGGAGTCAATAACGTCGCACAAATTTGAATTATTTTTTGAGAAATTAGTGGCAGTGCATTTATTAGTCGATAAGAATCTGATATCATTATTTCAAATTCAAGTCTCAACTACCCAAATTTGTCTGTGTAACTGTGCATTTATTCCATACATACATAGAGGGAATCAGACTCTTCATCATCAAGAAAGCAATTTTCACATTAAATATTCCAGTAAGTCTTTGCATCTCTTCTCTATCATCTGTATATGGTGTGAATTTCTAAGTTTTAAATTGCACAAAAGGTGGTTCACTTCACTGTGGACAGTTGTTGTGCATTTAAGTTTCTCCTGCCACCTATTTGACAAAAGTTTTCCTGCTAAAAAGCAATATATATTGTAAATAAGTAATTTTTTAATGATTGGAATATTGTTTTTTGTATTCTAGTTGGCATGGAAAAAAATTAGGAGTGGTTCGTTGATTCTTACGTTAATTATTATGACTGTGTATGTATCTCTCTATATATAAATATATATATATATATATATATATTTCTTTTCCTATATTTATCTAAAAATCTTGATTTGTCTACATTTTCACCATTACTGCATTGTTGCATCACCAAATTAAGACTCTTTACCAACCCAACCCACCAAAATTATGAAGGCTGAAGTGAAATTGACAGGCGAGGAGAAAAGTGAAAAAAAATTAATTGAATGTACAAATTAATATTTATGAACCCAGTTTGTATTGTACTATTTTAGTTGCCTGCATTTATTGTGGCGAACCACTCGTGAAATTGGTTATGTATGAAGAATTCTTGCTCTGCTTGCTACTTAAATGTCAGATTTATCAATTGTTTATGGGCACTGAAATAACTGAGAATTGAGTTTGAGCAGAAAGGTAAAATGAAGAAATTTGCAGTGAAGGTAGAGGAAGGGAAGGAAGGGAGAGATGGACAGCCATCAATTGGTCCTGTTTACAGGAATCTACTGGCAGAACATGCGTTTCCAGCCACTGATCCTGCTTTAGGCACTGCTTGGGAAATGTACAGGTAACTTAGAATTTGAATTTGAATTTGAATTTGAATTTGAATTTGAATTTGAAATAATTAAATTTGTCAAAATAATTATGAAATCGGAAACAAAGTCTGTGTTTTGTGTTACGGATTAAATGCTAATTCCTTGTGTTGAAAGTACTGAGACTTTGACTCTGTCCCGAACGGTTAACTAATTAGGAGAATTATGCCGAAACCATTTGCATGTCTAGTTAACGTGGAATTTCTGTTTACACATCATCATGGCCCATCACAGTCCCCTCTGATGTTCTCGATCCATCTTCTTTTAACTAGAAAATCACGTACACATATAATCGAGATCCTACACCATCTCCACAGCACTAAACCCGCAGTACCATTGAGTCTCCATCATGGAATGTCCCTCCATCGCAACTAAATTGGACTCGCGTCTTCATTCGGGATCTTCCACGCCCGTTTCAGGATTCATCTTGTACATCCGCATGTCTGTCTTGGACATGACTTTGTTACCACTTGTAGGGACTTACAGTTCTACCCTAAAAGGTTAAACGGTTAGGGTAACTTGTCACGCATTTTATACAATGTGAAATTACCGCAAGTGTACGGTGTCAAGTTTTGTAATATAGTAAAATATCGAACCCACAGGGATTGATACTTAAGTCCAACCGAGTACTATAATTATTTAGTTTCCACTTTATTTAGATGTTCAAATTTTTATCAATGTTGTGATTTTTATCTAGTGTAGGTGGACTAAAAGTGGCAAGTAAACAAAGCAAATCCTAAGGAAGTTACCAATTTGTAAAAGCCAAGGGAATGATTTCATCATACCATCGACAATGCTTTTCAACCTATATAATTCTAACTCAATTAGATTCCCCTTAGTTTATAGGCAAGAACCTCAAAATAATTCTATTCACTCTCTCGAGTGCCGAATAGAATTAACTCTAGAATTCAATCACAATATCTCTATTCCGAATTAAAATCTAGAAATATTAAAGCATGTGGTTCTTAATTCAAGTGAGCCTCAAAGATTCGTATTCTCTCTCGAAATCTAGGCTATGTTGTTCCTTGATCACGCCTAAATTTTCCTTTCTCGAGTGCCGAATTTTATGCAACAATTCATTCAACTAGTGACCAATTAATTGAATACATTAAACACAAACAACATAAATAAACTAATGGAGAAATCCAAAAGAATTAAATTACATAGAAATCAAACATGTCTCAAGATGATTACATCAAACCCTAGATCTAAATATTTAGTTCATGATGAAGAAAATTAACATAATGAAATTAAATGTAAATAATATGGGTAAGAAGAAAGAGTTTAGAAAAACTATTTGATGCAACTTGAATCCTTCCTCCAATGGTGTCAATCTTCCCTTCGATTCCTTGATTTCTTCCTTGGTCGTGTCTTCAATGTTCTTACTTTTTCTCTAGCCGTTCAGAAACCTCAATTAGGTCTTCCAACTTATATTTATAGTCTCATAAGATATTAACACGGATTAGAGTTGGACTGGGCCAAAAAAATCAAGAAAGTGGATTTTTTTCCTCTTTCTCGGGATCCGGCGCCCAGCGTTCTGCTGTTTTCTATATTTCGGGCGCCTAGGCGCCAGCATTCTATTGAGTTGTTTTGTTGTTCTTCTTTTCTAGTTATTTTGTTATCTCTTGGTCTTCTCTCTACTTCATTCTTTTCTTTCCTCATTTCCATATCTTACCTCCTTCCATGATCATCATCATAGCTCCATTTCAAGCTCCAAACCACTCCGTTTTCATCCAAGTTGTCCAACTACAAAACAACATGAACACACACATCAAAATGTTCAAAAGTGCTCAAGAACAAACTTAAAACTACGATTTAAAGGAACTTGTTAAATGAGTTAATTTCACTCATCAGTAGCCTAATATCTTTATAAATCGAAGACCATCCCTGGTGGATGCTGGACTTTTGTTTGTGCTTGGCCTGTTCACTGAACAAGCTAAGCGTGCCTGTTGCCCAATTTGTTGTTGCAGGTTTTCACTAGAATAGAGAAAAAGATTACAAGGCGTCAATGCCTCTAATACGCACAAAGCTGGCCTCTTATAGAGTCCTTTATATAGCAGGACTATGAAGGTGACTCGATATATTTTATGAAGTTTTGAGTTGGAGAACAAGTGTACACATTAGGCTCCAAACAACATTTTGTTTCAATCTTTTGTGTTTTGCATAGGATTAGATGTACCAACTAGTCTATTATTGATTCTTAGAAGAAAAAATAATTTATTAGCCTATAGATACTGCTGTTAGGTTCATTAATAGCTGAAAATTTTTTATGTGCAGAGCGTCTGTTGAGAAGTATCCAGGAAACAGGATGCTAGGTTGGCGTGAAATTATTAATGGGAAGGTACAATGACATCCTACTCATCCTGCAAATGTTGACAAAAATCTGAGCTACTTCATATGTGCAAGAGAAATCACTCTTTGATATATTTTATCTTGTTTTGTGCTATCATCTATAGTGGGGCCCTTATCTCTGGAAATCCTACAAGGAAGTATACGAAGAAGTTTTACATGTTGGTTCTGCATTACGGGCTCATGGGATTGAACCTGTAAGAACATACATCTATGATGTTTGTATTTTAGTTAGTATCTTATATTTTCCGATTATATTTAGTTATATATCTGCACACTTGCTTTAGTGAGAAATATAAATTATTTTAAATTTTTAGGGTGCTCGAGTTGGAATTTATGGATCAAATTGTCCTCAGTGGATTGTGGCCATGGAGGTTAGATTGGATATTGTTATCCGTGTTTCCCAAATTTGTTGATAATTCCAGTCTTTCATCATTCTTTCTGTGTTTTCTGAATATTATATGAGAAAGTACTACTGATATTTTGCAGGCGTGCAGTGCTCAAAGTTTAATTTGTGTTCCCCTCTATGATACTCTAGGTGAACTTTCTTGTTTCACTTTACCACATGAATTCCATCGAATGCCCTTTTGTACCTTGAACCTTTTTTTTCAGTTAATTATCGTGTTTTTTCTCCAAGAGTAATTTGCCAGTATGTAATAAATGTTTGATTGATCTTTGTTCACTCTTTTTCCTCCTGTGCTATGTCCTGTATGGAATTCAAACATATGAAATTGCTGCTGCAAGCAAAATATTTAACCTCGTGGATATTTCATGAAGCAGGAGCGGGAGCTGTAAATTACATCATAGATCATGCAGAGGTTGATTTTGTTTTCATCCAAGATAAAAAAGTGAAAGAAGTGAGCATCACAGACTTATTGTCCTTATTCTTTCTTCATTAATCTTTCTGTATAAGTTTCAAAGCACATTCTTGGATGATTTTCTGATTAAACAAACTTTTACCTGCAGCTTTTGAGTCCCGAATGCACTCATGCTCGACGGCTTAAATGTAGGTTTAAATCTTAATTAACTGCAGTAACTTAACGGCATTTTACCGAGTCTTCTTGTGGTTGCAGTGTTAGTTTGCTTCTCTTCAATGACGGAGGAAGATCAAAATAATGCAGCCTCTATCGGTGTAAAGTCGTACTCTTGGAATGAATTCCTTGAAATGGTAACTTTTTCGTCTTCAATTTTTACCTTTTCAGTTTGTTTGGTACACTTTGAATCTTCTGCCTTCATAAACTGAAGACTGAACAGTTCCGAAAACTGAAAATTTTGCATTCTTTTTAGAACAACGTTATTCCTCTTGGTGAATATCGTATATTTTCATGGTCTCCAAAGTTCACTTCATTCTGGCAAGTGAAAAAAAAAATGTGAAAGTGCTGCATTCTGAAACAGAGCCCAGTTTTCTTGATTATAGAAGTTACATATAGATATATATTTATATTCACGAGTTCTTTGTATGTATTATCATATGTGAATACGTTAGCAAGGATCAAAATATACTTACACTTCACTGATAGTAGGATTCCTGGGTTCATAAATCGTCTTTCAGACGAGTGACTATCATTTTAACAGTAAATAATGCACTGACTATTCAATCTTCTTGCAATTTTTCTAATATTCTATTAGTTGTAATTTTTCCTTCAATTAAAATCCTTTATATCATTTGCCAGGGAAGGAAGTATCCATCAGATATCGTGCCGCCACAGCCGTTTAACATATGCACAATTATGTACACCAGCGGCACTAGTGGAGATCCCAAAGGTGTTATATTGACACATGAAAACATTTCCACATGCATAAAAGGTGTCGATCTTTTCATGGAGCAATTTGAAGACAAGGTAAGATCTGTTTATTGCATTATATTTCCGATTTTCTAACATGTCTGCTAATTTAATTTTTCTTTCCTCCTTTATGGATTGTGTCTAAAGAGGCCTTATAGTACAAAACACCATAATTTGTTAAGCAACCTCTGTGCGCCTAATGGCATGTATATGATTCAGACGTACGCATGTTATAACTGTCTAAGATCCTAGTGTTTCTATGTAACAAGTTTCTTTTTCCTTCATCTTGCAATTCTGATGTCCCTCATTTGAACTCTTAATAGATGACAGTCAATGACGTATATATATCGTTTCTACCCCTTGCTCACATTCTTGATCGCATGATTGAAGAATATTTCTTCCACAAGGGTGCGTCAGTTGGCTACTATCACGGGGTAAGTTGTCAAAATTTCTAATACTGGTCTCCTTCGATCTTCATATGATTGTGGAGGGTACAGCAGGGCAGCAGCATATAAAACAAACAATGTATACAAAAGCTATGTTAATTATTTTAAAAAAAAAACTGAAGTGATGTAATACTTTTTGTTGGACCTCATCCTCTGACTTAGTTCCTTGCTATACGTTAAAAGGATATAAACGGGTTGAGGGATGATTTGATGGAGTTGAGACCAACATTTTTGGCAGGAGTACCTCGAGTTTTTGAGAGGATACATGAAGGCAAGGAGAAATTTACCCATCTTTAATCATATATTTGGATTGGTTAGAATAAAAGCTGGTGGATAACAATCAATTTCATCTTCTGTCAGGAGTCTTAATAGCACTTCAAGAACTCAATCCACGGCGGAGAAAAATTTTCGACTTGCTCTACAGATAGTAATACCTTGTTTATTTTCAGTATTACTTTTGTATCTATGAAGAATTATACAACTTGAGAACATCCGCTGATGCTTCTGTTTCTTGATCTCACAATACAGCAAACTATACTGGATGAATTTAGGGTACAAACAGAAAAATGCATCGCCATTGGCAGATCTTCTGGCTTTCAGGAAGGTTGTGTCTATCCCATAATCTATATGCTTTGATCTTCAGTGCCAAGACATAACTTGAACCTTTATGCCTTAAAATTGAAATTGGACCACAAGTGGCTGACTCTAGTTAGTCTAAAGTTTGTCTAGTTAGTGCATGTTCGGCTAAGCTTAAAAGTTTGCTTGTGAATTTACTTTTAACATAATTTAATAAGTTTTAAAATAAATAATATTTTTGGTTAGTCAAAGTCAGAACTAAGTTGCTTATTTTGAAATAACCCCCAGTTTATCTACTTATAAGAAAAAATATGTGCGCCAACATGTTTGGAATTAAAAAAATATATATACTTAAATAATTAAGTAGCTAAACATGTTACAAGTTTGAACTTCCAACATGGTGTTCGCTAGAATGTTGTAGTTTATGGCTTTGATACTGTAATAATACTAAAGCACTTCTCTATTTGCTGTGTATAACAAGATAGATTCTTATATTTGATGCAATTGGCTGTTTCAATGAAATGGAAAAAAAATAAAAAAAGAAGAAACAAGAAAAACAAATCCTTTTATCTTTTAGAAAAATTATTTTGCAGAAAAGCAAAAACCCAATTTAATATTTGAATTCTGATCATTTTTTTATTGAATTTCTTTTAGGTCAAAAATAGGTTAGGCGGCAGGATCCGTCTAATAGTTTCTGGTGGTGCACCACTAGGCAGTGAGATTGAAGAATTCCTCCGCGTTACCTCCTGTGCTTTTGTAGTACAAGGCTATGGTAATTAACTATATACTTTTTACATGCAAGAATGAGAAGATACCATTTGGAATTATCTGATGTGGCTTAGTTCTGTCATACTTTATGACATTCTTCCCCACTTTTCCGTGTAAATCAATTCTTTCAATTAATATCATTGATTGCTACATATCTTGACTAGGATCTTTGAGCTCAAATTTTGCTAAGTTTATGCGTATCAATTTCAAGGCAGCAATTTACATTTAAGTCATGTTTGGTATGCACAACCTTACCAAACAAAACATTGGGGGATCAATTCTTACCTCTGTTTCATGATTTCCTTAATTGGTTCTCTCCTTCAGACAAGTGTGAAAGCTTATGTTGCTACTAGAAGATACAGAAAAGGAAGTATTTTTCTTATTAAGAAAGAGGACCGGACGAGTTTTAATGTTTTCCTGTAACCAGTTATGTGTTGTTTCTTGTTATTGACCGTCCACAGGGTACACTTATATCCTATCACAATGTCGATGATTCAGGGCTTACAGAGAGCTGTGGATTGGCCACTCTTGGCTTCCCCGATGAAATGTGCATGATGGGAACGGTTGGTTCTGCATTTGTATATACAGAGATCCGTCTGGAGGAGGTTCCAGAAATGGGGTATGATCCACTAGGAGATCCACCTCGAGGTGAAGTATGCATTAAAGGAAGGACAGCATTTGCAGGATACTACAAGAATCCGGAACTGACCAGGGAAGTCCTAAGGGATGGATGGTTTCACACAGGTAGAGAGGTTTATGAATTCGTAAATAAGTCTTATCTTAAAATTATTATTTTCGAATAAATTTTGTGGACTTCTCTTGAGCCTTTCCCCAGGTGACATAGGGGAGATGTTACCAAATGGAGTTGTAAAAATTATTGATAGAAAGAAAAATCTTATTAAACTATCTCAAGGAGAGTACGTTGCACTGGAATATCTGGAAAAAGTTTATGGCATCACTCCGATTGTTGAAGATGTGAGCATCAGTTCCTTCCTGTCAATTTAATTTTTTGTATAGGAATTATATTTCAACCTGCAATCTTTTTCACTTATCTCTAACTATATATGTGATCGTTCCTTTCAGGTTTGGGTCTATGGGGACAGCTTCAAGTCGATGCTTGTTGCAGTAGTAGTACCAAATCAAGATAGCACCAAAAAGTGGGCACAACAGAACGGCCACGAATATTCATTTCTTGAACTATGCTCCCTTGATCTGCTACAAGATTATATCCTCCTTCAGTTGAAGTTGACAGCAGAACGAAACAAGGTCATACCTCATGTACTAGTTTTCAGTATCAATGCCTGAAAATTTGATGTTATTGAGAGTATAAATTTGATTCCGCTCAGTACTAATTCTCCTTCAGCATTTATACTTGTCCATTACCATTTTCTGATTAATCTGTTATTTCTTTTTAAACCAGCTAAGACGTTTTGAGCACATAAGAGGCGTAATTGTGGAACCTAATCCTCTTGATACCGATAAGGATTTGGTCACCGCAACACTGAAGAAGAAACGAGATAATTTGCTCAAGCGCTATAAGGTAATCCTGCTCTATCCTATTCCGTCTTGGTAGTCATACAATTAATGCTTCATAAAGCAAACACAAGTTGAATTAATTTCATTGTGCAGGTGAAAATTGATGATCTCTACCAAAAGCTAGCTGGAAATAAGTGATGCATAAAGTTTTTTTTTTTTTACGTGTGAAGTTTTCATATAGTTAAGAGAGAGAGAGTTTGTATTTATAATTTATAATCCAAGATGATGACTGCACCAGCAGCCATAAGTTATTAGCACTATCGAGTATAGTATGCCTCTTTCTGCCTTCAGAGCAAAAATAAGTACATTTTGCTAGTCTATTTAATTTGATTGCTGAATATTTTATCATTGACATTTGTGTGAATTTTATAATTTGCATAGTATTAATTTTGCCCTTCAAAATTCACACAAATTTAATTAGTGAGCATTTAGTGTTGGGTTTGACAGTTTTTTTGTTTACCTATATTTCTATATATAAAAAGTGGCTATTAAACGGAATATGTTGATTTAACGGAAAAACTAACAGAATTTCTTGTTTTAACGGAAAATCTTTTTTCACCACCCCTTACTTTCAAAATTATAATTAAATAATAATAAAAATAAATTAGCTTTTGATAATTCCTTCAAACTAAAATATCTTGGAGCTAATTTATCCGAATCGATTTTTTCTCGAATCTGATCTATGTATCTAATTACGATTTATCCAACGAGACCAATATTCATATATTTACGATAACTCCATCAATATCTAAATATTTGACACAAATAAAATATAATTTGATAAATGTATCATTTAATCCCTAACTTTCAAAATATTACAATATAGTATATAAAAATTGAATTATATTTTATGAAAATTTTCGAGATATTACATTCTCACCCCCTTAAAATATTTTCGTCCTCAAAATTTTACCCGTCACTTACCAATACTAAGTCTAACACATGATATACATATATTATCGTAATACATATCATATTTTAACGATAAAATGAATTGCATTATTACTTAAAAAAGAGTAAAGACTTAAGTCATGCAAAAAGTTTAAGTAAACTTATTTTCTTACCCCTTAACATACCTTGGGTTTTCTGTTTATGATTTTGGGTTGGAGATGACAGAGAGAAACACTTTATTTAATTATTTATCAATTACATAAACATTACATCATTAATTATTTAATTAACCAAAAAAATTATATCTTTATTAATAACAAATTAATTCTTAAACAAAACTATTAAATATAAACTAAGCAAACGTGCATTGCACGTTGCTTGCACCTAGTAGATATAAGAAATATGCTTGGTGTACATAAAAAAGTGTACATAAATGTGTCATTTTCCTCACATGAGATGGTGACCTTTCCCTCACATTGGGTCCCACTCCATGTGAGGGAAATGACACCCTTATGTACAAAAATTATGTACACCAAGCATGGTCCTAAATATAAATTGCGATGGAGAATAGAAATGTAAGTTAAGGTACCAAACTGGAACACACTTTAAAGAGATGACTAACCTTCGTGGCTTGTGTTTGACTCATTTTTATGAACTATTTATATTCACTCAAACCACTTTTTATCCTTACATTTCAAGAGATCCACGAGTACTAACCACTCCACTGCTCATTTCTATATATTTATAAACAATTTTTGAACATGGGTAATGACTGAATGAATACTTTCTTCAGAAGAAAAATAATTTTTATTAAGGGGAGGTCTGCAAAAATCTTGATAAATTAGTAGATTGTACAAATGAACTTTAGATAGTTCAATCCCATGTTCCTTAAATCTTTACATGTACATCTCTCACTGCCCTGATGACATGCGAAGCTAAATCTATTCCTGGGATCTGAATTCCAAACCAGAGAGCTCTTCTGCAGACCTGCATCCATGAAGTCAAAATTAGCCAAACTATTTGAAAGAAAAAAGGGGGGAATACTTGGATATCTGTAGTAGTTGAAAATAGATCATACACGGGAGAATACGAATTTGGCGCCCTGTCATCATTTGACAAGCCATTACTGTGAAATTCGACAGAAATCAAGCCTTTGTTCATCATTGCTGGCTCGGGAGCCCCTGAAAACATCACAGGTGAACTATTTCTCGAACCAAGTCCTGAAAAAAATGTTAAGGTTTAAACCTTACTACCAAAAGCCGAGAGCTAATAAACAGGAAAAAAAAAAAATCAGAAACAAAGAAGAACACACACAGGCTTGATTTCTGTCTAGTAATCATAAACTTAAGCAAGGAATATTTTCAATCCTTTTCCGACCTCCTGTACCTCAGATGGAAAAGAAGTCATAATGAAAGATCGATCTGCAAAGTAATACTATGGAAATGCAGCATGATCACATCTTGCAACATTACCGAGGCAAAACAAAAGACCCAAAAATCATGAAATATGTTATTATGTAAGACAAACTAAAAATTCTCGAACAAATTGAGGGGACTCGACTTCAATTGCCTCGAGTTATTCTTTTCTTTTCTTTTCTCACCTTTTTAGTCAAACAACGTTTCATTGACACAACCTCTTTACATATCCGGAGCACATATCAAATCTACAAAGGGAAAAAATGTACGATCTTAGAAACTTTCAACTTCTCAGAAAGGGGGATCCAACAAAGTGGCTGAAATGATAATGCATAAATGCGGGCAAGTACTTTCAAACCAGTATTTTTTCTAAAAATGATTTGATCAAACACTTATCATCAACCATCTTATAATGAGAGCCTTTGATGCTTCAAGAACCCATTTGGTAAGGCGGATTTTACATTATTTGAACTGTATTTTATAGAAGTATAGAAGAGAAAATCTTATATATACTACTATCTAGTCCTATCCAATGTTATGAACCAAAAAACTTTCTAGAGCAGAAAACTGTTTAAAGGTTTAACGCAAAATATGGCAAATAAATAACAATAGATAAATTTTGAGAGCATTGATGATGATACCTTGGAAGATTATCACAAGACAAAAGAGAATTGTGATGATCATGGCCGGTATGGTGCTGCAAGATGACGGTGATGATGATGATGATTTGGCTGCTTTCATCTTCTTCAATGCTTTCATCCGTTCAATTCTTTCACGCTTCTTTGTGGCAAGCACAGAAATCTCTTTCACCAGCCTCATATCAACAGCATCCAAGGTTGGACCATTTGGAGGCCGTGGAGGCTTGGGAGCCTTTTTAGATTTTCCAATCTTTGGCCGCTCTTTTTCATGTCTCTTCTCCACAACCGGCATAAGATCTTGATTTTGTAGTCCACCCGGACTCTTTTCTATCAACAACCTTACACTTTCATGGGACTCCTCACCCGGTTCTCCCAAAACGGCTTTTGATTTAAGGCTAGCCTCAACCTCAGACGATCCATTAAATCCCAATGAACTACTACCAATCTTCTTCAACAATTCTTTAGCCAGTTTCTTGCCCAATACAGAATCAGTTCCGGTATCATCTTCACTACTCGTCCCACCACTCTCAATATCAACAAATATTCCCTTTTCTTTCGAGTTATTATATTCCATATCCTACACGATATTATTCTCTTGCTAAATTTTCCAATCTTCCCGATTTTGGTTTCCTTAATTTCTACAACGTTTTGATATTGCAGATGATCAATATCAGTTCAAATAAATTTATAAAACAGTGCAACACTAAAATCAAACTAAAGGTTTCAACTTTTGTTTCTTAGATCAAGAAATCCTTTCATTGACCAGAACAACAGACCCGCAAATCTCAAATTTGACCCAGTAAACCCTCATTAATTCCAACAAGTAATACGATAATCCTGTAATTGAAAGAGCATAGAGAAATCAGAATTAATAAAAACTAACTTTTTACCTTAAAATTTAGAATTCTTATGCAGCTTCGTTCTAGAGAAATAAAAAGTACAAAAAAAAGGGAAACAGGGATTTATTTACAATATCAAGATGCGTACCAATATCATTGTGGAAATAAGAAGAAACTCAGAATCTGAAGGCAGAGAGATCATCGGCGAGATGGGTGTAGATAGGCATCAAGAGTTTCTAGAAAGGTTTCATTCCCAAATTACACCGAATTTTGAGCTTCCTTATTAATCGAAGAAAACAAATAGACATAAAAAGGTTTGTCGGATAGTACGATGTGGCTCGAACAGCGCCGCTTTGTACAACGTGTCCACCATATTCCACAAGGTGACATAATAGAGCCAGCTGCTTTTTCCACCTGTCCAACACTTATTTTTTTATTTTTTTTTGCTTTAGAGACGTAAAACTTTACGCGTTTGACTCTTTCTTTTCTATTTTTTTTTTGGGGTAAAAACTTATTAACCTGTTTGATGCACATTATTGAAAGGAATACATTTTAAATAGTGATTTGATGAAAAATATGTGATTAAAAAATAAAAATAAAATTTTGAATTTACGTATAATATTATTTTATTAAAGAATGTATTATTAAAAATGAGTTTTGAAAAAATATGGATCAAACATGATTTAAAAAGAAAGTAATGTTATTCAATCCCATTAAACACCAATTTAGATGGTAATTGCATGCAATGTCCCATATTCGTTTAAATTTGCTCAAAATTGCAGTTTTTCTCCAGTAATAAGTAGTTTCATGAAATGAGTAGTTAAAAAATAATACAATACATCTACTTATCTTAGTTCTCAATTGTTCTATTAAATGAGTCATTTTGTACTAATTGTAGAGGAATTAACATTTTAACTCTAAAGAAAGATTCGACTAGGTTTCAATGTCAAGTTAGCATAAAACAAGGACATAAGAAGATATTTCTTCCAAATTCCCATCAATCCACAACAAAAGTAACATAGAGTTGATTACTACATTGTCGATGACTAGGTTTCCTTGAGAAGTTTGTGGCCAATTCTATAAGAAGCATATGCATCGATACAAGCATACTCAATCTGCTGAATGCTAAGAACTCTAGCTTCCCAATCACTTCTACAAACATGAGTAGGCTTCGCCATAGGAAGTTCTACAACAACATCAGCAAGCTTTTTCAGGCCAGGCTTCCTATCGAATAGGATCGGCCAACGCTCCATAGCCAATTCTTGAATGTCAGCAGTTGTAGTGCAGGTCAACCCATACTCGTTATTAAGCTTCAAAACATCATCTTCCACCTCGACTCCCACAAAAGTATTGTTGGGATCACTCAGAAAGTTCTTTATGGACTGAGGAATATAATCCATGTAGAAGAGTTGAAGGATTAAGCATTTCTCATCAACACACAGCTGAAGTGTGGCAGTTTTGTTGCTCGCTAATGGGATCAAGTTAGGCCTCCATTCACAGTCGAGCCCGACAATTATTTGTTGTCCATAGTACATTGATCGGATTTCTAGTACCCAGTTATCGACAATGGCGGCCTTATCGGCGACTGTTGCTTCAATTACTGCTCCATGAAAAGAAACCAGATACTTCGAAGCCATTTTTTGGTGTAAATAACTTATCGATTATGCACATTTATATAGGGGTTTTTTCAGCTTTTCATGGTAGCCCAGGAGTGTGAATTTTGTAGGAATATGAAGAGGCATTTGGCTTTTACATTTTCCAACGCCGTTACATTTATTTGTCTTCCTGGAAAGGAAACAAATGTTGGGAAGATGCAACAGAAAATTTGCTGTGTTTGACTTGTGATATTCTATCCAGAAATACTGATTACAAAGACTGCGAGAACTTATTGTCCCGTTCGAATCAACTACTACAATGACCTATATTCCTAGTTCGATGATTTCACGACCAATGTGAAAAAGCGCTCTTTAGGTTGTTGAATCTGCAACGAGTATTTTCTATGATACCAATTGTTGCAGATATTAAGGTAGAAAATAACTTGCGAGATTTAAATTATTATAAGCCTATACATCAAGCATTAGTTTAACAATTTGGAACACAATCATAGTAATTACAATATATGCCAACTTTCAAAATCGACTTTGTAGCGACCTATATATAAAGTGCTACAAACCATCTAACACTACGTAGAAACACGCATTAAATTAATTTTTACGGGTAAGCGAAATAGAATCTGGCAAGCACATATTTTAAACATAAGTTGGCACCAAACAATATCCGTTGAAGTACTTAAATTTGAAAACCAAAAATCTCCACAACATGATTATATCTTGAAGAACAGAGACTTGAGAACATCCATCTAAAGCCTACATCTTTTTCAACAACATATGAGCAATTCTGTAAGATGCGTAAGCATCAACACAAGCACACTCAACCATATCCTCGTCAAGAACCCTAAATTCCCAGTCAGAATTCCAAATTTTCTTTCTGTTTCTTCTCATTCCCAACCCTGCAACTCCATATGCCAAAGCCTTTAAACTAGGCCTTCCTTTATAGCTTATGGGAAACCATGTCTTCACCAATGAACGTAAATCAAGGGATCGACAAAAACTTATCCCATATTCATTCCTTAGTTTCCTCGCATTTTCTTGAATTTGAACTCCAACGAAAGTAGTATTAGAGTCGGACAACAAATTCCGAATGGACGGGGGAATATTGTGCATGTATGATAGTTGGAGTATAATACACTTTGTCTCAACACATAGTTGTATGAGTGCGACTTTGTTGCTCATTGACTCGATTGGGTGAGGATTATATTTGCAGTCGAATCCGAATATGATCTTTGGGCCATTGGACTTGGACCTGATGTTTTGCACCCAATCATCAGCCACTGAAGCTTTATGTGTGACTGTTGTTTCTATTGTGTTACCGCAGAATTCGACCAAATGTGTGACTGACGAGTGATTCATTTTTCTCTTGTGAAGTAAGCTCGATTAGAGAAGTTCTTAATGTGATCGTTAATTGGCTTGGATGAAATTTTGGGTCTAGTTGGAGTTAAATTAGAGATGTGAATGCAGAAGATCAAGAGAGTGCCTCTATGAATTCTGGTCGGAGTAGCATTAAAATAAAATGACATATTTAGTACGTTGAATTGCAATAGAATTTCTGTGCTTGTACATAAGCAGTTCTGCCAGAATTAACAGCGGAATCTGTTTAGTTTTTTTTCTCTTTTTTTTGGTTATTGTCCAACAAATAACTGTCAGGTGTCTTCTGTATTAATTCCGGCATCATATTTCATGTACAAATAGCAGATCTCATTGCAATAATTCAATATTCTACGGAGAGGATAATAAGAGTCACGTTTATTATTTATTTAATTGTGTTATTATGGAGGCATTAATTTCCCAATAATCATTTTAATTTTCGAATCATTTTACTGATATTAACTATTTACAAGTTAATAAATAGCATTATATTGTTTATTAAATTTCTGCCTTCTACATTTTAAATTGTAGCATCTTGTAACTGTTGACCAATTCTACACGAATACGTGGTCAATAGATCTCGGCTTCACTCACGTCCATGTAGCTAAGCTCCTACACTCTTGGACAAACCATTAGTAGCACGTATCCTTTTTTGATGGTGGTGTAGGCTGCCATAATGTGCACTCTAATGTCAAGTCAATCGACTTGATAGTATATTTGGGTGTGAGACGTTCTAGAGACATAAGCCACTATAATATTCGGGTACAAGGGTGGGTTTTATAAGATAACAAAATGAGATAGTGATCACTCTATAGCCTAGGTGTGACCTCTAAAAATTAGGCCAACAAGTTGACCGTTTAGACATATGTTGTAGAGATGTCATATCAATCAATCATAAGAAGATATTTGTACGAAATATCTCTTGGAAAAGGTAAAGTGGGAGATGTCTTCTCTCAATAAAGAGATTAATTGCATCGAATTCACTCTACAGTAAGTTATAGCACATTGCCTAGGCTACGAAGGGTAGGTTTCTACATGGCACGATAGTGTAGGTGGCACATCACTTCGACTATCTTAGTTATGGCATCGGCTAGGCCTAGTAGGATATTGATATGGAGTTTGAGCCTAATTTAACTTGCTAGTTAGCTGCCACGAACGAAAAATTATATCCTTATTGTTACAAACATATAACTCGTGGAAAAATAAAGAAATAGGTCGAACAAAATATATATTTAGCCTTTCAAGGAAGGGAAAAAATGATATTAAGTCTTATTTGGAGTCTCATTAGAAGTGTAACAGTAAGGATATGCCAATTTTTTATTTGTTAACGTAAACATTTTTAACAATTAATTAATGATGAAAAGCTAAATTCTTTTATAAAAAAATAAAATATTTATCATTAAGTATCTTATTGTTAAAAATTTCCAATAATTTAAAAGAGTGTAGATTCAAAAAAATGAAAGGGAATTTATATTCAAGCAATATAGAACTTAGAAGGGGGAAATAATTATCGTAATTAAGTAAATAATTTTGGGAGCAAGTCTGTTGTAAGTAAAGCTCTATAAGCTTAGCCAAACATGATACTACTCCTCTACGTCGCATTGATACGACGTCGTCTTCGTACGACTCTCTCCACCATCACAGGCAACAACAGAGGCATTTCTTCTCCGGCGTCCGTCGCCGCAACCGTCAAGGCCGTCACGAGCGCCACCGGCACCTCTATGAACACAGTCATCGCTGCAATTTTAAAGACTCGCAGATGACTGCATAGGTTGCCACCTCGACGGCAGTTGTACTGATTTCTTGCCTCTTTCGGAACACACGAGACAATTTTCTCACACCGGTGCAGTTTTAATTAATTAAACTAATCAACGTTTTCGATTTACTTCCTGATGGCATTTTTCAAATTCGCGATTTTTCCTTCAAGTTTGCTCGCTCCCTTCCATTTCCTGCTGTTAAAAAAGATCTAGTCGTGATTGCATTTGTCAAATTTCTGATAATTGTCAACATTGCACAATCTCTATCATATTGATTGTCAGTGTGGAATCATGTTGTATTAATTGACCTTAACTCAGGTAATAATGTTCACTAAAATTGAAATGTTTTAAGGGGAGCTATACTTGCCATTGTTTAAGCTCTCTTTTTATTTTTTAGATTTTTCCACCATTCTCAAGCCCAGAAAAGGTAGAGGGTTGTTTCCGGCTGATAACTTTGTCAAATCTTGTAACATGTTTTTTCCACCTTTTTCTTCCCATTTTGCAGCAAGTGATTTCTTCTCTGTTACTTTCTTGAAGTATCTTGCTGTATAAAAGTGGAGATTGTGACTTAGGAATCTATTTCTCTGCACATAATTGGGATGTGCTTCCGACTTTGATCTTGTAAATCATGCTAATGAGATTTTTAATTTGTTATAAGTATCCGCAAATGGACTCAGGTCCCTGATAATTTCAAGATCCTCCATTGCATTTGCTTCTCATGCTGTGTCTTCGAGTACCAAGATGTCACAGTATATAGAGTCTGACAGGAGCAATAAGACCATCTTACTTGATAAAACGGTCAATTCCATTCGATATATACCACCTTGTATCATTGATGAGAGTTCGAAAATGTGACAAGCAGTGGAAGGAGCCTGAGGAGTATGCACTTTATGAACGAGAAGTATAAAAGCTGGAGCAGCAAGAAGTATCACTATTGTGCAGCTTCAGCCCAAGCAATCCTTTCAGATAGCTCAGCAGTTCTCATCTGCAATAGTTGGTCATCATTTGACTACTTTCTGTTATCTTCTAAACAGAGTGACTCGTATAAAGAAATTAAGTTTGATTTCGTTCTCTTTAGATCATGTGACAGTTCATTGCATTATAAATATTTTTATTAAAAGCATAGGCGCCATGCTACAAGCAACTGATGTGAGTTGTGGGACAGCAATGGTCTGGAAGTTGCTTAGTGCAGGACAATTACCTGATTTTTATGTATTTTCGATTTCCAGGGACTTAATCATGTCATGAGCAGATAAGAAGAAGCCCAGTAGTTGCACCAGAAAGTGAATGGTATTGATTTTCCATTGCATTTTCTTTGATTTTGGTGATTGGATTAGACTATTGAAAGCGAACTTTTCTTTGGTTTCAAGTTTTGGTAGTTCAATTATCTGCCTTTGGGCATGTTTGGCAAGCCGTGCTGGATAGATCCATACAGTACAATGAACAAAATTTTAGCTTCACTTTGTTCATTAATACCGTGCATTAATGTCTAGTTTACCATACCAACTATGCTGTCTTGGTTATTGTAAGGCAGATTCAGTCAAAACGGAAGCACACTAAGCCATTTACAGAGAAGGCATCGCACAACAAGAACCGGCTGCTTTATTCATTTAGGGCTCAGAACAAACATTGTACCCTTCTGTACAGTGAAAACCAGCCACAAGATACACCAAGAAACCCCTAATCTACTTCCACAATAGCTACTTAATAGACCGAATGAAAACACAGTCACAATCACGGCCAAAATCAACTCTCTCTCTCTCAAAAACCACAAAGGTAACAATCACTGAGATTGGAGATTAAACCAGAAGTTTGAATCTCAAGGAATCACATAAGAAAAACGAGCAGAGAAGAACAAAGGGTTTCACGAAGAAGAAGCACACCCAGAAGCTTCCAAGGCACAAGAGAAAAGAATGAAAATTAGTCTCTCAAAAATAACTCTTCTGTTGGTATATAATTTAAGGTCCAACTATAGATCAACCATGAATCCAACGGCCAAGAGCAACACAAGTGGCAAGACATAGTGGGCTGGGTACTTGGGCCGGTTTCACAGTGTTATCCGGCAATGGCAAACCTTATTCCAACTTTGGGCCAAGCCCAATTCATCATTGCCCTCATGTTAGAATTAAGTGTCACAAATGGCATCAAAATTCCAACAGTTATGTTTGATTGTTTTAAATAATCTCAGCTGTACATGCAGTTCTTTCTTTTTCTGCGTACAAGGGACACACATTGTAATGTCTTTCAGAATAAAAGAAGAGCAAGTCAAGAGCAATAGCCATGGAAATACTTTGCAAGTCTTGATTCGAAGTCAAGCCTATGACCTTGAATTCTCTGTTTATGTATTATCCTTTGCCTGTCCTTTTTAGTGTCTTCGCGATGAAAATTGTTGCTACTCCACCGAAATATAGTTTTTTACAGAGGATGAGGCCGATTAAATGTTTGTTCCAGAAGTGACATTTACTGGCTTATAAATTTATATCCATTTATAGGGTTATGCCTGGAAAATGGATGTTTGATCTTTGAAAATAAAACTTGATTGTGAGCAAATGTAAGTTATCGTATCAGTATACAGCAATTTGTCTTTAATAATATACATACAGGATTATATAGTGAAAGAAACTTATATTTGACTTCCAGCATGTTTACTTTGGCAGCGATGCTGCTTATAGAATGCATTTGGAATCTTGATATTGAACTGTTCCTCAACCACCCTTTGTTGGTAGGGGTTATGACTGAATGAATCCATAGCACCCTAATACGTAAATTGAAGGGTAAGTATTGTTGGAAATGGTGCCCAAATGGGTCAACTTTGACCACAATTTTAAGTGGGACCCAATGTTCGAATTGTCGAAATAAATGTTCAATTAAATTCTACGTTCCGAGTAGATGAGTGTGGAATATTTAATTGTGAAAAACCATTTCAATATGAATGAGAAATTATGGTTGAAAGTTGGACAATAAATAAGAGGAATAAATGTGGAATAATTGGAAAACTGCTCCAATCCCACATAGGTTGTAAACACAACCTTGAACCACTTAATAAACATCAAGTTTGGATATGGGTTTGGGCCCCAAGGGGTACCAATAGTATTTGAAAGGGGGGAGTCTTAGACAATGTCTAGACTAACCGAAGGCCACACGCGCGCCGCCGCCGTCCGTCCGACCAGCCGGCTCGGCACGAGGTCGGGTCGGGGTCTTGGGCCTGGACCGGGCCGGGCTTGGGCTTGGGCCGGGTCAATATTAATTTTTTGGATAAAATTTATTTAAATTTTTTATCTGAATTCAATTAATTAATTCCCTCCCTTTCACGGTTTTTCTTTGAACCGTCAATTGATAGTGGATGTCTTAACTGTGGGTTAAGTGGGCGTGAGTGGTGAAACTGCTCAAAGTGGGGAGTTGTACGAGGCTCAACCGTCAAACTCCTTCCTCTATTTAAAGGGTCCTTAGGCTTTCATTTTCGACACACCAAAAACACTGCATACATACAAAGTCGATTCTGGAAATATTATTTAATGCAACAAATATTTTATCCAACAAGTATGCTGCAAGATATGCAATCTCATATATATCGAATTCGTGAACTCCATGATCGTACATACAATAAGCAGCTCAATTGAGTTTCGAGGGCTGTACAACGAGAAATATGAAGCTACGCGGATGACCGTGGATAGCCAACAAAACCATCTCGCTCCACGAAAAGAGCCAAGGGAATTGAATTTGAACTAGAGAGAACAGACTAGGTAACGATAGGGGCAGCAAACGGGCAGAGCTGTCGGAGGGTTCGTCTCGACCCATTGACTTGTCTCAAAGTCATCTCGAGTTAGATGGTTTTTTTCACGAGCCAGCTCGTTTTATTATTTCTTTAAAAATAAAATGAGTTGGATCATAGGCTTGTAGATGATTTGATCGGCCCATGAAGCACGGGCCAATCTCGTGTATTTAACGGTCAAGTCGGCTTGACTTGATCCATTGCCACCCTTGGGTGAGTACTTGAAATGACATTGAAGTAACCCAACCCTTGTTCAATACTTTCAAATGGTCTCTTAGCCTTCGAACATGTTTTGCCTCTTGGACAGAACATGCCTTTCTTAGGTCCTACAAGAAGAATAATGCTACTTTGTCAAAAGAATCTGGTCTGATGTAGTGATGAAAGCCGACTGTTTTTAACATTGTTCAATGATGAAATGTGAAAGCCGACTATGTTTAACATTGTCCAATGATGAAACGTCATGTAAAATTATATTAATCATTATGTCAAACTTTCTGTTGAATAAGTCTCTCATTGCCCACCAAACTTTAATTTCTGTCAAAACAATATAATACCGCATGAATTCACTTGTAACTTGTTCGGTTGGACAATTCATACATAGTAAGGGTGTAAAAATGTCGAGTTAGAACTGAAAGCCCAAGATTGGCTAACCAAGAGGAGGGTGAATTGGTTTTTAAACTTTTTCGATAGTGATATAAGATTTAAAGACTAATGTTCACACGAATAATAATAAACCAATATAAATGCAAATAGATACGTAAGTAAGGGAAATAAGTTTGCACAAGATGATAGCGTTAAGTAAAAGAGTTAGAAAATGCAAACGATATGATATGGAGGTTCGATCCAACACAATGATCTACGTCCCCCGTTACCGAGCTCTCCGTCACGAGCAAGGCCTTTTTCACTATGTTGATTGACTTGTGGTGCAATCCAACCTTTTACAAAGCTTCCGGTGACTTACAACCAAGGAGCGCCATTCCTTTACAACGTTGAGATTTTCGGGACCTCAACACGACCCTCAATTCACAAATGAATATACAAGTGACTAACTTCTCTTCTAGATGAATAATAGAATCAAGATTGATGACAAGAAGAGAAGAGGCAAACACTTCTATAGTTGACAATGAGTTTAGCTCAAAGTGCTGGTATGACAAACTTTTTGATTTGAACAAAGGATTTTGACAAGATTAATTGCTCAAAAAGTTTCTCAAGAATTTGATGTTATTGATCTTCTAAAATAATGAAAGTATGAATAAGATCAATAAATGTCTCACTTTTTTGCTCAAAATGATGATTTAAAGTGAAGGAATAGTGAGGTATATATAGCTTCAAAAACGGTCAAAAACCTATGTCTTGCCGGACGTCCGGTAAATACCGGACGGTCATATATCCGTTAAATTTTGTCAGAAAAATGGAACGTTGGAAAAATGACCGTTGGCCAAAAAAACTGTTTTACCGGACGTCCGGTACAGCCAGTTTGGCCAGGAACGTCCTCCTTTTAATTTCGTATCAATGTAGGATTTTGGAGAGACGTTAAAAAATGTTTTTCAAGATGTTAAGCATATTTTAAAAATATGTTTTGATTTCACTTTTGAAAAACATATATTTTTGTAAAAAATATTTGTATCGAAGGTTTTTATGACTTTGAGCATATTACGTTGCATTGCCAAGTATAAGAATGTGTTACCTTTACATATAATCATAAAGACATTTTAAGAGCTAAGTCTAAGGAGCTTGATGTGCATTTCTTGATTTGTTTGTCGACTTGTGTCTTGACTTTCTTGATCTCAAACTTGTGCTATCAAATAAGTTATTGTACAATAATCATTGGGTTGTTCAAAATCAATTTGTTAATAGTAATAAACATGATTTGTTTGTAATATATCAAAACGAGACGTTAACCATAGGTCAACAAGAACAACATCGACTATGAAGGGACCAATTAGGATGTGTATCTGGTATTAAGATCAATCATGATACATGTACACTTTAGTTCACATTTTGATTTACACTCTATCATGTGACATGTTCTATATCATTGATTTTGAAGACACGCATCACATGATTGCACAGATTCCCTCCATATAGGAAGGAATGGCATTGAGGATGTACAACAAAGAGTGCATCTAGCATAATACTATTAAAAATTTTCATCTTTATTCGATGTGGAATATATCCCTTAACATGCTCTTGCAAGAGGTGGCTTGTTTGAGCAAGTCATTCCTGAAATTCATGTACTCATTTTTAATTCTTAATAAGATCGAATTGCTCATTGGAATTTAATTGATTATAATATTATGATCTTGTTTAAAACCCATTTTTAGGTAAGTAGAAATTTTGGAATAGTGATTGATGTGAGAATGTGTGGTGAAAAAGTGATGAAAAGTTTTTGATTTGTGTGTAATATTATTTTATTTGGAGAATGTGTGGTTGATATGAAGAATGAGAATGAAAAAGAAAAAGAAAAAGAAAAATTAAAGGGTGTCAAACGGGGGCTATATTAAGACTTGAAGTTTTATTTTAAAAAATAAAACTTATTAAAAGAAGTAATTCAAGTATTTCTATATTGATTTATATTTTTATCTTTATTCGATGTCGAATTTATCCCTTAACACTCGGGCCATTCCATAAGCTAAGCCTGGCACATGGAGCCTATGAGTCTTTGTTCTAATTTTGTTTAAAAAATTATTTTCTAGGATATTTTTGTTTCTTCCATGGACGGAACTTTCCTGTGCCATTCTTGATCCTTTTATTGAACCAATGTTTGACCATCATAATTTGAGAAAAAACAAAGTTTCGAACAGTAATTTTAGATATACGTGTAATTAAAAAGTGAAGAAAAATTTGAATTTAACATTTATTTAAAAAAAAATTCAAATAACAATGATCAAAATATAACAAATGTTTCAGAAGAATTAGTCAATGGCAGTGGTAGGTAGAAGTGAGCCATCAAATATTAATAATGAAATGAAGAAGTAGACTGGTCATTTATTAACCATTAATAAACTCTCCTATTTTTCTGAGTTGAACAGTCTGCATTGCGTAGTGTAACTAGAGTTTCACTTAAACACGCTTCTGCGCATTTGGTGACACCTGCTTCTTACTTATCTACAGTTTCTTTTATGCAAATGGATCGCTGAATTACCCTATTTCTTCATCAACGCGTGTTTACTGTTTACACTCGAAATACCTTGTTCCTACACGTACGCGTGAGTCAGTGTGTCCTGTAGTTATCAGACGACCAAAATTAATTCAATTTGCACGTGAAAATTTTTAAAAAAATTATATACGGCCTACGTCTCACAAAGTATTTCAATGTCGGAAGTCGTTGAAAAAAGGACAGGCAGTCTGTAAACTTTATCAAGAATCGAGCGCCAACTTTGTTTCTAGATGAATGCATGTAATTCAATTTAAGTTTTATCAAATCACCATCACTCATTTATAAAAATTACACACGTTTCATACTTTTTCATCTAAAGTAAATCCAGACATGAACTGATTCGATGCTAAGCCAATCAAACAAGAAAAAGGCAGGCGGTAAGCTTTGTAAGAATCTTGAACCGACTCAGTGTTTCATATTCTTTTTCCTTTCGGTCGCATGCGTGCTCCTAAACTTACCACGTTTTCAATTACTCACAAATCCGTGTAAGATTCAATGTATATGTTCATGTTCCCACTATAATGCAACGCATGCTATTCGGAAAAAAAATGAGGAAATGGAAGGAACAATAATTTCGAAAGTGGGAAAATTCATCTGTTAAAGTCAATTATTTTCTGTTCCATGATCACTATGCAATGTATAGGCAGCTTGTCCATTTATTACCCTCAATAAATTCCCACTATGTTCATGTCTCTGTTTACCAGAAATGGCTATTCAAACTTCACAGACAAAGAGAAGGCCTCGGGTGAGAAACCCTATAGGCTATAGAGTTAACAGTGTATGCTACTAAAAATGGTCTTATTATAAATGCACATTCCTGCGCCATCGAATTTGATTCTCAATTTTCTCAAAATATATTTTTCTCTCTTCTTTTCAATCACATATTTTTCAATAAAATAATATTAGAAACAACTCAAGAACCTTATTTTTTTTAATCACACATTCTCCATTAATTTACTATTTCAAAATACATTCTACATAAAAAAAAAATACAACAAAACCATTTGTATAGAAATGATTTTGCCAAAAAGTCACTATAATACTCACAATGACGGACCCCACCCTGCATATATATATGCGAGCCTCATCGTGTGTGTCTTCTCTATTGGCTTTCTGTGACCTCTGCTCCTGTACACAAAGTAGAGTTCTAAAAAATGGGGCTCAAACAAACCCTAACAAATGAGAGTAATTACATGAAGAAGCCAAGGGAACAATGTATTTATACTAGTCACTGATAAATTTGGAATCTTTCGGTTCATGGTTAGATCTACAATATATTATGTTAGTTTTGGCCTTCGTACCCTCCTTGAAAATTGTTGTTCAGAGATCACGTCATTCTATAAACCTCTTTAACTAGGTGGAAATATGTCTCAGACCATTTAAATTGTCCTTCCCTTAGTTCATCTTCAGACGGCGTTGTCTTTGTTTCATTTTTATCCTCGGAAGAGTTTTACCAACGAACCATAGAGCTAGCATAGCATGTCTAATCATTGTTTCGTACAATTGGCCTATGGTGAGATGAAGAACGCAAGCAGAAAATTTAAAACCCTATCACTAGAGATGTACAACATTGTAGCTTCGAACAAAGTAGGTATATGTAAGAAATTAAAACTAACACTAAACGCCTCCAAAAGAAGTCATATTAGGGTTTGTAATTATGTACATATGATGCTGATTCTTTTGGACAAAAAAAGGGTAAAACAAGAAACAGCGATTAAGAGCATCACATTCCAATAATGGAGGCTTTCATTTCATCTACAATGACTAGTAATAAGTCAGAGAAAATAAAAATAAAAAAAGTGATTATTTTACTCTTCCTTTCTCACAGTTGACGGCACAATATCTTGAAGAAGCCCATAATCTGTTATCAAAGCAGAAGGTGGGGTGCAAAAGCGCTTCTGGTGCGCAATTGCAGCACGGTTAATATTCATAGAACCCATAAAATCAAAATTCAGTGGTGTAGAATAGTTGCAGTAGACTTGATCAGCTCCAGCGGATGATAAACTCATTTGCAGCGGCGACGGCATAGAGGTGGCAGTAGATGCGCCGGTGGAGAATCCCGAGCACGGTGTCAGTGCAGCAACAGTGTTTGCTCGAGACATCAGCGGACTTGGATGAGTGTGTTGGCCTTCATATGTAGTCATAACTATGGTTGGATCACTCAAAGATCGCTCTATTCTTTTCTTCACACTACATGAAGCATTAGTGCACCTATAATAGCTCCTGAAATAATTCAGACCATAAAAAGGAAGAGAAATTGAACGTAAGTACTTGATCGTAATAAACAATAGATCGAAGTTCTAATGTACTGGGATACTTTAGCAGATGAATAATTATTATTGTACATAAAGATGTGGGACTAAAATTTAGTGCCTTAATTTCTCAGTTTAAAGTTTACCTAGGGAAAGGACTGTTTTTTACAGCTTTTTGGCCGTACTTTCTCCATCTGTAGCCATCTTCCAGATGATCGACTTCGCTCTTTGTCATGAAAGCAAATCTTGGCTCTCTCTGCCTCTTCTGACTCGTTTTAATGGGTTTCAACCTGTTCTCGCGAGCGTAAAATAGCAAATAAGTAATTTCTGTGATTAATAATTTTACTAACTTCTACAGGTCAAAGAAAAATAACGTGACTTTTAGATTTGACCATAAATAGATCGTAAAAATAAATAAAGACAAATTAGTTACTGTTTCTTAGTCTTCTGCTTCTGTTCTTCCTCTTCATCATCTTCTTCGTCTACAACTTCTTTAGTCTGTTCATAATTTTGTCCATCACCACCACTAGATTCTGAAGAAATAGAGGAAAAATTCGGTGTTGCAGGTGTATTCAACACCTCTGACGATTCTTGATCAACCGTAGAGGTCTGATTCCGATTTGGGAGTACTTGTAACATATCGAGAACTGAAGGGCCATAATCTTGAACCCCTAGCAACTCCATGAACCCTAATGACCCATTTTCGCCATCAACAGTGTAATCCTCCAAACCTGTGAGTGAATTATTACCACTCACCAGATAATGATCCGAAAATGATGAAGACGGGTTCGGATCCTCCATCTTTACACTCCTTCTACTCTCCATCTATCTATGTATATATGGAAAATGCCAAAACTTTCATGAAATAAAGTGACCTCCCCCTTTATCTTGTGGCCTTTAGAGAGAGAAGCTGAAGAGAGAGAGAGAGAGAGAGAGAGCAAGTGTGAAAAATGCGAGAAGAAAGAGTGCCGTGTTGCAAATGAATCATACGTTTTATTTTGGGGCAGACATTTTTTCGATTTTTTTTTTTTCGTGTGAATTCTTGGGCAGAAAGCTTGACTTGATATTGCCGGTCAGGGGTGTACGGAACAAAGCAAAACAAAACAACGGGCTAGTTGCCATAGGAATCAACGCATTCATATACAGTTTTGACCGGTGTAACCGGTTATAGTGTGAACACGATGAGCTGACACGTAACGCGGAGGTTTCGGCATCTCTTTATTATTTATATTTCCCCTGCATGTGAAGTGTATCCTTCAAAAGATATTCCCTTTTGCATTATTTTAATTTTTGGGTAATATTTAAAAAATCGATCCAAGTATTAAAGAGTCAAAAGACAAGATTAAGAGATAAATAATCAAATTAGGATCATGTACAAACTTTTGGTATAAACTAATCAATCTCGAGACGAAGAGTATAACTGCAGACTTGTCACTTCTTAGATGATTTAAAGTGGTCTTAAAATTTGTATTTTTATCTATATGTAAAAAATTTGATTTTTCAATTGAATGGGTCGATTCAATTATGCCTTAATAATAGTTTATACACCATAATATTATGATTAATTATTTTAAGATTCATCATGAAAATGCATATAGATCTCTTAACTGTTGACATGAATGCTCTGTTCTGTTTATTTGTCCACTCTAAGAAAAATAAAATTATTAGGTGGATTTTATGGATCACTAATTAAGGAAAAAAAATACATTTTATCGATGTAAGAGAAATAATTTATTTTTAAGTTTTAAAATGCAACCATTGCTCTGACATATCTTAAAACATCATTGTATCCTACCAAGCAAACAAATCACATGTTTTGCGAGACCTAATGTTTAATTTTATAAAAGAGTTTCTATCGAAACAATGTTCTTCAAAATATTGACATCAAATAGATCCATACAAAGATAAAATTAGTAACATGATAATGAAATTTATGAAAAATCAATGAGAGGCGTTCATAATTAAATATAATTTTATTTTTTTTTAGAAATGGAAAAATTGAATTCATACATTCTTAGAATATCTTATTCGAATACAACTTTTGTTCGATTTTGTTAAAAATTAGATTTTAGCTAACTTTGATAGATATTGAAGAAATAAGTGATTGAAAAATTGATACAAATTTGTAATTTTGATTGCGTTCTAAGTTTGACATAGACATAATATAGCTAATAATTAACAAGAATGTCTAGAGACGAAAGAAGTAACCTTAATCGAGTGTGAATGGTGAGATGTTAATTTTATTGTAATCAAAATCCTACCAAAAGATTGCAGCCATTATTTTCTAATTATGAATTATTACTAATTAAGCCACGTTTCATCTTTAATTTCGTGGAGCAGATTGGGCCACAATACACGGCCCCGGTCGCCATCAGCCCGTAAATCAATGGGTTAACCGTTGGGACAGGCACATGTGTTGGGCCCATTCGTTGGTCCCACATTTTACATCCAATGGCTGTAAATTATCCGATGACGCCTCAACCACGTGGCCATCGATTACGCGCTCTCTGAATATTCTGGTGGAGCTTGCTTGCGTTGTACGCTTCTCAGTTCTCAGTAGTCTCCACATGTGCAATTTGTTTGTTCCCATTTTATTGTGATGAAATAATTGTACTGTAGATCCTAACCTGGTGCCCAAGTAGCAATTTGATCCTTGACATTTTATTATAGTTTTACAAGTGGTAATCGGTAGGGGTAGGCCAAAAAAAAATTGAAAAAATCGATTTAATTCAATTAAATTTAACCATTAAAAGGTCGGATCGAGTTGGTTGCAGTTTAAACAAACCAACCCCGTCAATCAATTGACCCAACCAACTAATATTTTTTATTTTATTTTTTCATTCTAAAATTTATATTTTAAAATTTTAATATAATTATTTCTCAAATAATTTGTTTACTGTCTTATTTTTTCTACCAAAACTCTAAATTTCTAAAAAAAAGAAAAGCTATTGTAAACTCCAAATTAGATTGCAAACTTGCTTTTCAATTTGATGTAATTATTTGTTGATGACTATCAAATATATAGGATGATTTTGGGAAAGTCGACATACTACACAAGCAAAAAAAGTAATTATATATATAGGCCAAAAAAAATGTTTAACCCAAATTAAGTCGGCAAAATTTTCAACTCAGACAAATGCTCAAATCGATTTGATTTGGTTTGGTTTGGTTCGATTTCAACGGATGGAGTAGATATGTTGAGGTTGAAATTTCAGTTTAGGTTTCAGGTTGAGCTCAAACCCATCCCAACTCGAACAATCCTCAAGCCTAATAATCAGTAATGAAAAATGCCCAAAATCGTGTTAAAGTGTTACATGTTCCTCACACGTCTAAGAATGCCTCCGATAAACTATTTATAAAAGTATATTATATAATAAATGCCATCTTTAAATTTAGAGCAAAATATTTTATACACTACTAATATTCTCCATTTTGAATAATTTAAGAAGTAGTGCATTAAAATATGTAACTTATTAAATGCAATCATTATAAAATAAGAATAGAGAGCATAAGAATTAAACTCAATCCCTATTTTTAAAAATAAACAATCTCTTGGAGTTTATTTTTATGTATTGACTCTCTAAAATATAACACCTCGTATTTAGCGTCAGGTTTAAAGCCTTTCTTTTGTAGTAAAACAATGTTTTATACAGTAATTATGGCTCATTTGGTTCCTTTTTCGGTCTTATAACATTAGTCTACAAATTGTATAATTGAATTTTTAAATAATATAATACTGTTGGAAAAAGTCAAAGAAAGGTTGTCAAGCACAAGGTTAGAGAGTCTTTTTGAAAATGCTCTAATTTTATATGGCGAGAAGTCGGAATCTATTAGTTTTATGTCAAACATGTTTTTATGAGATTCACTCGACAATTTATAAAAAATTCGTTTGGATGTAAGGAAAAATATTTTTCCACATCTCGAGATGTATTCATTTTACGAGTCCATTCGCGAATAATATATTACACCCCGAATCGGCGAAAGCCCATGCAAGCGCACGAGTGACAACAAAGGCCACACGATGTTTTAGCATAAAGACGTTTCAAATCCCCACGTACACACACCATGATAGGTGTCTGTGCCTTCATCCTTATTATTATTAACTTCTGTCTAGTCGGGTGATCTCCTTTGGCTAAGCATGCATTCGAAATTTATACCCACGTAACCAAGAAAATATTTAATAAGAAAACTATCTTATCTAGTCTTAGAAATCAACATGAAATTCTTGGATATCAAGGAGAATCTTTGTGATTAGTCTCTCTGAGAAAAATACTCAATGAAAGAAACATACCATAACTAAACGATGACTCATGTGAATCAACGAGAACATGATACGTGGATTAGGGGCTATATACCTAATGTTTTGCTTCGCAATAATCGTCCTTCTATAAATACAAATACAAAGATAAAGTTTAAGCATATTTTTATTTCTTCTCAATAATTTGCCTAAGTTCTCTTCTATATCCAATTGTCCATATACATTATACGGACAATTGACTTGAGAGTTAAAATATCAATGATCATCGATCCCTTTTCTTGGCTAGATGATCTTGAATCTTGATGCTGACGATTTTGTTCGAATGTTTAGATAACTTATAGGTTGACAAGCATGTGATGGAGATTTATAGACAACAAGGTCCTAACGATTTTGGAGATCAACATATATATTGCACAAGATAATAATGCTCTAGTGACATTTCATCATTGGTAGGTAGAAAAAAATAGTTTTCTCCATTAGCTAATGATGAAATGCCAATTAGTCATTATGTACACATGTAGAATAATTCAAGGATTATTATGCTATACAACAAATATGAGTAATGTTATTTCGTTTTACTAGTATTTAACACCAGTCTTATGACGATCTTTATTGGACAATGTGATAGTGACTCCACTGTCACATAGATTGGTGATAAGCACAAGTCAAAATATATTTCTAATAATTTGAATAACACTATATGTACATCAACCATGACAACTTGATTGATATTTTACTCTGTGTGGGGGGTATTCGTGTAGTGATGTAATGGTTGAATTCAAAATAAAGAGTGTTGATGCTGTCACGTGAAAAATTTGTAAATAAATGGGTAAATGAGGGTATAAATGTATAGAGGTTAAACTAATTTAGCAAATGGTGACATGGCATCTACTTAATAAGTCTGCATATTTGGATTGCACCGTCATACCCATTGTTCATCCTTGAAGACACCCTTGTTTAACAAAGTTTTAATCAGTAAATGATTATAATATTAAATGTAGAACTTATCTGCTCATTTATAAAATTGATGACCATCTTGCTATTTAGGTGATTGCTTGACAACCAATGCTGCAGTTTTCCGTATTGTGTTCAACTTTTTTCTCTTTCCACTTTTTTCATATTCTGAAGTTAGTGGGTGACAATTAATTTTAGTTTTTAAATATAAAAAAATATCTTTAAATAATTTAATGAGGGTATTTGACTGTTTGACCATACTGCTTCTAGGATACGTTTGTTTATAATTAATAAGTAGTAGAAAAGAGACAAAAATCAAAATTAAAGTTGTTTTGTCCTGCAGTGAAAAGTCACCATCTATTGTTCTGTGTTTGAAGGCTCAATTTGTTTTATTATTTTGATAGATTGTTATGTACTAATCTCTTCATTATTAAAGATAAGACCGTGCCTTGTTTGGCGTATGAAAAATAGATTTTTAGTAGATTATGATAAAAGTTTTTAAAATATATGGTTAATATTGATTATTTGACTTTGATTTAGATTAAAATCTGATTTAAATCAATACCAAACAGTACTTATATTGATGTAGTAAGAAAGTGATATAAAAGAAAAGAAAATTTCATATTTGTTTAACAAGATTGACAATAATACTTAAATTGTTACAATAGTATTAAAGGCATCTATCGCAATTATTTATCTTATCCCATCTTTACTTTTTTGTCTTTCATAAGACATTACGGACCGCCAATCTCAAAGATATCGAGATTAAGTAGATTTTTGCCTTTGAATTCAAAATGAAGCTAATCATGTTACACCTCTTCGAGTTGCTTTGTTTGGCACTATCAATTTTATATAACTAGTTGTCCCCTACACCACCGTCTTAATGAGAACATACTTAATATTTCCCTCAAAGATAGAAATGATATGTCCCTCTTCCTTATAGTACTTTACTCGAGATAGAAGGACATTGCACCATCTTAATCAGGATATCATTACCATAAACATAGAATCGACGTCCTTTTTATAGTACTTTATTCGAGATAGAACGAGACACATATGGAATTTACACGTCCTCATAAATCGATCTTATGTTCCGACAATGAGGGTGGTTAGCAGTTAGCACATTGTATCACTCAATTTTTTTCATGATGTGGTTTGATAAAGGTAATCTACATGTTCATGATGAATAATCTATCAACTATGTAGCAGATTAGAATTTTAGTAATTTGGTAAAGTTGTATAATCCACATATAAGCTACTTAAACTAAAAAAAAGTTATTTTAGTGGAATTTTATAGATTATTTCTTATTTTTGTCCTAAGTAGCAACAGTCTACCCTTAATTAAAGGCGGGTTGTAAGATTGAGACTCTTGTAGCCGTTCACCCGTGACCTTTTTAAATTGCTATATGTTACATCCAACGCCACCTCAAATCATTGCTAATAAAAATTACTCAATTGTTTTTTAAGCTTATCTCTTTGCATTCAAAATCTTCTAACATACTAATTATTTTTTAAATGAAATATTAATTTATTGGTGAATTATAAATGAAATATTAATTTATTGGTGAATTATAAATTTAATTCAATTATAGAGGTGCATTATAAACTTATTGAGCTAAGCACCTATAAATATATCTACCATTGAATTGATGTGCCGTGTTGTCGATGTTTAGTAGATTATTTTTATAATAATATGAGAAAAATCGATTAGTATTTAAAAAAAAAAAAATTGAATTCTAAAGAATTTCGTGAACTTGAATAGATTTTCATTCTCATTAAAATAGTTTAAATTTCAAAAAAAGTTTGTTATGTATATTTTTAAGTTTGAAATCCGTCGAAAAATTTTGAAATCTCGTTATTAATGAAATTCTTATAAATCAACGAGTTATTGAGTATACCTAAATTTTTTTTTTAAAAAATAAAAAATCATTAAAATCCCAATTGGAGATTTTTATAATTTATTTACATAATTATGAAATCATGGAAACGTAAAAAGGCAAGCGCCGTTGTGGGAAAAATATGCCCATCCTGTTGTTGTTGCATTCATATGGGTGCATCAGTCGTTTTCGAAATCTTCTTATGTATTTTGTGCCGGCACCTTTTTAAAGGTTGAAGGGGATATATTTGGGCCAGAGACTCGACCCAATTGCCGGTCCATTTCATCAACTATGAATATGGGCATTGCATAATCAATTCGTCCATTTAATCATCATTAGTAGTCTGGGCGAGTGCATTTTAGCCATGTCAAGATTCCCCACTGATTTTTAGTAAGATAACACCTATATTCAACTAATTAGCATTGCTTCTTTGATCATTAACGTCAGAACGAGTCTTTTCGGAGGTTCGTTAGGATGTCAATTTGAGTGTGTTGGCGTCCAATATGAGAATAGGAGCCCCCAATTTTTTTTTTTTTTTTTTTTTAATCCAAATTAAGCAGGGGCAACACGGAAGGCATGTGCCCATCCACATAGGCCGAACCATGGGAGACGTCATCTGGTAAAATCTTCTCATGACATGAATGAAAAGGTGCTCTCCGAACGGATGCGTCTCCGAAAGCCAATCGAAAGAAAGTCGTGATGGCATAAATTACAAGCCTATAGCTTAGGTATTATGACGGCCCCGTCATCGAACTTTTCAGTCAATCAAATATCTCGAAAAGGACGGTGACTCACATGCTTAAGTCGGGCCCTATAACTTAACATGACCAAGGACGGCAAGCTCCACTTTGGTGGCTTATAAGAGGGCAAAAACCATTGAAATGGATCAAACTGTCATGAAATCTCTCAATACTGCTTATAATAAAAATCAAACAAATTACATTTCCATTGCATCAAATCCAAACAAACAATATACATCTATTCATTAAATTTGTCATAAGTCGATCTAAAGGTGACACGTCATTTTAAGTCATAAAAAGAGAGTATAACATTTGTCTAGATCTTTAAATAATAAAAACCATAATAACATCTTTAGGATGATCGGCATTTGAATCTCTAATTTGGACAATCCTCCAATTTCAGTAATAAATGTAGACAAACTTTACTTCAGGGAGTATGTTGTGTTACCGACACTAAGCGAACGTTCTTTTCATAAACTGGATCGAAAAAGGAGAACGTGAGCCTAGGATAAAAGTGGTCCGCTCTCACTCGATATTTTGGCTTCATGAATTTAATCTTAATAGTTGTTAAATGTGCACATTAATCAATATTATTAAGGATACTCATCCAAATAAAATTCAATTCAAAACTAGATTTAATTTTATGAGCACCTAGTTATGCATGACGGGCGAGTCAACCTAATTTTATATGCACAACATTTAAATGCCAATTAAATTAGATGACAAATAAAGCATATAAAATAACTATCGTTTTAGTAATTTACGGTAGATCTAATGAAGACAAAAATTATTTAAATATCAAATTGGGCCTAGCCAATCCTTTTATTAGTAAATCTACATAGAGACAATATTAGTTAGGAAAATTACATCAAATTCTACATTTTAAGTTTCAATTTTAGCATTAAGGAATTAATAAATTTTAATAAAAAAAACGTATAGCACATCTCACCCACCCCTTCAAAAATGGACTGAAAAATAATTCCCTCTAAAATGCCGCCGCGCCCTTTCTCACCTCTTCTCCCTCTTCGGCACCAACAACCCCACCCTGAGACTTATGTTGCCTGATTGTCCACTACTCCAATCCAATCTCCACCATCTCTGGAGGTAGCAACACCACCACCTAAGTTTTCTCCACCACTCGCCTCCAAATTTGTATCGAGTTAATTTATCCCAGTCAACTGTTTCAACCCAATCTCCACCATCGCTACCAAACCCTATTGTGAGATTGGTGTTGCATAATTGTCAGCTGTTACAATCTAATCTCCACCATTTCCTAAGGCAGCAACACCACCAAATCCAGCATGCCCGCTATAGCCCTTGTTTGGTATAGATTAAAATCAGTTTTTTAGTATATTTTAATAAAAGTAGATGAAATGAGTAGTTGAAAAGTTATGGACCCAATGAAATTAATTGTTGACTTTGACTGGAGATTAAAATCAGATTTTAATCTGAACCAAACAAGGGCATAGTTGGCAATGACGTTCGCCTCCAGATTTGGATCCAATCAATTCATTCCCTCCGACTGCTCCATTCTAGTCTCAACCATCTCCGCCTCTGAAGGGGACGAGCACAAACTGAGTCTTTTCCACAAGCTTCGAGTTGGCGCTGTAGTTGGTGGCGACAGTGTAAATTAGGGGTGGATATGGTTCTATTTTATTCTAGTTCCAAGATAATTAAACCGAACCACGAATCGATGGTTTTTTTAATAATGGAACCAAATGATTGTTTTAAAGACATGGAACCAAATCGGAACCTAACCATTTGGTTTGAGTTTGTTCTAATTTCATCATTGATTGAGATAAAAAAAAAAAAAAAAAAAAAATAACATTGAGGAAGAAGAATTAAAGGTTGAGGCTTCAATTTCAGAAATCCATGCGATGATGGTAATTGAACGGTAGAAGGTTAGGTAGGTGGTAGTTTTTTTATCTCCATTCGAGAGTCGGTGTATAAATTAAAAAGGAGAGAAAATGAGAAAAGAATTAATATATAGGTTTCCAAAATGAATTAGGGTCTCCAATCTCCACATTGAAAAATAAGAAATTGAAGGTACATGATTTTTTTGTCTTGATTTTTAATTGAATTTTAAATTTTTTGATGTGAATACGACTGAGTGCCTATATCCCAACACAAGATAGGAAGCGGGTTTTTGAATGGAAAATTGGATGGTTTGACATGCTAAATGAAATGCAAGGATCGACGTAGACTTGAAGGGGAGCCGACAAAGAAATGAAAAAAATTAAAACAGATAAATGGAGATTGCAGCAGTCCAAGGACTTTTTACTCCGCGACAGCGTTTTGCGTTTGATTGTCAATATTTTTCTTGAAAATAAGGAAAATGTTTTCTTTAAGGGGAAATAATTTTTATTTTTTAGGTACATCTACCTACCAATAAAAAATGGTTAAGTATAATATTTTTTAGGTTTAAAATTAAATCAATCAAACACATTTAAATAATAATTTCCAAACAAATAAGTTCTAGACAATTTATTTATTTTCTATGCAAATTTCATGCTCACAATAAAACGCATGAAGATTAAAGATTGAGGAGAAAGATTTCAAGATGAAGATTGGAGTTTGCATTTCCAGATTCGATGCGGGATTTTCAACAATTATTTCTTTTCATCTAGATTTGACATGGCAATTTTGTCCGATATTTATATTAAAACTATATGGATAAAGATATATAAACAAGGTCCCTTTCTGCCACTATAATTTAATTTTTTTTTTTATCTGACGTAAGAATCCACAGCCGCTACTCGTCAGAGGAGTCCTGGTTACCCCGAAGGGGCGAAATCCCGACCACTATGAGCACACACTGGATAAACTCCGTTTCATGTGCAGTAGCCCGCAAACCACACAAGAAAGGTAAACCGCTCTACGCAAACCCGGTGCGACGAACTCAAAAGAGGAAGTGTTGAAAGAGAATTCGAACTTGTGGCATTCGGTCTCCGCCGAAGGGGTTGCTATAATTTTTTATATGATGCGATTCTGTTCTCCATCTACGAGCAACATAATTTGGCTTGTTCCTTAATCGTCTTGGGTCAGAATACGTATTTACCCAAAATCAAAATTATTAAAGATATCAAAATCCAAACTCTTTGCCTTTAGCATTCCTCAAAGAAAATATACATCACAAAAAGAAAACGAAGACAATAAATCCAACAAACAATATACTGTATTTCCTTGTAATTAAATTAAAGCCAACTTCACACGATAAAACTGAATGGTCACTCAAGTTTCTGCTATTATCTAAGGCAGCTGCATGATTCATGCATATAGCTGGAGCTGCTGCTATTACACCAAATAAATTAAATTAATATTAAGCAATCAGCCTTTACATATATATGAACAATAATCAATTAGTCACTCATCAGAACCTGAAAATACATTGACCATAATTTGCATGACTTTAACTCGCATTTGCAAAGCGATTATATAATCTGCCGTCTCTCTGAAAAGCCTGTCCAATCCCATTGATTCACAGTTTGGAATAAGTTTCTTCAGGGTTCTTACCTTCCTTTGAATCTGGTTTCCAGCTGGGCCGACCGGTCTCCGGGACCGATCTAGAAGTGCCCTCTTCTTCATTCTTGATTTTCTGTTCTTGATATGTCCTCTTTTGATGCTAGTAACTCGTTGGGAAGACCATTTTCTCCTGGCCTGGGATTGTTTGAGTAATTTGTTGAGAAATTCAAGGGATTCAAGAAGAGGCTGCTGAGAAACACCCATGATAGAATTATCTTGAAAGACTCTTGTTTGTGCACTTGATGACTCTTCGCCAAATTTTGATGTTGAAAGAAAACTCAGTTGTCGATGAGGTATCACAATGAGAGTTTTATACTAGATTTGAGACATGGGTAGGTAATATTGGGTTGTGTGGGACTGCATTACACTCTTTTTTTGACACAATCTTTTATAAAATATATTTTGGAATAGACAAGATATTTCTATTACGACTCGATTTTCAATTCTAAAATGTCAACCTTATTAAGATGAATATTCCAAACCCTTACTTGTTTGTTTATATTTCGATAATTATTCGAGATGAAAATATGCATCCGCAAAATGGTGGATCTTTTGAGTAGACTAATATTGAAATTCATATGCTCATTTTTTAGTCTTAATCGGATCAAATTGTTCGTTTGAAGTTAATGAGCTCTGATATCATATTAAGACTTGAAATTTCATTTTAAAAAGTCAACATTATTAAAAATAGTCGCCTAAATCCTTATATATTGTTCTATATTTCAGTAATTATCCGACGTGAAATTTATCCCTTAACAATTTCATCGTCGTTTTAGGTTGTCCTAAAGTTTTTACCATGTAAAGGATTTTAGGAGGATTAATTGTTGTGTCTGTACGAGTCATCAAATCGCTTTGTACTTTGAAAATCTACAACAACAAACACTATACAAAAAGGTAGATTCAATGGTGAAACGCTTTCCGAAAGAACACGTTCTGAATGGAAGCACAGCACAGATCGAATAAGAATTAGGACTTAATTATCCGTAACAACTATCCATGTTTACGTGGGTCCACGGGGCATATTAATATTAAAGAAAGGTTCCTATTTATAGGGATGAATGAAGTTCTGCATGTTCTCCACATGCATCCACATGGATAGTTTTCACTAGCTAGCTAGCCCGCTTCTTCTTCCTCATCAAACCACCAGTACTCTACCACCTCCATAAACACCCTGGATTATTCCTTCCCACTTACCAAATTCAATGCATATATACTCGTTATACATTATGATGCGAATGGAGAGTTGTTAAGTTTCCTATTTCCAGCTCAATGTGCGTGGCACTCAACACGTATGTCACTTTGCGGGGGGTTTTTTTTTTCGAACGACTATATTATATGTTGATTAGCAGACTTTGATGGATATTTGTCTCCACAATTAGATATTTATGTTCGGATTAGGATGATGAATTTCAGACATTGGCTATCCACATTTGTTTCCCCCATAGTACATGAATCTTATATTAATTCTATCAAATGAACAAGACTTAATTAATGTAAGATTCATGTCCTGACCTGAAAAGAAAATGTGGAGAATATCATTATATATATTCTTGATCAGAAAATAAAATTTTTGAATCATAAAATTCACATCTTAGTGTTACCTCTACAAAATATATGCATATTAAAGGATAATACGAAGAGAATAAAGTACTAATACATCAAAGTCTAATCGAAAACCAATTATATACATTTTACATACCACTCAGGTTTATCGCATTAGCATGAGCATATATGCTCCACAACTAAGCCATGGTTTGATTTAGCTATCAAATTCAAAATCAATAATTATTTTTAACAACAAATTTTATAGGACCCATAATTTTTATTAATTTTTAAACTACACGTTCATCAATTTTTATCAAGATTTACCAAAAATTTAATTTCTAGCAAAACCAAACATAAGCTAAATATCTGCTCGTTCGGGTAATTAACTAGAGCATGGAAAAATACTTCACTCAATTGCATAACTGTGATCCTCTTTTTTTTTTTGTTTGAATGCACTATAAACTTCTAACTTCTAGATTTTTTGAGTGTTTTGTTCGAGGGTGGAGCAAGAAAATGATGTTGGAATGGGTTGAAACTCAAAAAAAAAAAAAAAATTCGAATAAACTCGCACCACAAGATATCAAGTTTAAGAGGCTATGGTTGTAACATTCGCGATAAAAAGTGTAAGTCACTTAATGAAATAAAAGAAGTTAAAATGTCCCATCAGATCTCTGTTTTTGTCTTACCAAATAGAAATCAGCGTTTACCTTAAAAAATATAAACCGATCGAATCGTGATCGAAATAAATGAAAGATACATATCTACCATTAAAAAATTACTTAATGAGAACGGTACTAAATAACTTTGATGATGAGTATTTCCAAAAAATTGAAAGCTTGGTCAAAACATGCAATTAATAATACATCGCTAAGTCTATATACTATTGTCTCAAAATACTATTTGGTATGGTTATCAATCTTTTATATTACCACATTTCATAGTGAGTGAAGAATCTTGTCCAAAATGAGAAATCGACTAAAAATTCCAAGGGTCAAAGAAATTAGAATTAATTTACGTTCGTGTTTAGCTTAGTTTCAAGAATATACTTATATATAAATTAAGGTATAAATAAATAAGTTTTATTGTAAAGATCAAATACTGAGCAATTTATTTATTTTTATTATAATATCTATTTCATGGTTAAAATTAGTATTTTTTTTTTATTATTTTTTTTTTCTGCTATAAGTATGAATAAGTAATAAATGAAAATATACTTAGAAATAAAAAATTAATTACTTTTTTTTTTGTTGACATAGGAACTCACAGTCGCTATCCGTGAGTGTGTACCGGGTCAACCTCGCTCCATGTACAGAAGCCCGCAAACCACACATGAGAGATAAAAAACACTAAACAAGTCTGGTACGACGAGCTAAAAACATGTTATGTCTCTAACTATTAAAATTTATTTTTAGATATGATTAATAAAAATTATCTATAATAAAATTTACTTAATAATTATAAGTAAATTCAGTCAAACATGCATTAAATAAAATATTCGCGTTTTATGAGAGTCATGAAAATAGTATTTAATAATTGTAGCGTCTTTAATAAAATTTAAATAATTGAGCATTGGGCTTGGATGGGAATTCAAATTAGAGCTTGGCTAACACAAGCATTTGGACCAAAATTATACATTTTCTTCTTAATTTTACAAATGGGCTGGGAGGCTGGGCCTCTACATCCGCCCCTGGTTCTGTTCTCCAAATAGGACTCGGTCTCGGAGATATTTGGCCACACAAAAGCACGCACTTAAGGTGTGGTGTGTGAAAAAAAGTTTGTTCTGCCTTTGAATTTGTGTCATATGAGCATCTCCAATCGTGACGTAAAATTAAGTATAAATTGGTAACTTTAAAATCACCGTTGCATCTTATTAGATTTAGCCCATGTTTGTTATTCATTTTTCTCAAATATTGTTTGTTACAGTAAACAATTACCATCACATATTCACTCAATAAAGTATTCTACACACAAATCAATAAAATTATTTTACTTTTCAACCACATATTCTCCAAAAAATACTATTCAAAACTCTATTTCTTCTCCCACAATGAGAGATAAACATGCCCTTAAATTCAAATTTTATTCCAATAGAAAGATCTAAATACACATTATGTCTCTTGTGGATAATTTTATATTTTTTGTTAAAACAATACAATTTTGCATTTCCTTTTGTATCTCTCAATTGGAGAAGTTGTTGACTACTTTGAAAAACTAAATCATAATTTAGATTTATTTTACAATACGATTGAAAATACTCTAAAAATCCAAATCTCTTGACTGTAGTCCAAATAAGACTCCAAAATTTAGTCTTAATGGGCGGTCCAATCCAAAATCCAATGGCTTAAGCTCATTACAGACATTACTAGTCAATTCTTGTCAAATTTGATCGTTTATAAATTTTGGATTAAACACTGCAAATATTGAATGGAAAAACCCCCACGTACAGGTGGGGGTTTCACAGGGGCTTGCCAGGCCTCTCACAGCCTGGCTGGCCCCACATGTTTTAAAAAAGAAAAAAAACTCACCCCCTCCGCCCTATGTGTCTTGTCTGTCAACCACCCACCCTCCCCGCCCCGCCCCCTTTTCTCGGTACGTGTAACATATCTTATAATGAATTACAAAGGTCTCCGATTGTGAAGAAATTATACACGGATGAATTATAAGCTTCCTCTAGACTAATTTATAAATTATTTTTAAAATGTTCAAAATTCATTTTCAATCACACTTTTCAATGTACCCACAATTATTGATTAATAATTAGCAAATAATTTATAAATTTTGCTGGGAGGCTAATTAAAGAGATTCAAAAGTCTGCTTCATAATTATTTGGGCTGAGCCCCCAACAAGCCCAAGGGTACCATTTTAGGCCCAATAGTTGAGTAATTGACCTGTGATCCTCGATTTAAAAATAAAAAATATAAATAAATATATACATATAAAAAATGGAAATTGGAAAATTCTAGGGCTCTGTATTATGCGTTTGGTACACGGAATGGACAGCCGCAAACCGATTTAATCCTTCTCCCAAATTTTCCTGCCCATATATAAATGAAATATATTTGAGGAAATTTCTATACAACCTTATTATTTGTGAGGATTCATCGAAAGGTACAACAATTTGGAAGAGGCATATTTCGGGTTTGTGCGTGAATCTAATGTGTAAACACACACCTGGTTTTGGGGGATATGGCAGTTAATTTGGGGTGGTATTTATATGTTAGATTCACGCACAAACTCGTGATATGTCATTTCGCTTAATCTAAGTTAGATTTTACCATTTCAACCAGCCTCCAGTGCAGAATTTTCAGCTATCAGGTTCGTTTTCTTAATTTTTCGAATATATTTTTCTTACCCCGTTACTATTCGGTGTTGATTTGATTTTGGATGGAGTTCTTTGATACGATAATCAGGAAAAAAAGATTCATAACTCAAATAAAAACTGTAGCTTGTGGTTGTTGAATTTTTCCCCAGCAAACATTTATGGTGCATAAAATTTAGGATACATATATAATCTCTGTATCAGTTCTCAAGATCGTTTCTTTCTTATTGAATAGTGATGTCTTCAATTATGAAAGTGAAATTTTCAATATTCATGATGAATGCCTTTATTTTGTTATGATTGGCAATTTACTGAAGGTGTGGCGTTTTTAGAAATAAATTTGTGCCTAGAATAAGCATGTTACGATGGTGGTATAAGCCAGAATGATAGTGTAAGACACTGAACGGATGCATTTTAGATATATTGATTGGAAATAATAATGGTGGTGTCATCTCGTACAACTTCGGGGATCCATATCACAAATTGTGATGCTTCATAGATAACTGATTCAACTCTTTTTCATTCATCTGATTCAATTGTCACGCCCTTTTGTTTTTCCTTCCGATCTGAGTAGCTTTATCTGTTGTTTATTTGCCTAGTCAATGCTGGGTGGATCAAAGGATCTGTCTCACTTACTACTTATAGATGGCTTAACTCATGCTTTTTAATTTTTAAACGGTCCGGTGTGGTCTCAAAAACCACAGTTAAAATACCGAAACCTAAACCAATAGTTCTTCGATGATTGAAGCTTGTCTCTGTGTTTACCACTTGTAGATGGCCTCATTCATCCTTTTGAGGCTTGTCGAACTGCAAGGTCTTGAAAGGATTATTCCAATTTTGGTAAATTTTGTATATTTCTTATTCAGTTAAATCTTAGTTTGATCATTTTATCTTGCTGAATCTTTCTGTATCTATTAGTAAATGAACGCTTTGGAATGTTCATTAAATTTTATATCTTCTATTCTACTGTGTCCACTTCATTTTCTAGATATAGGAAATGAGTAATGTTATTCATCTCCAATGTGTTTACAAACACAGTCTAGGTGACTCTAAATGAAAGGTGAAATTAAAGGACTTATTTAATTTCACCTATTATTTAATGCAACATTAACGCCACTTAGACTGTATTTGTAAACACATTGGGGATGATTAGCATTACTCATAGGAAATAGGTTTCTTCTGTCTATAGGAAGTCATCACAGACTGTTGTTTTCTTTGGGGAACAACAAATTTAGGGCCTTGTTTGATTTGAATTTCAGTTTTTTTGAGTTCATATTTAGTTTTCTATTTTGTAAAAAATATTCTCTTCAAAATTTTGAAAAAGAGTTTTATAACATTTTATACCGTGATATTTGATTATTCAATAAAACAAAAACAAATTTATATTAATATATTATCAAATAATATATGTGTTGTGAATCTTACAATATTTTCTTTCACTACAAAAGTAAAATAAAAAAAAAATTTAATTAAAAATATGGAAAAAAAAAAAATATTAATGACGTTGTGTTCATTTTAATATTATTTTAAATTTATGTAAATAATCATTAAGAGCTTGTGCTATTTTTATAAATTTTTCTAGAAATTTTTATAATTTTATTTTTTTTACTTTTAAATTTTATTTGTTAATTTTTAAAATTTTAAGTTTTTGTTAAAATAATATTTAATTTAAAGTCTTGTTTTTCATGGTTTTGAACTCAAAAAAAACATTAAAAACACGTTTTGAATTTTATATTATAAGTTTAACCTTGTTTTCAAATGTTTGTTTCCAGAAATATCAAATCAAACACGTTTTCAGTGTTTTGCAAAACTGAAAACAACTTGTAAACAGCAAATCAAATGCACCCTTAGTTTTTCTATAATCATTTTCGGATTTGTTTTGAGACCTCAATGTTTTATTGCTGCGGTTGGGAATTGAAGGTGATTTCCATTATTTCAAACTGCCACTCTTGGAAGCATTTAAGTAACCTATATCTTGAACTGATTTAGGCTCTCTCCCAATCCATTTTACCATTATTTCAAACTGCCACTCTTGGAAGCATTTAAATAACCTATATCTTGAACTGATTTAGGCTCTCTCCCAATTCCATTTTAAGTTATACAACATGCGTATCTAATTGTTAAAAGAGTTCATAATTAACTGCACTGAGGATTGAATCTATCTGTGGACGACGGAGCATGTCAAACAAGGAAATTGACTATAGTTTTCTTAAACTGAAAAAGGAAAACTAGGTCATGTTCATCATCTCAAGTGATGAGTAGAAATACATCTAAATATGGAAAGGACGATATAAATAAGTATGTAAGTTCCTATTATATTGTATAGTTAGCTTGTATTAATCTATTATGCAACTGTATTGAAACATAAAATAAACTAAATGACATTGTAGTCATCTTCATGCATCCCAGCGTAACTCATTTTTCACCTATTAGTTTTTTCCTTCCTCAGATTTCATGGTTCTGTTTGTCCTGTGAAAGCAATTATAGAAGATTGTTGATCCGTGGAAAGTGAAAAGAATAGAGGACATCCTTTCATGCAATCAATTTTCCAAGTTTTTATATTATTTTGTTTGTTTAATAGAGGCTGAACATTACAAAGTTGTTATTTGCAGGAATAGAAACACATACCCATGCATTCGTAAAAGGCCTAAAGGCTAAACTACTTGCATTGTTTCTTATGAGAAGCATGTCTGATGATATGAGATTAAATGCCAACACCATGACCTCCACCAGAACCGCCACCTCCACCTCCACCTCCACCTCCACCTCCACCTCCTCCAAAGCCTCGCCCACCACCTTATCCACCTCCAGCTCTCCCGCCACCACTATAATCTCCTCCAGGACAACTACCACAAGCTCCACATCTACCTACAATTCCAACACCCACCACTAGCTCCCAACCTCCCCTCCCTTCTTGAGGGATATGGCAGTCAATTTACTCCAAAATTCCCATGTTTGGAGCACTTTGGAGTGCTCCAAAAATGGTTGTCATATATGTCAGATTCAATCACAAACTTGTAATCTGTCTTCTAACTTGACCACTTCAACCTCCATTAGTTATTCCAATATGGCACTATTGCAAAATTTCAGCAATTTGGGTTTGTTTTTATACTCTTTATGTACTTTTTTTTTGCACTGTTATTTTATTTCTATATTGATTTGATTTCGGATGAAGTTCTTTGATTGGATAATCTGGTAAAAAGAATAGGTATTTATGAAATGATATATTTTAATTCCATAAAAATCTAAAGTGGTTGTTAAATAAATGATGTTGCAGAGCCATCTTCAATTCTTCATTGCATCCCAGAGTAACTCATTTTGCACCTATAGCCTATAGGCATCGCAAATTCAAAAGATTGTCACTATTGCGGATTTCCACACAGACTTCAAATATGATGAGTGCCACGGAAGTATTGGTGGGGAATGAGGTGCACTGATTCGCGATCGTGGATGTAATCATGTAGGTAATGAACTATATTAAATTTTCTGTGTTTTTCTTCTCCTGTATGACTACTGTTTGTCCTGTAAAAAATAAACACGCTGTAGATTGTAGATCCTTGCAGAGTGTAGGAAAAGAATGAGGAAACCTTTTATTCAATCAATTGCTTCAAATGCTGGAATTATTCTCTTTATTTATTAGCAAAGTGGATACATGCAGGAATGGAAACGCATGCCCAGCAGCCCATGCATTCATACTTCATAGATGCTAAACTACTTGCATGTTATTGCTCGTGAGAGCGTATCTGATGATATGAGATTACATGCCACCACCCTGACCTCCACCAGAACCTCCGCCTCCTCCAAAGCCTCCCCCACCACCTTTTCCACCTCCAACACCCCCACCGAAGCCACCACCTGCACCACCTCCATTGCCTCCACCAATACCACCGCCTTTTCCACCTCCAATGCCTCCACCACCACCACCACCGGCTCCTCCTCCAACTCCACCTCCTATGCCTCCACCAATGCCACCACCTTTTCCACCTCCAGCACCACCACCTATCCCTCCACCGCCACCGGCTCCTCCCCCAACTCCACCGCCAACACCCCCTCCAGCTCCACCACCAACTCCTCCCCCCTTGCCACCACCTTCACCCCCTCCTACACCTCCACCTCCACCAACACCACCACCTTTTCCACCTCCAGAACCAACACCACCACCTTTGCCACCGCCTCCTACGCCTCCACCAGCACCACCGCCTTTTCCACCCCCACCACCAGCTCCTCCCCCAAATCCTCCACCTGCACCTCCACCTATACCACCACCTGTACCCCCTCCTACGCCTCCACCACCACTACCGCCACCAGCTCCTCCCCCAACTCCACTGCCTTTTCCACCTCCAACACCCCCTCCAGCTCCACCTCCAACTCCTCCCCCTTTGCCACCACCTTCACCTCCTCCTATGCCTCCACCAGCACCACCGCCTTTTCCACCCCCACCACCAGCTCCTCCTCCAAATCCTCCACCTTCACCACCCCCTTTTCCACCTCCAGCACCCCCACCAACTCCACCACCTGCACCTCCACCTATACCGCCACCTCCTACGCCTCCACCAAAACCACTGCCACCTCCAGCTCCTCCACCCCCACCAAATCCACCACCTGCACCTCCTCCACCCCCACCACCTATACCTCCTCCAACCCCACCACCCTTGCCAAACCCTCCACCTTCACCAATGGTTTCCTTCTCAATATGTCTTCCCACCACAAACGAAACCATCAAGAAAAATATAAAGAACACTCCAACATTCTTAAAGAACCTCCCCATCTTTAACTCGAAAGAGTGCAAGAAAATAAATGGCAGATGTTATTTGTGTATAAAACCAGCGACAGCCTTTATATAGGGGGAAAAGTGGTAGATGCTCTTAAATGCATGCAGTTGAAACAGTGACTTTCTTCCTCTGTTTGAGCTAGTTTTTCAAACTCACTTTGACCTGAGACGATCATGGCGATACAGCTATAATGTTACCGTGTTCCAACTCTCAACCACCTGAAAATTTCCAGTCATTTTCATGCAACACATGATAATTTCATTTCTGACTTTTGGCAAGGAAGGAAAAACAGATTGTGATGATGACTGCCAGAGTCACCTTTTTGCAAGGTATGAAAGGATTTCCTATCATTTATGTCACTCTTTACAGTTTAAGCTATATGTCAGTGACAAAAGAAAAGATATTGTGTGTAGAGTTTATGCTTTGTTGCCGACAATTGAATTTTTTAGTAAATCTTTCACTCGTTTCTCTTATAAAATTTGGAGACTTTTCATTAAAAAATTCAGGAACTTGGCAAAATGAAAAAGATTATTTGTGGTTTGATCAACAAGAAATATGAAAATGGAATTAAAATCCTAGACAAGTATTTTATTTATTTTGTTATTACACTCTTTGGCTAAACGACTAATTGGAGATGAATTTGGCACTTCAAAATGTAGGACATGCAGGTCTATTTTTATTAATTTCTTATGAATATTTTTTAGTAATTTTCCGTAATTTATCAAATTAAATTCAATTCGTTTGAAATTTTGAATCCTGGACACAATCTTGCTAGATGTGGAGAGCCCCTTGCCTCACCTTTTCTGGCCTCTCCTTGTTTGCTTACCTAATTTATGTTATTTTCATTATTGAACCGGTATAAAATGTTTTTTTTTTTTTCGCAAATAGGCACCCACGTGTAATTGTCCGTCAGGGATTGCGGAGCAGGGTTAAGAAATAGCAAGTACAACAGGAAGTTCTTAGAACTAGACTTGTAAGTCTGCTAATTTGTTACATAAAGGGAAGTTTAAACCCCTAGCTAATTGGTTGATGAGATGAACTGCTGTGGAAAAAGCGTCCCACAGTGGCGTACTCAGGATTCGAGTCAGCCCGAGCGATCGTAGATCGTCACCGTGGTCAGCAATAAAAATATTAAGAGCTCAGTTTAATGTCCATTTATTTATTTATTTGGCAAAAAATGTATTTTGGAATTGTGATTGATGAGGAATATGTTGTTAAAAATAAAGAAAATTTTGAATTTGTATGTAATATTATTTTATTGAAAAATGTGCGGTTAAAAGAATAGATAAATATATTTTTAAAAAAAGTAGAATCAAACGAGGTCTATAATTTAAATATAACAATTAATTTGTTCAAACTGAACATTTATAATTTTGTTGTAAAAATTAACAATATTTACCAAATGATATTGTGTCCAAGTTTTGTATAATTCAAAGGAAGAGCACGGGTTTGGATTTTTACGATTGCACTAAACCGCTAATATGTAACATATATGATTCTGGTAAAGTTAATATCAAATTTCATGAGTGCCACAATGATCAAGCGTTCAATATCCTGATGAAAGGGTCACTCATTCGAAACTCTTTCCCTTATTTAAAATTGTAGATTTAAATATATTTCACAATAAAAATTTTGGCAAAGGGATTCGAAACTAGGACCTCTCGTGTAAATACACAAGTTTTAGCTAACTGAGCTACAAGAAATTAATGAAAACAAAAGAACTTACCAGATATATAATTGAAACGTTTATTCATTGTCCAAAAGAAAACAAAAACTATTCCGGCGGATCCAGCATGGGCGGTCGTCGGGTGCTGGTCCGCCACTGCCCACTAGAACTTCAGAGTAAGTGATGCTTGTATAAGGAGTGTTAGACTAGCCTCCATTACGTGTCTAAGCTTTCTGATACATGATGACATTAATAATTATTCAAGATGGCTAGTGGGGTGAAAGCCACTTGATATGCACTCCACGTAGAATATAACATGATAGGTTGTCAACCCCCTTGAGGCTGTCTACCATTATCTATGAGGCTGTCGACCCCCACGAGGTCGTCTACCCGTATAAAGTCGTCAACTCCCATGAGGCCGCCGCCACCATGAAGCATGCGTCGACCCACATACCCACCGCGTGAAGCCGTCGACCCCGTGCCTACCGCATGATGTCAACACTACACTTAACCATACAAATGATAATGATATGTACGGGAACCACCCAACAGCAAACAAGGGGACGACCAACCGCTTGAGAAGTGGGGGGTCATCCATTCAGAACGTGGGAAAAGTGGGAACAATTACGTGGGACACATGGCACCATTAGCAGCTGAACGAGTGCATGGCATCAGGTGCCTATAAGTACCTCTACGGTGAGAAAGGTATGGACTCTTGAAAGTTGAACTGCTTGAATTCGCATTATATTATTCTCCTACTCAAAATCGATTATCGATTTTCACGCCGGAGGTATAACGGCGGAGAAAGCCCCGACCTCATTTTGCAGGTAACAACCGCTGACTGGAGTAGCCGGAACATCGTACCCATTAAGGTGAACACGGAAGACAATCTTGCAACGATTTCATTGGCGTCGTCCGTGGGAATCCATTGAACAAAAAAACTATGTCAAGAAGACGGACTAGGAGTGAAATACGCATGGTTAGGAATACACTAGTGATGGAGTCGGAGTCTGTCGTAAGGGGTCACGACCCGCCACCGCCACTACATTACGTAACTCAGAGCCAATTTAATGCCTTGGAGACATAATTGGCAGCCACGATGACCCTCCTGCAAAGTCAAATGCAGAAAATTGCAGCCCCTCCACAAAGTTTATCGGAGGCCCTACGTGAGCAACCACCCCAGGTGGCCAAACGGTTACCCCGCCTATTATTCAGCCAATAACAGGAGACATGGGGACTTCAGGATTTGTGTTTCCACAAATTTCCCAACTCGTGACAGATTTGGAAAAGAAGATAGACGATGCATTGACTAAGATGAAGGACATACGTAGGCAAATGCTTCTGGAGCAGGATCCATTTGCCCCTGAAATTATGGTCGTCCCTTTGCCGAAAGGCTTTAAACATCCAATGATAGAAGTATATGACAGAGTCACGGACTTGTTGGACCACTTGCGGACCTTCGTTGATTTAATGAGGCTCTATACAGCCCAAAGGCAGTGATGTATAGGTCATTTTCCCCGAAACTCAGGAGGGAAGCTAGAGACTAGGTGGCTACACTGTCACCCAGGTCTATAAAGACTTGTGACGAAATTTCCATAAGTTTCATGGCATACTTCATGAGCAGCAAGAGGAAACGAAAGACGACCATTGGGTTGATGCAGGTAGTGCAAAAGAAAGATGAATCATTGCAGGAGTATTTAGCTAGGTTCAGCCGAATAACGCTTGGTATAAAGGACCTCCAAATGTCTGCAGTAGTGATTGCGTTAATGAATGGGACGCGGAATCGGGTCTTCAAGATGTCACTCTGCAAAAACCCTCCAAAGTCGATGTATGACCTGTTGAAGAAATATGACAAGTATGTTGATGCAATAGAAGCAGAGAAGGTCACAAAAATCTTAGAGAGGGATGGGAGACGGGAAGCTACAAGCGAAAGTCGGGTGATGTGCGAAAACCCTTTAAGAAGAACAAGCTAAGGAATGAGTGCGTAAGCATGGGGTACACTCAGGATCAGTCGGCCAGGCAGGGACGAAATGAGGTCAAAGCCTTCACCCCTTTAAATACTCCGCAGGACAAGATATTGATGGAAGTTCGAGACATGAAAGAACTCGAATGGCCAAGGCCGATGGCAGCCTTAGCCGGCAAAAGGGATAAGAGCAAGTATTGTCATTTCTACAAGGATCATGAACACGAAACAGAAGAGTGTATACATTTGAAGGAGGAGATCGAGCACCTCTTGAAGCGGGATTTTTTTACTAAGTATGCGAGAAATGATCTAGGCAAGCAGAAGGTTGAGGATCGACCGTCACCTAGGGCCAGTGTTATAAATATGATTGTTGGAGGAATCGTAGTAGGGGAGACTCTAACTTTGCTAGAAAGAGTTATGCACGCACAAATAAGGTTTGTTCCATTCAGAAAAGGCTAGATTCGATCAAAGCATCACTTTTGGTGAAGAAGATTTAATATGCGTGGCAACCCCTCATGATGATACCTTGGTGCTAGTTGGCAACATAGCGGACTATGATGTCAGAAGGATATTGGTCGATGGCGGAAGTGAGGTGAACGTTCTCACTTGGGAAGCATTTGAAGGATTAAAAATTTCTTTGGAAAGGTTGAAAGTGGTGTCCACCCCCTCTAGGATTTGGAGGGGCTACTATGATACTAGAAGGAGTCGTATAGATCCAGTGACGTTGGGTACCAACCCTGCAAGTGTGGTGATCTTAACTAAATTTTTGGTTGTCAAAACCCCCATGGCGTATAATGCAATCTACAATCGACCACTGCTGGATGCTGTGGAGGCTATTCTCTCTACATACCACCAAGTAATGAAATTCCCAACCAGTCAAGGAGTGGGACGTGTGAGAGGCGATCAACAATTCTCGAGGAAATGTTACGCGGACAGTATACGAACGAAGGGATCACCACCAATGATGATGTTGGACCACGAGCATCCAAAGGGCGAATTGAGCCCCTGGACACTACAGAAAAAAAAATTGTGGCGGGAGGGCATGAATTTAGCGTGGGGACAGATTTGGGGCCAAAGAAAAACCACCAGACGGGCTGTGGAACATTGAGCATCTCAAGAAGTATTATCAGTAGACCAACGAGCATGGATTTTGTGTCACATGATGATTGCATGTAAATATAGTCGTTAGGGGTTTTCATTTTTCTTTTCTGATATAATGATCTTTTGTAAATATTGTAGCTAGGATGTTTGTGATGTAATGTCTGCTACGAGCATACTTGATTGAAAATTATTTAATGAGAAACTTGGATGGCGGCAGATGATGAGGGCGCTAATGAAGAACCAGCCTAGCTGGGACGTCTCGATGCGCCCAATAAGTCCCAAAATCTTGGTAAGTTAAATTATGCTATGATAGCTTGGTGTATGATTGATTGAAGCAAAGACTGCAAACCTCCCTTATTGCTCCCAAAATAGCTCGACACATGGCAATGAGCAAAAAAGTCAAAAAGTTAGCTAGCTCAAAATCGCTAAGGGCTAGTGGTGAGTTTTTAAAACCGAAAATGGGTAAGGCTCAAAATCATCTGACCCTGCATTCGACGATCCAAAATAGCTCGGCACATGGCGATGAACAAAAGTGTTCTTATAATTTATTAACTAAGCTCTAAAATAATTATTATTATTTTCATTTCTTCAAAATTGAAAATAACTAAGTTGCTTATAATTACTAAGATAAGAGTTACTTTGGAGAACTTTTTTAATAAGAAAATGGTAGTTTCTTCAAACACGTTCAATAACTTGTACTTATTTTAAGCTTAGCCAAAAATACTGGTCTGAAGCTATATCTTTATAACAATCTATATCGACTGCATTGCTTTGCTAATGAAAGATGCTCAGTTCACAATCGGCAAATCAAGTAAGATATTCGTAGCATTCTAGTATCCAAAGGACAACATAGCATGGCATTGGCATGGGTTCGTACACTATTCGATTAGCTGTGATTGGATGTCTATGGAATTTTCACTAGGCAGTTCCGGTTAACATTTGTGATTTCATCTTAGAAGGTCAACCTTGTTAAAAGTAGTAGTCAAATCCTTTGACAATTGACCTATATTTTTATCTTTATTCGATGTGAAATTTTATCCCTTAACATGACCCGCAAAATGGTAGCTCGTTTGAATGGACAAATTTTGAAATTCATGTGCTCATTTTTTGAGTCATAATCAGATCAAATTGTTCGTTGGTGTTTAATAAGCTATGATACTAGGCTTAATAACACAAAACGTCCCTAAATTTGACACTTCTTGTAGAAAACGTCCATATGTTTCATTTTTTTTCATTTTCGTCTTTATTTCAATGTGTCATTGCGGTAAACAAGCTTAATAGCACAAAAAATCCATGCGTTTGACACTTCTTGTAGAAAACGTCCATATGTTTCATTTTTTTGCATTTTCATCTTTATTTCAATGTTTCATTGCGAAAAACATCATCTTCACCATTTTTAACGTAAAATGACCAATATACCATCTTATTTAAATAAAACAAAAAAGAGAAGAAAAATAAAGATCAAATTGCAATCTTACTCCTAAACTTTTTAAAAATGTGCAAATGAGTCCAAATAAATATAATTTTGCTCTCTAATTTTGGGGCGATTTTTGTCCCTTTAGCCATCGTATATGGAGCGAAATTCCAGCAAGCTCCAACTATCGAAAAATGGTACCGATGGAAATCCATTAACCTCCTCTTCAATTCCATATCAATATCTCCACGTAACTCCAAGTATTTCGATCGGTACAAAGCTTTGAAGTTTGCTGCCTGAAAATCTGAAAAAACGTCGATTTCTTCACTTCCGACAACCATACCGGCTAGAGCTCATCACTGACCAACCCCCTTCCTTTGGACGGCCCCACTCATGCAATCAGTTGTAACCAAACACCCAAGTTTAGATGCTGAATTTAACCCAGAACTTCTCCTTGTTGCGACGCACGCGACATCGCCTAGGAAAAGTCAGTTTTCGACGCCGTCTAAACAAACGAAGGTTGCGGACCACATGAGCTAGGTTCGCCTTCACCTGGGGCACATAGCCCACCCTTGGGTCTCCTCCAATTTGGCTTCAATCGACCGAAATTTGAATTTGAAATGCTCGCAAGCACAAAATCACGACATCATGACCTTGTTTTCGCCAATTCAATTGTTGTCCAGCCAAATCAAGATGGCAGACCACCTGGGCTAGTCCCCTCTAAATCTGGCGCACCTAACCCAACCATGGGTCATGTCCAATTTTGCCTTGAACGTGATGAATTGGTGGTTGCAATTAGGCATTGTGCGAAAATGGTTATTTTTTTTATTTTAATAATTTATTTGGACTCATTTGCACTTTTTAAAAAAATTCAAGACTAAAGGTGTGTTTGAGCCACATTATTTTGGAAGAATCTATTTTGAAATAGTAAATTAATGGAAAATGTGTGGTTGAAAAAGAAGAAAAAGTTATTGATGTGATAGAAAATAGTATTATATTGAAGAATGTATGATTAAAAATGAGTAAAAGAATGAAAATGAAAATTTTAATGTGGTTCAAACAAGGGCTAAGATTGCAATTTGTTCTTTTTTTTTTTGTTTTATTTAAATAGAAGGATATATTGGTCATTTTACATTAAAAATTGTGAAAATGACGTTTTCCGAAATGAAAAGTTGAAATAATGACGAAAATGCAAAAATACGAAACGTAATGATGTTTTTCACAAGAAGTGTCAAAACGTATGAACGTTTTGTGTTATTAAGTCCTGATATTATATTAAGATTTGAAATTTCATTATTATGAGGAATAATAACCACATGATTTATAAATTGATCAATATTTTTATTTTTATTCGATACAAAGTTTTATCCTTAACAGTTCCAACCTAGGTAGATCAGAGAAGCCAATGGAATGCTGCCACAACCTTTTCTCTTCTATTTTCTGTGGTGGCTTTCCGCGCATCTATTTTAATAGGGCATCGAGTTTCTTTAGCCGGTGAGGCTGTAAACTTTGCGCCTATAAATAATATGAATTTATCTACTCTACCAGGTTTTGGATCACATATTTTGTACAAATTATCTCACATGAGGTGACCCCTCCAAAAATGTTAAAACATTCACCCACCCCTCTCACATTGTTGTGCCAGGTCTTTTACCGACCTGGCACAGCAGCTCGGTTCAAATAATATTTAGTTTACTTGCTTACTAATGTGAACCAGGAGCCTAGCTATTCTGTCTCTTTTCCCCTTTTTTTTTTTTTATTCTCTTTCTCTTCTGGGGTGTGACGGTCTTGTTTATCAAAATTATATTTGCCGACTCAGATTCAATTTTTGTATCTAATGATCTCATTAGTTGTACTTATTCCAATATTCCTTGTGAGATTGTTTAGAATTCTATTTCCTTTTCTTTTTAAATTTTTTGCAATATTGATGGATAATAAAGCTTACAAGGTAAAGAGAATGATCCCAATATTGTTTATGACGAAAGAAACTATGAAAGCAAATGAATTTGATGTTTTTTAAAAAAAATGCTTAGAATGGGTCGGTGATCTTGGGGAAAATTTTTAAAAAAGTCTTTAATTATTTTAGGGCGATTTATTTGTACTTCAGAACAGTGTTTTGAAAAGCGCGACGAAGTTAGGAGACCACGTTTCGACTGAGGTGAGCCTAGGTGTAAAAAAGTTTACGGATTTTTATTTACAATTTTTTCTTAACTTTTATTGTATTACTTCTTTTTTATATTCATTATTATTTATTTAAAGAGAAGAACGAATTCATCATTTAGTGAATTTGATGTTAAAAAAATGCTTAAAATGGGTCGGTGAGCTTGGGGAAAATGAAATTTTTCAAAAAGAAAAAAAAAAGTATTTAATTATTTTAGTGTGATTTATCTGTTCTTTAAAAAGTTAAGGAATTTCATTTACAAATTTTCCTTAATTTTTGTTATTTTATTGCCTTTTATGTTTATTATTATTTATTTAAAGAGGAGAACAAATTCGTCATTTATTGGTCAAAATAGAGAAAATGATGGATTTTATCGTGTAATTGAAAGTCTGGGATGTGTTGTACTAAAAAAGATAGGGTTGCTTTGCTACATTTCGAAAAGATTGGAATGATAAGTGCAAATTCGAAAGAAAAAAAACCCCATTAGTTCTACGCCAGCGGTCTCCCAAACACAGCGGTCCAAAGAATATCAAATATTTCACGCGGTGGCTGTGACTTATACATTTCATTTCAACTCAATATTCGCGATAACTGACACAAAAAATATACAATTTGAGTTTTATTCAGATCGAACTTACTTTTAGAGTAGAAAGAACAAAAAAAAGTCAGGTATGTATCCTATCTTAATTAATTTTTTTCGATTAGATTTACTTTGTAGTTTTATGATCTTAACATTTCTGTTAATTATATGTGCTTCTGTAAATTCAGACTGAGTTTTTAATATTTTTTTTATTGTTCTTTTTTTTTTTCCTTTTCTAATTTGCTAAAGCGATGGATTCTATTTTTAGATGTTAAATGAGGTTGTAATTTGAAAGGATTTTAATTCGAAGTCATTTTATTTTCAGATCATGGACAGTTTTTTGAAAATTCGTTGACTGGTTCTCGATTTTTAGAATGTGATATGCGACTTAGAATAGCATTTAGTGCTCTGGATTCCGATCAATTATTGCTGGTTTTCTTGTAGAGGTTAAGATTTTTGAAGTGTGTTGTAAAAGTTCAATGGCAAGGATCAAACCTCAAACTCTGTTACAACAAAGCAAGAAGAAGAAGGGGCCAAGTCGCATCAGTGTTGCTACCACTGCAATTTATGGCATCGTAGTCGTTGGAATGGTGCTTTTCATTTTCGCCACCTGCAGATACTTGTCTAGAAGGTTTGTGATTTTTTGGTCTTTTTTGCACTCTGTTAATTCAGTTGCAGTTGCATTGTAAACTGCTCATTTAGTGAATTCGATTCAATGTGTCTTTATGAAATTTTGGAATTTATTATAATTTGGTAAAAAGTAAGAACTAATTGAATTCTCTTTTGAGTTGTATTTCCCTTGACATCCCTACTCTTGTCAATTTAAAAGATTTATAATTAAGATTGATGGGTTGAATGTATTACTATATATGCCGTAGTATGCTTGTTTGTATATACATATTAGATTGTGGAATTTTGATGCAGATATTTACCAGTGAATATTTCAGTTGAAGATTTTGTTTTTGGATGAAAGGGATCAAGAAATGTGCTGGAAATAATAAATCTCTGTGATATACGAAATGTTACCAAATTTAAGGATATTTTTTCAATTGTATGTACAATAATTATGTATAGAGGGTTTGTTATTAAATGAGTAGTCAGATACTGGTCTAGAAGGCTTGTGATTCTTTATCTTTTTTTGCATTCTGTTAGTTCAGTTGCAGTTGCATTGTAAGGTGCTCATTTAGTGATCTGGATTTAATGCGCTTTTATGACATTTTGGAATTTATTATTATTTGGCAAAAAGTAAGATTGGGTTGAATTCTCTATTGGAGTCGTTCTCCTCTCGGCATGCCTACTCCTGTCAATTTAAAAGATTTATAATAAAGGTCGACAGATTGAATAATATACATCGTAGTATGCTTGTTTGTATATACATATTAGATTGTGGAATCTTAATGCAGATTTTTACCATTGAATGTTTCAGTTGAAATTTTTGTTTTTGGATGAAAGGGATCAAGAGATGCTCGAAATAATAAATTTCAGTGATATACTCGATGTTGCCAAAATTAAGGATTTTTTTTTTTTCAAATCGTATGTAATATAGCTTAGTTCTGGGAAATGGTAGTCCTTGAAAATAATTTTTTTTCTGTTTAGGTCAAATTTTCAGATGGAGGATGCATTATCAGCTGTAGAGGTATGATTTCTTCCCCCACAAATTTCTGTAGTTATTTCTTCCTTTTGTATACATTTAGAGTATGTTTTGCTAAGATTTTCTAGGTGTTTATAAACGCCTTGGTCAAATAATACATTTGGTCAAACATTCTAGGGTCCACAAGTACTATCCACGAACCCACTACTCATTTATCCATGTTTATAAACACCTTGCCAAGCATGTTATTAGTTATTTAATTGTAAGGTAAACCATTTCCAAATAAAAATCCAATGTGATTACGAACTAGATTTATACTTCACTTCTCTTGATCCTTGGATTGTGCTTGCCTCTGTATGAATTTCTTTTCATACTGCAACCATCGATAATGCCATTTTCTATGTTTATTTTTCAAATGATTTGAGTTTTCTACCCTTCCTTTCCTGCAGCAAGATAATGCTTTTGGCGATACAAATATAGTTGACATCCCTAAATACGCTGTAAGTTCCTTGATATGGAAGATAATCATTAATTTTGTACTCTGCTTCTATAAAGTGGTTAGTTAATTGTGTGGAATCGTAGTTTTGTTGACGAGATTTAGACTTCTTTAGTGAATGCTATAAGCAAACAATGAGAAAAATCCACTTCTCATTATATTATGTGGTCCTCAGTGTTTATTAGACTTTGGTCAGTGCTGCAAGCATCTATGTGAATGTCATTTCTTTTCTAGGTAATAGATTGTACTCCACTTCTAGTTGTTATCTGCAGTAAATGCTGCCAGATGTATATCAAGGCTATATTTTGTTGGAAGGATAATAAAAGAGTAGAGTAGGGATGGATAAGTGCAGCATGTATTTTCTGATGAATTATACTTTTCCTCCTACTTTCATTCCATACTAACGATAAAATATCCGCCCTTTCACTTTCATCCTTCCATTTCACATCCACACGTATTTTCTGCCCTACTAAGCAGATGCTGAACGAAATCCAATGTTTCATTTGGTGGTTTTAAACTTCCACGCTATTTTTTTCTATTTCTCTTTTTTATTGTTCTTTATTTTTCTTTTCAGATAGTATGATAACTTAGTTATATGACAACAGGTGATAAGTACCTCAAAAGGCTTAATAACTGTGGAAATTTACAATGAGGGTTCTCCTGAGGTTGTGAAGCAATTTGTTGTCTCATGGTATGTATTAGATCAGTCTTTTAATTTATCAATGACATTAGTGTCTTGAAAATATGTCCGTTATAGTTCTGTTGCCTAGTGTTTGCTTCTATCATTGGATTTTTGTTCTTGTACTTATACTGTCAAGAATCTGATGCTCCATTATCTGTTAAAGTTACACTGGTCAATGAAAAGATGGACCTATCCTCATAATGATATTACCTTGAAATTCGAAGGGTAGAACTAACTGATAGTCTGTGGCTTGCCTTTTGAGTTGTTGATAGGAAATTTTATTCACATGAATGTACAAGTATGTAGACAATGAACTTGTTAACACAAGCTATGAGTCAAAATGAACAAAACTATGGACCTTTAGACGTCTGGATGTTGATACCACTGTCCTGAGATTTTCATATTTACAGAATATTGCTGGATCATTTCAAGGAGAGATGGGAGGGTTTATTTCACACTCTTCTACCGTCAAATATAAATGTTGTAACTTGTTCATTTATCTAATTAATTAATTTGTTGTGTCAAACTCTCCAACTCTTCTCAGAAAAGGGTGGAAGAGCCATGAGGTACAAAGTTGATTTGCTTCAGATGCCTTTTTTGTTCTTTCAAACTTTTGTTTTTTAGTACTTATTGAACTTTTCCATTTTGAATGTTCCAGAAGGGCATTGTTAAAACCCTGATTAGGATATATATTAACCCCGAACGAATTTGCAGCTTGAAGGGGCGCTTTAAAGGAATGTTTTTTAACCGTGTAATAAAGAACTTTGTCATTCAAGGAGGTGATGATGATAATGCTGGAACTACTGAAGATTGGACTTTGAAGGGAAAGCATTATAGTCATCTTGATACCAGGTTTGCTCCACCTCCATGTGCTGCTTTGAAATCTTTTAGTTGTTAATTTGTCATGGCTAAAAGCTTCGCCTTCATTCTTTATCCAGCCTGAAGCATGAAGCTTTTATGCTTGGCACTTCTAAGACAAAACACGATGGGGGCAGATTCGATCTTTTAATTACGACTGCACCAATTCCAGACTTGAACGAGAAAGTTAATGTATTTGGACGTGTCATCAAGGGAGAAGATGTTGTACAGGTGACATCTTAGTTATTATTTGTTACTTTTTTTTTGGTGCTTCGAGAACCCACTCAGACCGGCTGTTCTGAGTGGAAATTACCATTCATACATTATATAGCCTTAAAACTTCATAGTTGAAATAACCCCATTCCCAGATTTTTCTCCACATTCTAAAATAATTATTGCACGATCTTCTGGCTGACTATTTGAAACTTGTATTGCTTGCTTGTGCCTTGTCCTGCCTACAATCTGAGTTTTTTTTTGGAGGCACATAAAGATGCTCTTTCTGTCTCTACTTTTGTTTCTCCTCTGCCATTGTTTTACATATCATTACATAGCATTTCTGAAAAGGATTTTGATGGTTGTATAAGATTTAAAATCAAATCTTGGTAATCCAGTTTTTAAATGATGCTACCATATTACGCCATGTCGGATTAACCAATGTCTTCGCTCTATCATATGCTGTTCAGGAAATCGAAGAGGTGGACACAGACGAGCATTATCGGCCCAAACAACCAATATCTATCATCGAAGTGACTATAAAACAGCAAATTTAGAAGATGTAATGTTCCTCTGACAGCTTCTCATGTCACATGACGTAAGCATTTAATGCTGAAGAAAGAAAGCCTCTTTAAGGATAGTGGATTTGTTCGCTCGGAATTTTCCTTGTGATTTCTTGTTTCTTGGAATTACATTACATGCAGCTTAGAGTCCCGATAGAAAAAAAGCTTGATTTTACCCTGTTTTTATAATTTTCTTCGGTTTTTCCACACAATTTGCTTCAGGCTTCTATATTTCTATTTGTAGATTATTTCATGGTAGGCAGTTTACATACCAGGTATTGTCTTCAGAGAAATTGGTTGATCCTTACTTTGTACCTATTTTGCAGTGTACTTCAAGATGAATATCAATTCTTGGATTATTCAGACACGTTTTGATCCCCACCTTTTGAAAAGTCTTAAATCGTGTGTGCTTCAATAAACTTTAATGAGAACGGTTAGACATTGAGGTATCATCCCATAAAGATTTTTTGAGAAGAGATTCTTTGAAGAATAAATAAATAAATAATTGACAAGGTATTTTAAAAAAGTAGGGAAAAATATGTAGAAACATGATAATGGTTTATATATATATATATATATGTTTAAAAATTAAGTGTAGGAGAAAAGTGTTTCTCGAATAATCAAAATCAAACAAGGGTTGAGACACATTTTGTATTAGGTTAAGAGACATTTTGTATTAGGACTGTTAACGACGGGAATTGAAGTAATATTAACATTTATGTTTTAATACATAATCCTTTTTTATCAACATGCAGGCAGCACCAAACACCGAATTAGATACCATTCCAGTGGATGATATTGATTTATTTTTCATTTAAAAGAATTCATTTACTATATCTTCCTTATTCAGTGTAAAGACTCTAAACTCACCTCCAATCTCGATAGAGTAATGTTATTCAATTCCACCTGTCTAAATGACAACATTTCTATCTTTTGGATTTATGATTCCTTTAATAGAACTCGTACCATATTGTTTAGTCCATTGTTGTAGATAGCATATTGTTTATGTTATATGATTGATAATATACATGACTATATGTTGAAGAAAAAATTAAATATCATCCCCACCTTAATTCACCATAAGCATATGAATATCCATTATAATTTTATATTAAATTTCTTACATGATTTAGGCTGTGTCTGGCCGCCATTAAAATGGTCAAAAAAAATTATAATTTCTACCGTTGTACATCAGTTTAGCCGCAACAATTGACCAGCCATGAGTGGTGCGGGCCCCACAAACGGTCAAGAAATGAATTTAAATTTGGCCAAAAGCAAAACCAGACAGACCCTTAATTTGGTGTGCCAAACGTAGCTTTAGTATTTTGTCCTTGTTTGGCTTCAATTTTTTATTTTTCTCTAATTCAATTTTAACTACACATTTTATGTGATCCACAATTTTATCAATTTTTCAATCATTTTTATTAAATCTTCTAAATATCTGATTTTTAGCCAAACAAAAAATGGGTTTATTTTCTTTTTTTTTTCAAGGAAATTCCAAATGTTGAGGGCAATTTGGTCTTAAGAAGATTCAATCCACCCGTTGATGAATCCGTTAACCCGGGCAAAAGGATTCGGCTGACGGAGAGCTTGAAGCCTACGGCTATGGCTAGTTCGCACCAACTCTACTTCTCTTTACCCTCACTCTCCTATCACAAAATCAACCACAGAAACTCTTCTGCTCGATTCAATTGCTTTTCTACCGGACAAAATTCTGTATGAATTTCTCAATCTGTTTTCAATTCAATCGCTTTTACAATCTAGTAAATTACTAATTTTTTCTTCATTAATATGTTTTTCATTTTTGAAAACAAAATCTCAGCTTGAAGCAACAGAAACAAAATCAAGAACTGAATACAAGCCAGGAATCCTCGATAATGTTTTCCTCAATTTGTTCCGTAAGAAAATGGTTCAGGTATTTTTCAGTTCGTTTCTCCTTTTCCTGATGATTTTCAGTTAAAAGCTTGGAATAAATTGGGAGATTCTCCTATCATGTTGCGTAATTAATGGTTTTTAGGCAACTATTTTACTTATAAAAGTGCTTAAAAACAATTTTACAACTTTTACTTTCTGAAAGTTTAGTCCAACTGCTTAAAAAGTATACTAACCAGGAAATAATTTTATTTTAAATTAATCATTTTTTCTTGATGCAAGTTGGAAATAAGTTGGTTACATAGAGTATGGTATAAAGTAACTTTTTTTTTAACTTGAAATTGAGAAAAATAAGTAAATAATTCTTACATGTTTTGAAGCAAAAAGTTTTTTTAAAAATCTCTTTAGCCAAGGCCAAGCATATAACCACTGTTGATGGTTTTAGTAATTAACAGGAGATTGGATGGGACTCGGAGAAGCCAGGATACGATGGATTAATCGATGTTGCACATCGTATAATGATTGGTCGATCCAATGCTGAAGCTACTGAATCCGCGGTATCCACTATTTCCGTTGCTTTCCTTTATCATCACCAAAAGTGATTAATGCTGTCGGTGTCAACAAAATGCTTGGTCGGTGAGTGAATTGAGAGCTTTATTTCTTTCTGGGCAGGTCCGGATATTAAGAGCTTTATTTCCTCAATTATTGTTAGAGCTCTACAAAATGCTCATTGCACCTATAGCTGGGGGCAAGGTAGCTGCTATAATGGTCGGTGAGTGAATTGAAGTCTCTTTGCAGTAATATTCTATAAGCTATTCCACCTTGGTTTCTAAGCATGTTTGGATATATTACCCTTGTAAACTTGCTTATTTTCGAACTTCGATCAACAAAAAATATTATTATATTAAGAACTTATTTACTTATAACTAAACTTTTGAAGCTTAGACAAACTGCACATAATGGTGGTAACTAATCCTTCATTGTTGTGATGTTCAGCTTATAAAATGAATCTAATAGTGTACGCACTTATTGTTGTTGACTGGGTAGTTTTTTACATAAAACTCTACTTAATCCAATGGGAGTAGGCATGAACTCAGTACCATTTTGTTGTGAAAATACATACACCCGAAAACTCGACATCCAAAAACCAAGAACGTTCATGGAAACTACCATCTAGTTGGTAGTCTTGTTTGATAGGTTTTTTTGGTATGTGTAACTTTATTCTATTCATCCAATCACAATGCATTATTCATTTACCAAAATTATCAGAATGATACTAATAATGATGTATTATGGGTATTTACCAATTATCATTTTTAATTTAATTGATCTCGATGTTCTTTTTGGAAGCACGGGTGACTGCAGTTTCTTGTCAATGGCTCATGGGACCATGTACTGTTAACACTGTCAATCTACCTAATGGATCCTCATTGTCTAGTGGGGTAAGATTGTGATTTAAGCGCATATTTGTAGAACTGAACATTACACGACAATATTAAAGAAGAAAACATCATTCTACCAAACATGCACATAATTTAGATTTCTAGGGATTGATTTGTGTTGTTTACTAGTAGTTGACCGATATTGAGTAATTGGTATATTCATGTAGGTGTTTGTCGAGAAATGCAAGTATTTAGAGGAGAGCAAATGTGTAGGTGTATGTATCAATACATGTAAGCTTCCTACACAGGTTGGTGACTGGCACTTGGCTTCTGCATTTTCATCCTTCATTGCATCTTTCCTATGTAAATTGTCATGAACGACTAAATCAACTAGATCGTTAGTGAATCATGCTAGTTGCACTCTAATGCTCCATCTTCTGACTTGCTCTATCGAGATGTCCCAACCATCTCCTGACGTTCTATAAGTAAAATGAACCAGCAATTAGTTAAACTATGTTTCTTCGGTGGAATTTGATAGAGCTCACCTAAGTTCTACTCTATATTGTGAAGTACATTTGCTAACATTTGGATGACCAAGTGTAAGTATCTTTCTTGTTAGATTATGAGCATTGTGATCTTTGTTTGTTGCTATTTCTTTTAGACTTTTTTCAAGGAGCACATGGGAGTTCCTTTAGCCATGGAGCCTAACTTCAGCGACTATAGCTGCCAGGTAACATGTCTCACGAGAATCCATCTTTAATGCTAAAGTAATATAACATATTATGAAATTTCGACACATTTTCAACGTGGCAGTTCAATTTTGGGGTACTTCCTCCTCCACCAGAAGATGATAGCGCCCTTAAGGAACCATGCCTCGAGTTATGCCCAAGTGCCACCCGACGCAGGGAAGTAACTGGTGGGATGAATGTGTTGAAATGCCCCAAGGCATGAAATTGCCAGTCAGTACTGAGTTTCAGCTAGTAGAGATTTCCATATATCCAAAGATAAAAAGTAACAGAATTCATACCTACTATAAACGTGTATATAATAAAAAAGTTCATATTCATGCAGATTATCTCTACTTTGTTCTCACTATTAAGATCTCTTATCAGGAAGCAGCATTTGTTCTCAGACAACGTGATAGTGAAATTATCACATTATAGAGATCACTAAAAAATCTAAATAAATTTAAAGTCGGCTACGTGAATAATACATGAAATATAGACAATTGTTCCCTGCAAATTTCACATTTAAGACAGTGCACAAGAATTCTCCCATTCCAGGAATTGCGGTATGAGGAGATGCATCAAAAACAAAACCAGGTATGATGAAAAATCTCCAGCGACCCTACAAACTGTAAATCCTTTGTTTTGTAATTCAACATAGGATTGCATGCCCAACTAAATGCCGCCCTGCTACCTATCCGTCATTTATGAAGATTTCATCAGAATCAGGATTTTGAAGTCTAATAATAGTAAAATATAATAAAGAAAAAACTATTAAGGCGGTTTATGCACTCCCATGAACTGAAGAGGATTTAATACAATTATCTCAATCTCTGTTGATCCCTTCCTCTTAACAGTAGACAAAGAATTAGGTCAAATGACTGATTACCATGCTTTAAACACCGAAGCATTTGTTACTAGCCTTCAAAAAGTGAAAATTGTGATAGATATACACTATATTAGATTAAAGAGTAAAGACACATAATACAATAACAATTCAACATTAAAAAGGTATGAGCTACCATCCATGAACGAGCAAATCTTTTCCAGTACAGATTACTGATCCCAACCAGAGGGTCTCCTCCTTTCTCTAGGCCTTTCTCTGGAGCTGCAAACGAATCAAGAATGGAAAAAATCCAAGTTTAACACCAAAATTAAAGATTGGAAGCACACGAATCTCTTAATATTTTATTTTTTTTCTTGATACATGTTAAAGCATGCAAATGTTCCACTCAAGTCAAAATACTCAAAATTGTCGTCAAAATACTCAAAATTGAGAATTTTGAGTTCAGGAAAGTCACCTTTCTGAGCGCTTTTGGTTCGCATTATCTCTGGAATTCTGAGTGGCAATGTTCGACATAGACGCAGTACCAGTTGAACTGGTTGTCTTGGCAGTATGAACGTCTCCATCTATAGTGCCACCAGATACAAAGCCCGGCAAAGCCATTCCTTTATTGGCATGCATGCCTGGATTATGGTTCACAACCTGATTTTGGGAATTTGATGATGCAGCAACAAAATTGCTTTTAAATCGTGCCATCATCCCTGTCCTCAGCGAATTAACTGCGGCTGAACGACTTGGAGGATTTGATGCTGCATTGGATTCTGCACTATACCCAATACCCAATCCAAAATCCACGCCTCGCACACCTCGGTTACCACCTCCCCCCCTCCCTTTAGCTCTTTTCCCACCTGCAAATAATATTGAACATCCAATGAGCAACATATGTTTTCAAAACACTCCAATAGAGAGAAAATATAAATGATAAAAGTAGATTAAACATTAATGCAAGTTTATTTTCTTTTAGGTGACTCCTCAGCATAATGGAAGAACCTCCTCAAAAAATAGTATTGAGGAGAACATCGATCCACCAGATCATAAAAGGCACTCTCAATTATCTGAACATAACAATTATCAGGAACATTATGGGCATGTCGCTTGCAAAATCAAGATCCTTACCTCCTTTCCGTGCATCACGTTTGGATCTGAACCTCCCATCCTAATGATTTACAGGGTAAAAGTCACTAGATCATGAAACATAAAAACAACAAAAGCAAAAATTCCGCAAAAATATAAATTGTCATAGAGAATGTTTACAAGTGCAATTGTATATGTTTCAAATTGTGGAACACCACAGTGATAAATATCAGGCCGAAAAGGCCCTTCTAAGAATGGAGTTCCACTATGAGACTGTCACTACCTTCATAATCTATTGTTTTCCATTTACATACGCGGTATTATCTGGAGAATCATGGTGAACAGCTTTGGCATACAACTGATTAGTAATTCATCCTGCTATGGTCGAATGACAATGGACTGGTTAAAAGATATATACGAGTATTTGTAGTTACATTATTTCTCTGATAACTTGAGTTAGAATAATTGTTAATTCTAATAAATGACCATTTGGTAGACTCGGATGCATGGAAGCCGAAGGAAGAAAGCCAAAAGCAATTAATAACATGCAAGTTTTTTACTTCTTCAGTCAAAACAACATCAATATGTCTCCCTTTTGCTCCAGATTTTAGTCAACCCAAGTCATCCAAAGATTTAACAATATATGAGTGCAATACATTCTATCCCTTTTCAAAAACAGTGGAAAAAATGAAATATATAGCATGCCCATGTATATTTACAGGAACTTGAAAATACCTTCATGGCAAGATCCATTAGCTCCATAGATACGTTTTGACCAGCAGCAATCAAACTGTTGACTAATTCACCAGCAAACCGTGCCTCCTTCTGTGTTATGAGAGTGTATGCAGTTCCGTCTTTGTCGCCAGCACGACCCGTCCTTCCAATTCGATGGACATGCATGTCCATATCTTTCGCTATATCGAAATTGACCACAGATTTAATTGATTTGATGTCAAGACCACGTGCAGCAACATCAGTTGCAATGAGAACATGGTATGTTCCAGATTTAAATTTTTGCAGTATCTCCATTCGAGAAGCCTGATCTTTGTCACCATGCAGAGCCGCAACTCTGAAGCACCTCTGTGAAAGCTGTGATTCTACTTCATCCACTGTGTTCTTTTTTGAAGCAAAAACCAGAACATCACCTGCATCTATCAACACAGGAAGCTTTTCAAGGAGCCAAGGCATTTTTTCAGCATCTGATTGAATTACTTGAACAACTTGTGTGATATCCTCATTGGCCATACCAACCTCTCCCACAGTAATCCTTACAGGATCAGTCAGTATCTCCCTAGCAAGTTTTTCAACTTTGCATGGCATAGTTGCTGAGAAGAGTAAGGTTTGGCGATCTGGCCTTATTTGACCAACAATAGACCTAATTTGTGGCTCAAAACCAAGATCAAACATTCGATCAGCCTCATCAAGTACTAAGTAGGTAGTTCTCAACATCGTCAATGCCTTCATTTTTATCATGTCTATCAGCCTCCCTGGGGTAGCGACAACTATCTCGCATCCTGCCTTCAGCTCCTTGAACTGATCAAGTTTAGACATTCCACCATAAACTGCAGAGACACGAATCCCATCTGCTTTTGCAAATTTCTTAGCTTCTAAATATATCTGATGAGCTAGTTCCCTAGTAGGAGCACATACTACTCCAATGGGGCCTTCTTCTTTCCCAAGCTCAGGTTGATCCATAATATGGACAATCATGGGAAGCACGAAGGATGCAGTCTTTCCTGAACCAGTTTTGGCTATTCCAATGACGTCTCTTCCTGAAAGCACAATGGGTAAAGCTTGGCACTGTATTGGTGTGGGCTTTTCATATGCTTGTTTGGCTATGGCTTTCATTAGCTCCGCAGAGAAACCACAGTCTTCAAAAGTCTTAACAGGTCTTGGAACATCAAAACCCGACACACGAATGGCCAAGCTCTTCTTGTACTCAGTAACATCCTGCTCACTCATACCTAGATAATGAAAAGGAATCAGTTAGCAACCAACCAATGCAAATAGAAGTGAGAAGTCCCAAAAAGATGACAAAAATGGACAGGGCAACAGAAACAAGGACCAGAACTCTTGTTTGACTGCACTAAAAAGGGAATCAGTGCGTGAGACATGGAATCAAGACACTACAACTGGACGTGTTCATTCACTCCAAAGGCAATTTGATTGTTTTAGAACAACTAGAAAATTACAAACATGAAACGATTCAATTTGAACAGCAAAGGGTGATTAATCAAGTCCGACGATGGGTTTTCCAACAAGCCTTACAAGGAGCTTTAGGAACTCTGAATAGTTGTTTGTTTTACGAAAAAAAAATAACTGGAAAATCGATTCACTTATCTTCACTTCAATAATGTCGCTTCCGCAGGAAAGAAATCAATCCATACTAAAACTAAAGGATTCCCATTTTTTTGGGGAAAAAAAAAAAAAAAAAAAAGGAATCCGTTGAATGTTTAGGTGAACGTTTTCTTTCCTTCAACTAGAATTTGCAGTACGAATTTTTTTTCCCTTCAACTAGAAAATGCTGCACATGCCCTGTTAAAAAGTGGTATAATTCCTGAAGATTTTTAAGCAGGTTCTACTTTTTATCGTAGACGGAACATTGTTGATATACACAGTTTCCCCACATTTAAAGTCTCTGAAGGTATGCTTAATTACTAATCTTAACCCAGTATGTTGATTCTATGAGTTTGTTTATTCTCGTGTTTGCTTGTAATTATAACTTCGTCTCATCAACAGTTCAACACCGCCTATGTTGTATAAGAAACAGGTCAGAAACCACGGGTAGGTAAAACCAATTCTGCTCCTGCATTATCCTGTAATCTCCTGACCCTCGCTTGGTAAATGGGTGTTAACTCTACGAGTACTTAAGTCTAGCAAAATCACCAACTAGAAGAAGTGCAGGACAAAAATACTAGGTCGCAGTTTAATCACCAGAAATGGAGGGCTTTTCCTCGTAGAAGTCCTTGTTAAAGGGCTCGTAATCAATCAAGCTATGATCGAGAGCCAGAATAGGCTCAATCTTCTTCTTATCCAAAACAATCGGATTATCATCAGAATCGTATTCAAGCATTCCAGCATCCACCGCCTTAGCCGCGGCGTACACCTCCTCATCAGAATTATACCCCGCGTGAAGAGCCTCTGCAGCCAATTGTAAACCTACATCCTTCTTAGCTCTCAAAAAACTCTCCATCGGATCCTCCTCCTCTTCATCGTCTTTATACTTGTCCAACTTCTCCTTTGCCTTCGGTTGCGGAGCCGCCTTCATCTCCTCATGTATACCCTCCATAAACGCATCCAGAGGATCAATCTCATCGTCACCACCGGTACCATTAACGGCATTTTTTTCAAGGTCGTCGGCGTACTCAATATTGTCAAGGTCAGTGTCTTCGTAATTGTCGTGGCTGCCACCAGAGGAGCGAGACGACGGAGGAACGTAAAGTCGTTGAGGAGCTGAGGATCGCTCGAAGTTGTACTTAGCTTGAGGATTCATTCCGAGCCCTTCGAAACCGAATTTTCGTTTCGACATTTTCTTTGTTCCAATCGAATTGAATTGAAAACCTGAGAATTGGGGATTCAAAATGATTTCTTCATAAACCTTAAGATTAATCTGTGGGTATATCTTCTAAGGTGCAGTATTTAGGACTCATGGCCAATACTTCAACAATTTTTAACGGGTAAATTTTTCGGAAAATTGGGGTACTTACTAAAAGACTGGGGGTGTGTTTGAGCCACATTAGTTTGAAATAGTGTATTTTGAAATAGTAGATTGATGGAGAATGTGTGATTGAAAAATAAGGAAAAATTATTGATGTGATAGAAAATATTATTTTATTGAAAAGAATGTAGTTGAAAATGAGTAGAAAAATTAGAATGAAATTTTTAATGAAGCTCAGACGGGAGCTCAATATTTTGGGATGCTTTGAAAATCATTGTAAGCATGGACTAAAACATAAATAATACAACTTGACCCCAATTTAATCGTAATAAAAATGGTGAAATGGTCGACTAAATAAATGGTGAGGCTCCAAAATACCGAAATCTTCCAAGGTCCAAATCAAGCAAAATCAAAATAATAAGAAGAAATTTTGCAAAAATCAAGTTCAAACGAGATCAAGGATTGTAACAACTACCTTTTCTCCCCCGAATATGCAACTAATCAATCAAAAATTACAGATTTTTATGTTTCGAGTTTTTTACTCAATTAGTTCATATTATGTTCAATTTTGATGTTGTTAAGGTTTCTTTGTTGTATATATAAATTTGATTGAGTTAATATATACGAAAAATCAAATTTGAATCAATTCAAATGATGCATACAAGTTGTTTGTGAAAAATAAGAACGTGAAAAGTGATATTCTTTGTCACTTTTATCTGTAAATATCATAGGCTATTTCATTTGAATTCATTTGGAGCAATTAGATATAAGTGTTTTTTAAAATTAAAGATGAATATGAATTCAAATATTGATTTACATTAACAAGTGACACGACGTAATGAATATAATCAAGTTAATACGTACGGAAAATCAATTTTGGATCAATTCATTTGAATTATTCAAGATCAATAATATCGATATCTATTTCATTTGAATTATTCAAGATCAATTAAATAGACGCATACATGTGTGATTGTGAAAATTTAAATATGAATATGAATTGAAACCTTGTTTTACATTAAAAAAAATGACATGGTACACCCTGTATTTTGCATATAAATTAAGATGTTAAAACTTGAAAGTAACATTCTCTATTACTTTTTTTTTTCTAATAAGGTCAGTCTATCACATTTAAATTATTTAGAATTAACTAAAGTGATGCTATTTGTGAGATTTTAAATATCGATATGAATTCAAATATTGCTTTACATTAAAAAGTGAAATGATGTACCACTTTTTTTCTTTTGTATGTTTTGCTTATTAGTTTGATGAAAATTAAAAGTGACATACTCTATCATTTTTAAAAAATAAATAAATAGATAAATCTCACACTATTTTATTTATACTTTTTTTCTTGTGCAAATATGGATAAAAATAACGTCTTCAGTTATTATGGAGGCAAATGAGAACAAATGATTGAATTGGTATTCCAATAGAATGCACAAACAACGGCCTCTGTTAAAACGCAAATATTACTTTTTTGTTACGTTTTTTTATCTTCGTAAAAAAAGGGGACTAATATTTTAAAAAGTGATAAAAACTTAAAAATTGACAAGATTTAAAAAAAAAAAAAAAAAAAAAAGACAGTGAACCTAATTTCCCCGGTTTTTTTATTTTTTAGCCAGTGTCCCAAATCGTAGCAAGTCTCAATATTGGGGGTAATTTCGTGACAACGCATAAGTTGTAGATCCTATCAAATATATAAATAAAGACTATGAATTATACATGATTTGTGAATAAAACTATACTTGACCAACTTATCATCTTTAAAAAGCTTTGTCAATTATATTCTAGGTGACAATCCAAACATGCCATTTTTATTGTATTGAGTCGGCATGAGCAAGTGATTTGGGTCACTTTTATAATGGCAAATAGACGAAATATAATAATTTTAACGGTAAATAAATAAGTGAATAGATAAAATAAAATGAGAAAATAAAAAATACTTTCATCTTCTTCACGTTGTATAGTTTTTGTCGGTAAGTAAATTTATTTATATTCGTGAGGTTTGAAATAATTAATTTATTTTTGATAAATCAATTTATATTAATGTTGGCTTACATTTTTTGTTGATCGTTTTGATATTATAAATCAAGTGATTAAGTTATTAACATGGAAATTTACGATTTATAATTTGTTGTATATTGGCCTTGTGGGTTTAGTTCACCATTTGTTTGTCAGAGATGCTGAATAAGTTAGGGGGTGCGGGGGCAATGCTCGAACGGTACGGTACATGTGCTTTTTCTTGTACGAGCCTGAAAAACGCACGTTCGACCCTAACAATTACCTCCACTATAGACAATATGGATTACAGGTCAATTCCAGACTAGCCCACTAGTTGTTGTATACACTGCAACTCCAAGATCTGCTACTCATTCCAACCTTGCGATCTGTTACCGTATATACTATCCAGCCACCCTGCTAGACTTCCCGATCCACCTCATGTAACCTCCTGGTCCGCTTTACTTACAGTCTCACAATCTTCTCCCAAGATATGTTGTAGCACTCTTAAGTTTTTCTGCACACGTCTTTTCCAAGTGGAATTTCAAGAATCTCCAATTTTTGTGCTCTTCCTGTGCTTGTAGTCCAATATTTCTCAACCTCCAGAAACTTTTGAAGTTCAGCTGAGAAAGTACCTTCTTAGGACCAATAAGAAGTAGGTGTTTTGGATTCCTCAATTTGATGTTTTCCCCAAAACATGGTTGTCGTATCTCAAGAATGAATGTTTAATTCCACCAATGAATTCTTGCTCTTGGATCTCTAAAGCATGTAGTAAATATGTCTCTTAATGAAGGAATAATGTACCAACCTTTTTTTTTTTCAAAACTGGGTTGTTTGATCTCAAGAACAATATGTATGAATCAATCAAAGAATAGCTTCTTGGATCTCTCAAAGATGTAAAGAATATGATGTACAAGAGAGACACAATGTAGCAACCCTACAAAAGTCGTCCAAAGTCTTTATATTTATAGTTGGAGGTGTTTGAGTAGTATGAGCCGTCCAAAACTCTCCAAAATCGCAAAATAGGTTTGTCCACACATGTAGGTCGCTCAAGCAATTTGTCAGCGAAGGTCAGGCGAAAATGTTACTGCATTGGTCGCTCGAGCGAGAGCCAGCGACAGTTGAGCAAGCGTCAGTATTTTCATCATAACTTTATCTACCAATGTCCAATTGAGGTGGTTCAGATTGAGTTGGAAATTTAACTTGAAGGGCTACAATTCTTATAGAAATAGCCTTGTCTAAATTCCAATGTTTTCTATGCGAAACATGCGTTGCAAATGACGACTGAGAATTTGGAACATAACTTGTGCGACTTTTTGATACTCTTTAGACTTTTAATTGCATTCCCTTCATTATATGTGATCTTCTTGGACATCTTGGATTCCTTCAAGGATTATACTACAAATCCCAACTATATGATATTATAACTAACTCCTTGACTTTTTACAACATGTTTATTTCAATCCCTTTGTTCACATAATTGCCAATTATATAAAACCTAATAGGGCCTTAAAGTCATGTATGAGCTTGAGCTAGTGTTAGTATAAATACTAATGATGTAACCCTATTATTCATGCTGAGTAAATTCTCCGCTTCACCCCTTGTGAATGTAGGCATATCGTCAAACCACGTAAAATACTTATGTTATTTCTCTACTCTTTTGCGCTTAAAATCCAACATAATTCAATCTATAATGTATATTGCACGGTCAGTAATAACATCATTTTTATTTCTATACAATCATCTCAATTTTATTAAAACTCATCTTTAACTTTTTTTTTTAATTAAATTGATAGTATATCTTGGATGTATTGGACTAGAGCACGTGAAATTTAATTTGTGACATTGACTAAACAAATTTAAATTTACTTGATTGTTATATGTAGAACCTTAATCCTAAGCGAGTCATGGGCTTCGTCTTTAACTTTAAGTTTTTTGAACTTTCAACAGATGAGATAAAATTGTTAATCAATACGTGGATGCATTACGAATTAAAGTGAATAACGAGGAACATATATCTATAATACGAAATTCGTCACTATTTAATAGGCACGATCATGATCGCAAGAAATTTCTAGTGGACAATTAATATACGAGGTCAAAATTCGACATGAATTGTTAAATTAAAATTATGATGTGATCACATGGAATTGTCAAAGTTAAAATTGGGGATGTAAGAATATTCAGGAAAAAAATGGCATTTTGATTATTTTAACTTTATTTTGAATATTTGAAATGATTGATAGTGTGATGCGTAAAAAAGGTGAGTCAAGGAATATAATTATTGATTATATAATTTCAATAATTTTAATCCGATTATGAGTAAAATCTCGCTCTTTTAGTGAAATACTATGTGATTACTAAATTATTTTGATCGGATCAAAATTAATTTATTAAAATTTAGTTTAGGAGTGTTGGACAAAATTTTGCGATTGTCAAAACTATTTTCATAGCTATCATTGTTTCCAATAGTGTTAAACATAATATGCATTACATTTTACTTATAAAACGATCTTCACATCATATCGAGATAATTTTAGGTCTAGATTTTGTCCATATTGGAAAACGATTAAATTATAATTTATGATGATCAAACACGCTTTATTCATATATTTCGTAAAATCTACAATAATTATCCACTTATTTTTCTCACGTGCCATATAATCCACGGCGTATAACCATTTACCATCACACGAAAATAGTGATGACAAAAATATTCGCCCCACCCTGCCTCGGCATCGCCCCGCCCCGAACCCATCCCGTGAAGAATAAAAAAATAATAATTAACTACAAATTTTAAAAAAATAGTTAAATAGAAATTCTTGAAAATAAAAATAAACGGGGTAAGAAATGGGACAAGTCCGCGCCCCGAACCCTCCCCGTCCGCCCCAGGCTAGATGGGGCGGGGCGAAGGGGAAAGTGGCGCTCCGTCCCGTTGCTATCTCTACTCGAAAACATGTATTTTCATTTTCTCAAAGAATTTCTATCACTAGAAAAATGTATTCTTACAAGAATTTATTTTTACAAAATCATAAATAGGGACAGTTGACATTATTCAGATGTATATATTGATGGCATGTCAATGTCAAAAATAGCACACTAAAAAAAAAAAAAAAGTTGTACTTTTAAAATTGGGAAAATTACATAATTCCAGGTGTTTAAAGTTTGGAATTCAAAATTCAGGGACTAAGTTTTATCATTCAAAAATCAGGTACTATATGATAAAACCTAACCTAATTCTCAATTTCCCTCACCTCTCTCCCTCTCGCCTCCCATCCCATCCCCTCGCCTCTCCTTCCCCCTCCCCTCCCTCTACGTCCCCTAGCAGCGTCGAGGAGCTGCTGAGCAGCACCTCGACGCTGCTGCGAATCGCAGCTGCCGGTGGCACGTCAGGAGAGCACAACAGTGGAAGCGGCAGTGTGGTGGTTCATGGTTGACAGTGATTTTGTGATTTTGTGGTGGTGGTTCATGGTTGGCAGTGTGGTGGTGGTTCAGTTCAGTATATATTCCATAGGGGCAGAGTTCATTGAGACGGTTTCAGTTGCTAAACTTGCTAATGTCGTTGTGGGTGATGTGTTAGCGGTTCTGTATTTGATTTTTTGGCAGATACGGCGGGTGGAGGTGGTGGCGGTGCCGGATTTTTGGGGTTTTTTTTTTTTTTAAATGTTTTTTCAGATTAGAGACGGTGTTGGTGGTGTGGCGGTTGGGTGCGGTGGTTGTGAACTTGGCTGCGGGTGGTGGTGGTTGATGGTCGACAGTGTTTTGTGTGACCTATTATTTGGTTAACTGTGAGTCTGTGACTAAGGATTTAACTGTGAGTCACAAATTTGAAAATTTGTGATCGGGTATTTTGGTCATGTGACTAAAATTATAATCTGTGACCGTATTCGATAATATGTGACTAACCATTTTGTTACCTGTGACCGTGAAAAAATTTGTGACCAATTAATTTTGAAATATGTGACCATGTGACCTATAAATTTTGATACGTGACCAATTAATTTTGAAATATGTGACTAACGAAATAATTGTGACCTACAAATTTTTTGATCTGTGACCATAAAATAATTTTTGACGTATAAAAATTATTATCCGTGACTGAAAATTAATATGTGACTAATTAAATTGTAAATCTGTGACCGGAATGGTCGTCGAAATAGTCATCGGGGCGGTATGGGTGGTGCAGGTAGGGGTGGGTTAATTATATTATATTAAAAAAAAAAAACCTGATTTTTGAATTTTCAAACTATATACCTGATTTTTGAATTGGTGTAAAGTATACACCTTATTTTTTATTTTTTCCCTTTAAAATTGGGCGATAATACTGTTGGTAATATTGTTGGGCAAACTCTATCGGGTTTGAATCCTAGCTGTCATTTGGTTATTAGAATACTAACACACCAACTACTGATTTTGGTCAACAGTTTGGTAGGCCAATTTAATACCGTAAATTTCCAACTACATTAAACTAATCATAAATTCATTTTTTTTTCCATTCATGTATATTTTCACGACTCTACCAAATCATAATACGCAAATTGCTTCTCCTCTCTACCCTAATTCTGAATTTTGTTCAACCGTCTTTCGACTTTTAGAATACCAATATATACTTAGCACATGTTCAAATTAATTAAGGATTGAATTGAATATATTTTCACCTTGTTTCGATAGTTCCTTTAAGTTCTATATTAATTGAAAAATCATTTTTTCGTATTATTGTATAATTATGTTTTCATAAACATAGGCTAAGGTACAAACTCAGCTGGCTAAATTACAATTTTTTTTTTTTTTTTTTTAAATTTTGGCAACAGATATTGCCATTAGATAGAAATGTTCAAATTAATAAAAAATATAATTTGGATAGTCAAATTAAAATACATCAAAACTAGTTGACAATCATTAAATAGACACAAGAGTTCAATGACTTAGATTTCTCAATTCAAAGATGAACTGTTATTCACAGTAATGAACATTATTCATATATTCATATATCAACCTTGCTACACGTACACACTTGGTACACAACCCACACATATGTGAGAGGGTTGTGTACAAGTAACTTTTTTGATTCACATATACATACTATTTGTTAGAAACATTTATGTATGCAAATACCCCGATTTGGCCTTGCGTACCTCGACCTGTCCCACCTCGTCTCCAAACTGAAGAAGGTTCACTCTTACAGGAAAATGAAAATTTTATAATTTTTAGAATCCAAAAAATTATGTTGCAAAAAAAATAAAATTTGAGTTTATTATGTTGCCTGAATTACAAAAAATTTCATCACGGACGGAGACAACGAATGAAATTAAAACAAAAATATAACTTGGATAGTAAAATTAAAATACATCAAAATTAGTTGACAGTTACGAATGAAATTTCTCAATTTACGGTTCACTGTCGGTATCTCAAAAGTAAATCTGGACCGGCGCGGCTATCTAATCATCCACGTCACTCTCTCTTCTATCAGACACTTGAACGATTGACGTCGACCGTCTTTTTTTTTTTTTCACCGTCAAACTTCATTTTTCCGTCAACTGCGCACGTTAGACATATATTACAGTAAAAAGTAAATCTCCTTACACCACACTCCTCCCCAAAATGAGCAAAAATAAAAACAAACATAATTAAAAGCTAGAGAGTACTGATAACTGAGTGAAGTGAACGAAATCTCCCACCAGAGAGTCATATTTCTCTCTCTAGCATTTAATTTATTTCTTGTTTCGAAGCTGGGAGTATGAGATATATGCATCGAAATTATTGGAATTTGATGAATTTTCGGGGAATTTCTTCTCGGTTATTGGATTCTTATTCAGCGTTTGATTCTTGCTGGTTTTGGTCATAGTGCGGGTTCAATCTTTTTCTTGTTTTTTTTTTTTTACAGAAATCTCGCTGTCGGTTTGATTTTTAATTTTCCTCAGATCTGAAAGGGCTCATATTTGTCGGCGTCAGTGATGTTGTGCTTCGATAGATTGCCATTCTTCTTTAGCGGCTCTGGTGCGGTTTATTTGTCTTAATTTTGTATATATGAATTCGTTATTAGCTTTTAATACTCGTGTATTATGATGTGAGCGTGGATCTATGTAATGTGATTATTTGCTTTAAGCTTTTAATTTTGAAGTATACTTGATTCTAATGTTTATTAGCTGCTTGAGTTTTGAGTTCTTCGATTCAGTTCAAAGTCGAGCTTGCTTTCAAGTTTTCCCCTTTTTTACTTCCATCACTAATTTCTGCGGTTAGTATCTCACTGTTCTTCAAAAAATAATTCTGTATATGGACGATTTTTGAGTTCAAATTCGGGCACTGGAGATGTATAATCCTTAATTTTATGTTACTGATGCATAAGTTACTGTACGATTGTGGAAAAATAAGGTGTTGTAAGTTAAATGTTGAAGGTGCTTTTGGCAAAAAGTAAAGGATTTTTGTTTCAACCCACCTGGTATAGATAAACAATAATGTGAAGTTGTGACCAATGCAAAGTATAGAAGATTGAATTTTACACGGTTCAATTTCCTATCATTACTAAAAGGAGATAGAGCTCAAGCATATTTGCACCATAATATCCCCTTCTCAGATTTGTTGCAGCAAATTAGAAAGCCACATAATTGTGTAATTATTTGGACGAAGAAATAGAACCATTTTTAATTTGTTCTTGATTTCATGTGAGAGTTTATATTCTTATCTTGTAACTTTTCTTCCCTATAGTTTGCGAACTCATTTAACATAGTTTACAATATAAAATCAGGGTTGGTGCAAGAGATCCGCTGGTCAATCTTGAAGGGGTTGCTTTTTTTATGTTATGTGTTATCTACCACCGATGCTGACTTACTGAATAAACCATTAGAAGCACAAGTTCTGTCTCCAGCCACGGTGCCTTTGACAGCTCAAGCTATGCACGAGCTGCCCCAACCTGCAGACCTGCCTTTATTTCATAAAGCTCGCTGGAAACTTCTTGCTCCTCACCGTGCGCCTGGCACTGTACCAGCATCAGCACAGCCTCCTAATTATGGTCCTTTTATAACATCTTCCCCCCCTTCAAGCTCACGATTGTCGAAACCATCGATGAAGAAGAGTGGATCAGTGCCTCTCAGAACCAGCCTTCCACCTACACGTTTGTCAGAGATTGCCCCAACTCAACCTTCACCTACTACTCTACCTGCCGCTTTAGCTCAGCCGCCACTATCTCCTACCATCTCCAGTAAGCTTAGATTCTCTTTAATCCATTTCCTAGAGGCAAGAACTGTTTAACTTTATTTTACTTACTTAAAAGTGAATTATCCTTTTTATATTTTCACAATCAAGTAGAAATAATTCCTGTTATCTCATAATATAATTTATCACCCCCTCCTGTTTTGCTTTGCCAGTATGTTAATATGGGTTTATATTTTCCATCTTAGCAGACTGTTGTGGACCAGACATGGTGCTCAAACGAGAAAGCCAGGGCTGCCACTGTGTATATCCAATAAAGCTTGACATTCTTCTTGTGAATGTCTCATCTAACCCAGATTGGAATCTTTTTCTAGAACAATTTGCTTCCCGACTAGATTTGCAAGTTTCACAGATCGAGCTTATTAATTTTTATATAGTTGGCATATCAGGACTTAATATATCGATGGACATTACTCCACTTAAAGGGATTAGCTTTTCCGCCAGTGAAGCTGCTAGAATTAACTCTTCGCTGTCTAGGCACAAGGTCCATCTAGATCCTGCTTTAGTGGGTGACTACCAGCTTCTCAACATAACCTGGTTTAAGCCCCCAGTTTCATCTCAAGGTGCCTTTATGTCTCATAGTGTATTAAATATTTACATGATATGCTAATTTTTCCTACAATTGACTCATGATTCGTTATTCCTCAATTGACAAACCTGACATGTAATTTAACCGAAAAATAATTTGAGCATTTAAAGTTTGAGATGGGAAGCTTAATCCTTTGTCATCTTCATGTAAATATATTAAACAGCAAGATGAAGCGAAGCAAAACTAATGGTGAATTTGGAGTGTCTTAAATAATATTAGATTAAACTGATGATTTGACGAAAAAATCATCAGTTAGACTGCTGTAAAAAGTTGGGTTTTGGTTCAATTTTTTAGTAGTCTGTTCACTTGGTTTTACGTATGATCCCCACTCTCTCCAAAATGAAAGGAGGGAAAACAGGAAAAGGTGAAATAGTTTTTTGTCTGCTTTACAGCTCCTGTTTCTTCTAAGCCTCCGGTGGGAACACCTCCACACCTGCCCTCAACACCTGCAGCTGTTGCCACTTCGGACAAAGTGAAACGCCCAAGTTTAGTTCTTATAATTGGAATTGGAGCTGGTATTCTAATTATTGCTATCATTTCCGTGCTTATAATTTGTTTGTGCACATCTCATCAAGGGAGGAAACAAGAACCTTTTAAAGAAGCTGGTATGTAATATTACCTTTTAAAGGAGCTGGTATATAATATTGTCTGATTATGTTATTGTACACTTGCTCCTTATCTTTGGATCTCAGCCAGTTTTCTATAATTCTTGAATCCTTTAATAGCGAAGGCGAGGACTGTGGATGCTGTTCCGGCAGGAGGATCTCTTCACCATCCTACCAGTACACGGTTTCTTACTTATGAAGAACTAAAAGAAGCTACAAATAACTTTGAGCCTGCTAGCATACTTGGAGAAGGTGGCTTCGGAAGAGTTTTCAAGGGTGTATTAACTGATGGTACAGCTGTAGCCATAAAGAGGCTTACTAGTGGTGGTCAACAAGGGGATAAAGAATTTTTGGTTGAGGTTGAGATGCTTAGCAGGCTGCATCACCGTAACCTAGTGAAACTTGTTGGTTACTATACTAATCGTGATTCCTCCCAGAACCTACTATGTTATGAGCTTGTTCAAAATGGAAGTTTGGAGGCGTGGCTACATGGTAATTGTTCATGACATGTTAATTCCTAGTCTATGCTAAGATCCACATATCACAACTGACGCGATGTAACAGGTGATTTTAACTTCCCTATTCTGCTGCAGGTCCCTTGGGTCTGAACTGCCCGCTGGATTGGGACACGAGAATGAAAATTGCTCTTGATGCTGCAAGAGGACTTGCATACTTGCATGAGGACTCACAACCTTGTGTTATTCACAGAGATTTCAAGTCATCCAATATTTTGCTTGAGAACAATTTTCATGCTAAAGTTTCTGATTTTGGCCTTGCAAAACTGGCTCCTGAAGGCAGGGCAAATTTCCTGTCTACTCGTGTCATGGGAACTTTTGGGTTAGTTTCTCCCTCAAAGTTATTGTTACACGAAGACAGTATATGCACTATGCACTGAATTGCATTCCATTTGTTTCACAGGTATGTAGCCCCAGAGTATGCAATGACTGGGCACCTTTTGGTGAAAAGTGATGTCTATAGCTATGGAGTGGTTCTTCTCGAATTGTTGACCGGTAGAAAACCTGTAGATATGTCGCAACCATCAGGACAAGAGAACCTGGTTACCTGGGTCAGTTATATTCCCAAATCTGTACTCCATCTTTAATCCTTTACATTTCACGTTTTCTTATGTCAATACAAATTTCACATTTTCATATGTTAGTACAAATTTTAATATTTTGTCCAGCCACGTGTTGATCTTTTAACATCTGAGGAATCAATTACTGAATGATAAAAATTCCACGCACTGGTTATAAATCAATCCTTTAAGTGGCTTCGTTTGTTTTCAGGCTAGGCCAATTCTTAGAGATAAGGATCGATTGGAAGAACTTGTTGATCCTAGGCTTGACAATAAGTACCCAAAGGAAGATTTTATACGGGTTTGCACAATTGCAGCAGCTTGTGTTGCCCCAGAGGCAAGCCAAAGGCCTACTATTGGAGAAGTGGTGCAGTCACTCAAAATGGTGCAGCGTGCAATGGAGTATCATGATTCTGCTATAACTACCCATCCTGGACCCAATCTTAGGCAGTCATCCACCACCTTTGAGTCTGATGGAACATCATCCATTTTTTCTTCTGGTCCTTACTCAGGTTTTAGTGCTTTTGATAATGATAACATTGTTAGGAGGGCTATATTATCTGAAGATCTTCATGAAGGACGATAAACATTTTTCTGATGGATCGAATGCTTCAGAGTGTCCAATCCACCAGATGGTTGATAGGATTTGAATTTCTATAACTCTATTTGGTGAGATCTGAGTATTGCTCTTCCCTTCGTCCCTTGTAGAGAACTTTTGGTCAGTTTTCCCCATATGGTGGTCATTCTCTATTCCCCGGGATGAAACTTTGTATATATGTTTTGATCTCTCTTTTTAATTGGACTACCTGTTATTTTCTCACTTTTTTATGATTTTCTGTATATACTTTCTTCATGCCTTGTTTTATCTGAATTCTAACATTTGTTGCATGTTATAACACACCCCTCTTAGTGATTTGCATTGTCAAAGCAAGATTTTTTGGATTAACCTACGTTTCTTTCAAGTTATATACTAAAGCCCTATTTACCATTAAAACAAGATATTTTTTTTTTTTAATTTTTTTTCAAATTCATTTTCAATCACATTCTCACGATAAAATATTTTGCACATAAACTCGAAACTTTTCTTATTTTTTAACCACACATTTTTCCTAAAAATCATGATTCTAGAACTTATGTTTTTCCAAAAAAACTAATTTTAATGGTTGTCAAATAGAGGCTTAATTGCATGGTGTTCTTGATTGCTTCTACCTTGAGAAAATTATCCAACTTTTTAATGCATTGTCTATACGATAGTAGCATTTATTTCAACGAATGATTGTCTCGTATTTCTTACCTAGAATGAAATAAGTAATGTGCTTTGTATTCTTTAGAGCGTCGACCCGGAAATTGATTAAATTGTGATTCGTATCTCCCGCTGAACTAGTTGTTAAGGCTTCAAAACCCGCCTTCCCTTAGTGATTGACATGGTGATTAGGCATCTTGAGATGAAAGAGCGGGAAATAGTGGCCTTGAACTATGAGAAAGTTGAAAACTATAGGCTAAGAGGACTAGAGAAAAGCTAGATGCTAATAGGACGTGAACAAAGTTGGATACTATTTAGAGAACGAAAAGGCAAGAACTAGACCACCAATGTCATTCCTTAATTTTCCAAAAAATAACACACACAAAAAATAAAATAAAAAAATGAGTAAAGTTCTAGATAGAAGGAAACTTACCATCACCATCATATAACATCACACTTGTACGCGTTGTTTGACAAAGAGTTTTAAATGACTATCTTTGGATTGTATAATTATGAACTCCGTGGAATTTTCATATTTGGAAGTTTTATCTTTTCATAAAAGAATAACAATGATTTGGAGGTGAGTTACAATTCATATTTTTTCTTTATAATATTTCCTACGGATTAAACTAATTTTATTGACAACTAGAAGTCACTAATTTTAAAATTTCATTTTGGAAAGAATTGCAAGTCTCAAATCCCACAAATTGTGGGGTCATTTATTTATAGCGTGTTTGGTAGAGATTAAAATCGGATTAAAATTGAAAAATTAATCGTTATTGTTAACTTTTATTAGATGAGTAAAATCCAATAACAGCTATATTTTAAATTTTAATTGAATTTTAGGTACGAACGAACACGCTCTTAATCAATTATGCTATATGTACCACCTTTGTTGAAAATATTGGTCCACGACTAAACACTTGAAATCATCGCATTCTTCCATTTTGAAAAAATGATTTTTTATATCGAAGAAAAAATGAATCATTTCCGCACGAAGAACTCACGCGCTGAGGGACCCACAGTTGCTAAAATAAACCGGGGCGTAGGATAACATTAACCTACGCATGTAGTTGCAGCATAAGAAGTGGAGGGAAACTAAAAGAGAAGAATAACGGAGGGAGGGGGAGAGAGAGAGAGAAGGGCGAGTTAACTCGTCATGACTGAGTCAGGAGACCGAGTACCACACAAAGGCAAAAAATCCTCCCACGAAAACACACATTGTCACACACAAACAGGTGTGTGGAAAAAAAGATGGAGAAGAAAGAAATTGAGAGTCTTCTTTACTACTACTATCGTTACCAGTCCCCCCATATCAATATCTATAACCCTAACACACAAATCCTTTTTTTTTTTTCTCTCTCTCTCTTCTTCTTCTCTCTCTGTATCTACGTATACACATCAATATCATACACCAAACCCATATTTTCTCTGCCTCAATTACATTGTCTGTTTCTCTCTCGCTCGTTTTCAATTGTATCCTGTCTTTTCTCTGTCGCATTCTTTTTCATCTGCAAGGTAAATCTCTGTCTTTTGTTTGTGTTTTGCGATTTTACGTGTAATTGAATGGTTTTGTATGTTGGTTTGTTGATTTGGGTTTAATTCAGTATGTGAATTCTCTCTGTCTGTGACACATTGTTTTTGTGGGATGGGATGGGATGGGATGGGCTGAGGAAAGGGCTTGATTGTATTGGATTAATGCGCTGGTGCATGTCAGTTTGGGTGCTTACGTTAGATTTTTGTACTGTGATGCCTTGGGCTGCTGTAATGTGGAATTAGAATGTGGCTGTTTATATAAGATCGTGTCCAATTGTTCAATAAGATTTCTTGATTTTTTATTTTTTGAATTTTATTATCAAGTGATGTCACTGATTAACTTTATTTTATTGTATTGGTCTGTGGGATTTTGATAATTTACTTTTCTTTGTTGCAATGGCTAGTGTTGGTGTATTGCCTCGTTTCATGGGAGTAATTTTAATTCCTTAATTGTTTTGGGATAGGGATTACTGTTCTTTATGTTAATTTATTGATGTTGTCGTGCCTTCCTGTGCATTTTTTGGCTTAATATGTATGATATGGATGTGAACTTGTGATTTCTCTATGTCCCTTTGCGTCAACTGTATTGCTTTTGATAATGTTATTGGTTTGTAAATTTCGTTACAGAAATTGTATGTATTCATTTTACCCTTTGAACTTGTAGATGAGGTTTATTTTTATTTTTTGTCATTCTATTGTCAATTGGGTTGTAAGCATAGAAGTTTTCGAGGGCTTATATGGACTTTGCCTGAAGTTTCGATTTTTTCGATGCAGACTCAACGCAGCATGAGGCTCTACGTGGCTCGTGTACCATTTCTGTCCTTTGGCATTTAATAGGCACAAGTGCTACAGGAGAAATCAGAATTGAGAATCTTTCAAGACAATGAATCAATTTAGGGCTCCTCAATTTGGGGGTATTGGAGTCACTACAAGAAAAAGGAGGAGCCAGATTTCACACCGATCCATACCTGAGTCACAGCCACTCTCTGATAGATCTCCCATGCCATCAACACCAGTTTCAGATGAAATGAGTAAAGTGTCAAGTGATGAGAATGTCAGAGATGCTAATTCTAGAGGGAAAATATTCAATCTTAATCAGTGCATATCGAGGGGCTATCCAGCGAGTGGATCTGATGGTGGACCAAATGTGTTATTCAGTTATGGTGCAACGGGGGATGCAACGGCAAATGAGAACAAGCCGAAAAAAGTTACTTTGAAGGTTGGTCGTGTAACGCACATGATTCAAACCAAATCCAGTTCCAACAGTGCATCAAGCGTTGGATCTTTGGCTAAGATCGATCAATCATCAAACATTGGTCGAGTGAGGCAGAATCTCGTTACACAGGTTTGTACTCTTGTTTCTCGAATTATAGATTTGGGAATTTTCTTTGCCCGCGCAAATCTTTTGGACCCAATTCATTTTGTTATTGTTTACCACTATTTTAGTCTTTGATTTCCTTTCATATGTTTAAAGTGTGTTTGTCTAAGCTTAAAAAAGTTACTTATTTTACCAAACATGATTTTCGAAGTTACTTTTTAGTCTAAAGAAACTTAATTTTCTAGAAAGTAACTCCTAATTAACTTTCTAGAAAGTAATTTTAAGCACCGCCGAACACACTCTTAGTGCCATGCCTTGATCGGAAAGCCACATCAACTCGGAAGGGCTTGCTAGATGACAATCTACTCTTATGGAGAAACTTAATTTTGTAAGAGTGTGAAATATGTTAAGTTCGAGTTTAAAAAATGGAAGTGAAATTATATGTAATCCTAGAAATTAAAAATTTCCACCTTTAAGTTGAAGTATATTCTAATCTCACTGGAAAAACCAAGTTTTATTATTGAAATCTTCTGACTCTTGGCATTTTCTTGAGCTGCCTTACGGTATGAAAAATTTGATGATGCAAAGCACATGATTAGATATATTTTGGTTCTAATGATATGAGACCACTCCACACGTGGAATGATAGATTCATCTAGCAGGGAATAAATTAAGAAATCTGTTTGTATGGAAAATAATCTCCAGCAGTCATGAATGTTGAATGTCATTTAACGCATTTGGCTATTTGTGACCATACAATCTTTCCAATTGTGACATTTTCTTTTTATTTCAGGAGAATTCATATCATGATCATTCTACATCTCTAGATAAGAAAAGTAGTTTGCAAGGGATCCCATGGAAGGATTTTTCTCGAGTTGGCTTTAATCTTGGGAAGGAGGACATCATTAGGATGCCTGCAAAGGATACCTTTGAGAAGCAAGGGGAGAAGTTGGTTCCAGTTCGTAAGAGTAAGAGGGCTCCTAAGAGACGTGTTTTCGATGAGGAATTCAACGAGGATGATGATGCTGAGATTCAGTACCTCAAGAAACTGAAGAATTCAAAGGTTGGAGGACATAAAGATTTGGAGACTGAATCAACAAAATACCAACATAGTCTTCTGAGGGGCTCTAAGAAATCCAATTCTGATAGAGCAGTGGAGGACACTGATTATGAGGAGGATGAACTGTTGTCTGATGGTGAGCCTGAGGGTAAGAAGAAGAAAAAACAGAAGGATCTCTCAGATATACAAATTGAAAACAAAAGGGAGATGTCTCTCACAACTCGCCAACGTGCCCTTTTATCCAGCAAGGACGCCACCTCATCTGGCGTGAGTCAAATTGAATTCCCGGATGGTTTACCACCACAACCTCGAAGTGAGTATGATGTGTTATCCATTGCGAATCCTGCTGATTGTTCCCTGGGATGCTACTGTTTAACTCGTCACTGCCTATTTCCTCTATTGCAGAGCAAAAGGAGAAACTCTCAGAAGTCGAGCAGCAAACGAAGAAAGCAGAGGCTGCTCAGAAACGTAAAATTCAAAATGAGAAAGCGGCTCGGGAGTTGGAGGTTTACCTCCCTTTCTACTCGTTTTCATTTCCTTCTTTAATATTAGGTTTTAGAATTTTATATTTGAAAAAAGCATGCATGTTAAATTCTGCAGGCAGAGGCAATTAGAAAAATTCTTTCTCAAGATTCTAGTAGAAAGAAGAAAGAAGACAAAATAAAGAAGCGCCTGGAAGAGTTGGCACAGGTAAGTGCCATGTATCTTGAGAAGGTGCTATTCCAAATATGTTGTGAAGCTAATCACCGATTATTTGTTATTTTCATTATTCAGGAGAAGGTTGCTAATGCAAAGACACTTGCATCAAACACAATTAGATGGACTATGCAGTCTACTGGTACCATTGTTACTTTCCCACAAGATATGGGTTTGCCTAAAATTTTTGACTCCAAACCCCTCAGGTAAAATTCATTGTCTTCTATGCAGTTGAGTTCGATAACATTTCTTGGAAATTGTTTGTGGAAAGATACCACCTGCCAGAAGTGAAAAGCTTGTATATTTTCCGTTTTATTTCGCCTTAGAATGTTTTGTAGGGAGGATAAAGAAGTCATGATCTTGTCTGTTATATTGTCTAATCATGTTGAATAATGCATACCAAACATGCACTCTTTGAAGATGTGTGCGAATATATTTGCCATGCATTTGCATTTCTCACTGGCGAATATAACTGGAAATGACACTAATTACGTGCTGGTTTTGACTTGACATTCCAGCTATCCTCCTCCACGTGAAAAGTGTGCTGGCCCTTCTTGTACAAATCCTTACAAGTACCGTGATTCAAAGTCAAAGCTTCCTCTTTGCAGTCTCCAATGCTACAAGGCAATTCATGAGAAAATGCAATCTGAGAAGGCCACCTAAAAATGTGTTGCCATTGCTGTAGTTTATGCAGCTGTTCCTGCACATTTATGTTAATATATAGAGAGGCATTGGAGACGCAATGAAACCAAGTTCCTTTCACATAATGTAGAGATAATATAGTAATCAAGATAGTGTTGGCAATTGAAATTGAACTTGTTGAATAGATGGTATGTTTCGTAAGGTGGATTACACACACTAGTATTATGTACCAAACAAGCTCGGGAATTTTCTTTTGTAGAACGACCGAACTCGTTTTTAGCACGCACTATAATATTAGCTTCCTTTGTTAGAACGATAGCTAACATGGAAGATCCTTTAATTGGTCTATCGTGCAGGTTATTATTATATTGTTTTTGAATGTGGTTATTGATGATAAACCTGGCCTCAAAATTTCATCTAGTAAATTTATGTGTCATTTTATCATTCGCTGACTGCTTAAACCACTGCTCGATATTGTGCCAATTTCTGCAGACTTGTTTAATAGCTTTCAAAATTCAAGTGTGTCGATCTTCACATTTCCTTTAGTCTGGCCCAGTCTGCTAAGAAATGTGTTCCTACTAGCGATGGATTACAAGCAGTTTTAGTGACTGGCAGGTTTTTAACAATTGGTGTCGAAATTTAGCCTGGTACAAATTCCTTGAAATATATATGTTTTAGTGACTGGCAGGTTTTTAACAATTGGTGTCGAAATTTAGCCTGGTACAAATTCCTTGAAATATATATATATATATATATATGATTTTCAACTAAGTATTTTTCTAATAAAATAATTTTGTACTTCGATTTATAATTTTTATATACTTTTTTAATAAATTTTTTTACATCAAATAGACTCTTAAAAATCATTAAATCAACTAATGAAAGCAAACTCTTTGCTTCTTGATCTATAACTCTTTTAACATACTCTTCGGGAGAGGTTTTTCTAATGTCTATGGCATATTTGATAAGTCTCAAGATGAAAGGGAGACTTATTCAATGGACTACTCGCAGCAAATGATTTAGTGAAAGGGAGGGGATTGTTTCTCTTCATCCAGATATTTTGTAGCGCTCCGAGTTCCGTTAATCCAGATTGCCACGTCATCGTCTTTTGCCCTAATTTTAATAGTTAAAATTTGCGAAAATAACCTAATTTTTAAAATCACATCCTATTCGTAATGGTAAATATCGTTGGCAAAAAAACTCATTTAGATAATTTAGAATAATCATTTTATAATTCAAATCTCATGTATTTGAAATAAACGAAATAACAAAGTACGTTAACAATATCTCAAATGCGAAAATTTCGTAAACAAATAACTACAACTTTCAATTTATGCCACCATTGCCCATCACACCCGACCGTCTCCGAAATCTGCAAATATGTTAAAATAACGGGATGAGTATTTCGAAAAAATACTCAATAGACTCATCGCCGATAATTAATTTACAGAATAATTGAACACATACGTATGTAATATATAACGTGACATCATCATCATCATCATAGGCTCATTTTCTTTAAAATCATAAGGTGTGTGTAGTCTCGTTTCGTGTATTTAAGCACATAAGTTATGCATAAAATTTTCATCTTATCTCATAAGAGATTCTCGTCTTTCTCATGCATTAAAACATATAAGTTATGGCAAGCATAACAACATCATATATCTCATATGACATATTCTCATCTCATGCATTAAAGCACATAAATTACGTAAATTCACATAAGACATACAATTATAATTTAAACTAATTAATGGAGACGAGTTTACCTCAATAATCTCGAGTCACGTGCAAAAATAGAGCGAAAAGTAATCTCAAGCTCTTAATCGTCCGCACGTTTCGTCTAGCCAAAATAGAAAATAAATTTTGAATTAGTATTTCGAAAATTTGAAGTTTTAAAGTGATAAAATAAAGTTTAGGGACTTAATTGAAAATTATTGAAACTGAAATAAATGGCTTAAAATAATAAAATAAATTTCAGTGGCTTAATTGAAAATTTATTAAAACTGAAAATAAAAGTTTAAGAACTGAAATAGTAAATTTTAGAAGTTAGGGACTAAACTATAAATATTATTAAAGCTGAAAATAACAACTAAGGTTGAAATAATAACTTTTAGAAGTTAGAGACTAAACTGTAAATCTTATTAAAGCTGAAAATAAAACTAAAGGGCTGAAATTAAGCCTTTTATAAATTAGGACTTAATTGAACATTTTATGAAACTGTAAATAAAAGGATTAAGGCTGAAATTGAACTTTTCTAAAGTAGGGGCTAATTGAAATTCATTAAAACTGAAAATGAGGGTTTAAGGACTGAAATTAAGAGTGCTTCAAACTTTGGAACTAAAATAAATCGATTTAAAAACTTGGGACTTAAAAAACAAATCTCTAAAATTAAAATAAATAAAACATATACACATCTCCCTCTCTCTCTCCAAATTCGAAACATAGAGGCGAGAGAGAGAAAACACAGGGAAGGGCTTTGTCCCTTTCCTTCGGTCCGACTGCCGGCGAAGCGGCCTCAGCGCCACCGTCGTGGTGGCGCCGGTGCGTGGGTGGAGTGGTGGTGGGGGCTTTGGCGTACTGAACGAGGTTAACACGAGGCTTGGGAGGTTCGATTTCTTGGGCTTCGTGGCGGCATTCCACTGGGAATGGCCGGAATACAAGGTAAGGGTATGGGTGTTGTGATTTTCTTGGGTTTTTGGGCTGCTTTGGTGTCGATTTGGGTTGAAGGTTGGTCTCGGTTGGGGTTTTCATTTCTTTGATTGTTTTGTGGTTTTGGACATGGTGGTGGTGGTTTTTGGGTTTCGATTTTTGGTGGTGGATATGTGGTTGCTCTCGGTTTTGGATGGGGGTTTGGCTACTGATTTGGCAGTGAATGGTGGTGGTTTTGGGTGGTTGCAGCTTGCGGTTTGCAGTCGGGTTGGTGGACTTGGAGTTGGGTGTTCTGCTGGGAAAGTGGATGTGTGTTGGCTATGGCGTTGAACAACTTCGTGGGTTGGTGTTGGCAGTGGAGGTTGGTGAGCGATGTTGGGGAATGGTGGTTTGATGTTCATGAGGTTGCAGCTTGTGTGTGTGCTTGCAGCTGGGATTGTGTGATTTTTAGTGTGAACATCGTGTTGATGATTGAGCGGTGAAATGGGTTGCAGCGTGTTGCATCTTGGGGAGTTCACTGTTGATGCTAGAAATTGTCGTTCTAGCATCAATGGTGACCCAAAGTGAAAAGGAGTTGAGGGTGTGAGGTGGGGGGGGTGGTTGATGTTCCAGCATCCACATTAATCTCCAAAAATTGAGGAAAAGAGAGAAAGCTTACAAAAAATGATTGCTAGATTGGTGAGGAGAGGAGTGAAGTGGAATGTCTATGAATAGAATTTTCTATGGCACAAATCCCTGGGCAACTAATTGGGCCAGGATGTTGGGCCGAGAAATACTTTATATTTGGACTTAAAAGCAATGGACCTAAATGAATTTGGGCTAAATAGAATTAAAATTGGGGTACTTACAAAAATACCCTTAAAATTAGAAATGTTTTGAAAAATCATATGAAAGATTTTTAGAAAGTAAAAAATACTGTGTAACATAAAAAGGTGACACAATGTCACTTTTTATATAAAAATTGTTACTTTTTTTTTTTTAAAAAAAGTGACAAATAGAAAAATAGCATCATCCATTTGTGCAACATTAGTAATCATATTCTTAAAATAATCATCACGTTCAGGCCAATCCATATACTGATTATGTTAGGAAAATATAACACATTATATCATTTTTTTTATCTTCTTAAAAAGTGACAAAAAAAATTTATAAAAAGTGACAATTCAAGAAAGTGACAAATTTTTAAAAAGTGACGAATTAAAAAAAGTGGCACAAATTAAAAAAAGTTATACATATTAAAAAAAGTGAGACAATAAAAAAAAGTGACTCAAAAATAAACAATAAAAAAAAGTGACAAATTCAAAAAAGTGACGAATTTTTTTTAAAAAAGTGACACACTAAAACGTAACGAAATTACAAAAAAAAAAAAAAAAAGGTCACAAAAATGAATTTCAGCGACCATTTAGAGTATTAACCCACCAAATTTGTAAATAAGTCCGCACTAACGGTACCATGTAAAACCCCCTACACGCCATTCTCTACGATTGAAATTATATGTTCCCTCTGTGAAATCTCTCTTCTAACACAAGAAATGAGCTTCTCCACTTCTTACAACACAAACCCACCAGTTGATCCATCACAAATAAAAGCAGCATACGAAAACCCAGAATGCTGGCTCTCCATCTTTCATACGAAAACTTAATCCTTTGAACAATTTAATATTTATAGATACCCCCTTATAATTCCAAATCAAAAACTTTCCATTCATTTCAATTTCACACTCTCAAAACGAATAATGAAGTTCACGCTGTTCATTCCCATAACTTTTCTGTTACTCTTTTCCATTTCTTCAACTTCTGCACATTTTTTCCCCAATATCATTTCAATCCCACCTTCGTTAATCCCGAACACAACAATATGGGAGGCTTTTAATAAGCTTATGGGCTGCCGTAATGGTCAAAAGAAAGTTGATGGGTTAACCAAATTGAAGAAATATTTACATTACTTTGGTTATCTGAATTCTTCTTATTCTAATTACTCAGATGATTTTGCTGAATATCTTGAATCGACCGTCAATACACTTACCAACTGAATTTTAATCTGAATCCCACTAGTGAACTTGACAAACAAACGTTAAAGCACATGGTAAGACCTCGATGCGGAAACACCGATGTAATCAATGGAACTTCGACTTTGAATTCCGGTAAGCAACCTAGAACTTACAGTGCAAATTCTACCATTCATACTGTGGTGGAAGACGGCGAGAGTCGAGAGATGAGAGACCTTTACCTTCTTCTTTGGCAGATGGAGGGCATCGAGGCGAGAGACGAGTGAGATTGTTGAAAGAATTCAAGTTTGGACAGTAATTAATACGGTAATATAAAACTTTTTTTAGTTTGAAGGGTATTAATCAAATGTGATATTTTTTTAGGGTAGTTGGCCTAATTTTCCCATTAAAATTTCGATTTGAACATATTTAATTGGGTCTATGTAATTGGATTGAGAAGTTGGACTTAAAATAATTATAGAACATATATATTTTACTTAATTCTACTAAACCTTGGATTTAAAAATAAAATAACAAGAAATTAATACTTTAAACTTATTTGGAAACAAATTCGATTTGAAATAATTTAAGTTCGATTATAACGGCTAGACGAACGCGTTTTCACTTTAACGTTAGGGTTTAAAGTTTAGCGACACATTTTTCAAGAAAATAATTTTATTTTATTTCAATTTTTTTTAATTTCAATTTTTTAAATAATTTATTTGGCACTCGTTTGCTCTTTTTAATTTTTTTTTAAAAACTAATTTTTAATAAATTTAATTGGGACCCACTTGCACTCTTTTTTTTTTAAAAAAAAAAAAATCAATTTCTAGTTTTTTTAATAATTTATTTAGTATTTGTTTGCAATTTTTTAAAAAAAATAATTTCTAATTTTCTAATTATTTATTTGGGCCCGTTTGCATTTTTCTTAAGAAAAAAATTTAATTTCTAATAATTTATTTGGGATTTGTTTGCTTTTTTTTTTAAAAAAATTGAGACTATGATTACAATTAGTTCTTTGATTTTTATTTAAATATGAGTGTTTATTCATTATTTCACAAATTTTTTATTGAAAATTTGGAAATGATGGTTTGCGCTGGGGTGAAAATATCAAAAAATCAAAGGGTGGACATTTTTCAAAATAACAATGAAATGTATGAACATTATCTGCTAATTACCATTTTAATAATTTATTTGGAACTTGTTTGCACTTTAAAAAAAAATGGAACTATGATTGCTAACAGTTTTTTCTTTTTCTTTTCCTTTTATTTAAATAGAATGACATATTTGTTATTTCACAATTTTTAATTGAGAAATGGATAAAAATGACATTTTATTCAATGAAACGTGGAAATAAAGAGAAATATGTAAAATAAATAAATAAATACTTTTTTCACAATTTAGCCCCCATTTGACACATATTCTTTTAAAACTCATTTTCAACTACACATTTTTCAATAAAATAATATTTTTCATCATATTAATATGTTTTCTTTACTTTTATACCAAATATTTCCATTCATATATCACTATTTAAAATATATTATTTACTCAATAATATTGATCTAACACGTTACACATCCTAATAATGAAAGCTAAGCACTTGCGTGTTAATATAGGAAAACTAATGTGCGGAGCTCGTTGGTTAGATCGAACTGATATTTTACCTTCAATTCAGTGTAGAAAAAATCGCATTTCACGAAGGACCGTTAGCACTGATTAATGCGGTTTTCGAAAAATATCCTTCGAGAGAGAAGATAAACGAAGTTTCATTTTTTTTTTTTCTCTCTAGAAGAGCAAATATCTCGCAGTCGCCGCCGTCTAAGGCGGAGCTCCGACCAGCAACTCCAAATAATGGCGCATTCATGCGTCTCTTCCTCTTCAGTTTCTCGCTTTTCCCCTACCCCTAATTCCTCTCCCTCCTCCAGAACTTTCTCTCTCCCTTTTCAACCTCTTTGTTCAAGGTGCGATATATTATTGTGTGTATGTGTATCATATTTTGTTTGTTTTTTCTTCTATCCAATTGATTAGTTTAGTCTTTGACCGGAATAATTCTCATTTTTATTCTAATTTTAGTAGAAAATTAGGGAAGTCCAAGCTCCAGTGTTCTTCAGTGAGAGCTGTCTACTCTCCTGAGTTTAATGCACGGGAAAGGAGCTCGCGACAGGGTATTTGGTCAGTTAGGTAAGTTTTGTTTATGCAATTACCTCAACAAAAGAATGAAATGGAAGCTAACAATTTTTTTTTTTCTTTTGCGTATTTAGGGACGATTTGCAGGTTCCTTCATCACCATACTTCCCAGCTTATGCTCAAGGGGGGCAAGGGCCGCCTCCGATGGTGCAAGAGCGTTTCATGAGTGTCATCAGCCAGCTTTTTCAATATGTAAGGCGTTATTATCCAGATCGAATTCTTAGTATTAGTAATCACTGTTGGTGTTACTCGTATAAATAATCGTACAATAAACACACAACGTGGCAAATAGACAGTCATTTGTAGCATGGAGGTCGGAGACCCGATTCTATACTCGTCATTCTGCCCATATAGCAATTCGGCTGACCCTCTCTTGGCTGAACCATGAGGGCCGAACCCCTGTTGTCCAAAGACCTATGAAGAATCTAAGAAGATCTGAACTTAAGAAGATCTTGCATCAAGTGGGTGATATGACAACTCACTAGACATGTAGCTCCAATCAATCAAACAAGTCAAGTCTAGTTTTACATTTCAGGCCTAAGGCTGCCAAGCCGTCACAGCATTAAATGCAAAGTGGCCTATGAATTATTGATTGATGGCTATGACAAGAGGCTCCGGTTGTGTGGATGAGGTCATGTGCCCCCTCATCTAACGGCTATTAACCATCATCTTCTACTATAAAAACATACACTTAGCACGGGTAATGCAAATTTACACATTCAAAGAAAACTTGGGTACTCTCTCTACTAAAAAACTTACTCGTCAAGCTGATCCCCTTTCTATCATAAATATAATCATATTGCAAGTCAAGAAACACGTGAAATCATCCTTTTCTGTTGGACCATTTTTTGGGGTCAACAGTTGGCTTAACTAGTTGTGAAATGGTTCTTTTTTTTTGATAGGTAGTTGTGAAATGGTTCTTATGTTTGTTTGCAGAGGATAATACGTTGTGGTGGAGCAGTAGACGATGATATGGCAAACATTATCGTGGCTCAGTTACTCTATCTCGATGCTGTTGATCCTGTTAAGGTATGCTTACTTGGGCCTTGTTCTTGCTAATTTCTTTTTCTATTGAGAAGATGTTTATTGCTAATAAATTTAGTTAATTCCTCTTAAAAACCACCTTTAATCCATAGCTTGGTTGAGCTACACCAGTACTGACATAGAAAATTTGCACATTTGCACTGACTTAATCTCTATTGTATGTGCAACTGATTTAATGTTACGTTAATTAGTGAAATTGTGGAGATCTTTTTTAGTACAAAATTTGTTTAATCTATTTCTATTGTTGCAATGTTTGTAAATTTTAGTCCATGCTAAAACATGCACATAGTGTGCTTGCTCAATATTTCATGGGAACAAATATTCTTCATGTTTATTATTTTTCAGTATTTTAGTGATCTTACACCTGTAATAGTAATGAAATCAATGGTAGTCTTGTGATAGTAGTATAACCGTTACGTGATTTAGCTGTGATGACTTAGGAGGTCCATCTTGTGAGGCATTAGTACACTCTTCAAACTATGCCATTTGCCAGTCTGTGCAGCACCCTGAAATCAACTATTTTGCGGTATGAAGAATATAAGACTTTTTTCCAAATTTGAAAACTCCTTATTTAGTACTTCACAATGAGTGGCTTTCTCTCAAATCACACGATTCAAATTCTCTATTTGCTGGCTATTTTATATTTCAATGTATAGTGGTAATAATAGTCTGAATGCCCTTCCTTTTGCATTTAAGCTTTTCACCCCATGGAAAAGAGAGAAATATTACTATCTGACTGATCTTTGTTATTTATCTTAACATATACATAGATTTCTTCAAATGAATGAAAGTATGTGCACACTTGTGTATACAGTTTATTTTAATTATATATTTTCCCCGTTAAATATAGGCATTGTGCGAATTATTTACATATCGATTGTGTTGTGATATTGAACAGGATATAGTCATGTATGTGAATTCTCCAGGAGGATCAGTTACAGCTGGTAATGTATCTATTTTCCTTTTGTACTCCATCTTTTCTAGCTTTGACCACTCATCTGTCTCATTTGCTTCCAATTATTGTGGTAGGTATGGCAATATTTGACACAATGAGGCATATTAGGCCCGATGTTTCCACTGTATGTGTTGGACTAGCAGCCAGGTTACAATACATCAATGCCATTTTTATACAGCGTGGTGTAGTTTCTGCTATTATTCCTTTATGTAATAATATATGGCTAAATATCCTTAGTGACATAGTTCCAAGAGTTATGGAGTATAAAATGAACTACTGTTGGGCAAGCTACTTTATTCTTTCTTTAAGATTTGGCATGAAATATTTTAAGTGTTATCAGTCGTTAGTTCATCTCTAATTTTATAATACTAAAAATATCTTACAGATATATCATCTCTTTGTTCTTTATGATATGTCAATTTGGTTTTAGTCATCTTACTTTAATATACAGCATGCTCAAAGATATGCATGCTGAGGCATTTAAGTCGGCAGTTGTTAGATAAATAGTTTCTTTTGGCTTCCTGATGCCTACTTGTTTGTATAATTGACAAAAAGATGTTAACGATCAGGCTTGAACTTATTACCCTTATGCATGTGCAGCATGGGAGCTTTTCTACTAAGCGCGGGTACTAAAGGTATAAATTATATTTATTTCGTTCACTTTAAGCAGTTTAACATTCCATTGGTGGTTGTTTACTTGCTGAAATTTCTATGCAATTCTTTCTTTCGCTAATGGTTACTGAAGGAAAAAGGTATAGCCTTCCAAACTCGAGGATAATGATCCATCAGCCTCTTGGTGGAGCACAAGGTGGACAGACTGATATAGATATTCAGGTATCCTTTTTTTTTTGTTTTTTCTCAATCATTAAGTTATGTATTCGCATTGTGCGCTGTTATTTATTTCTAATGCATGCAAATGATATATTTCACTGTGGCAAAAAATTTAAATTTTAAATTCAAAGTTACCAGAACAGAGAAAAGACAAAAAGGTGAAAACTAAGAGGTCTTTTGACTTAATTTAAAGATTGTACTTTTACGTAATATTTTTTTTTTTCCCACTTATTAAGTGTTAATGCCTTATGAAGGATGCACTATTGGTTAAACTGCACTTCTAAGATGTTAAACGTTTGTTGTTTTTATACAATAAAACTACATGAACGCTATTTTGTCTAAATTCATTTTTATACCGCGACATAAATAAATTTAATGATTTATTATTTAAAAAATATTATCATTCTAGCTATACTATAGTCTTAAGAATAACAAAGTTCAGTTTTTCATTAATATTAAAGGCAAGGATTTTTTTTTTCCTTGTCCTTTTTCGTATTTTTTCTCCTTTCATCTTCTTTCCTCTGTAATTCTGTTCTAGAAAAGGCAATAAAATAGAATTTCTTTCTTTAAGCATGTTTGGGAAACATTATAATTTCCATACAATTTAATGGTCAAATTGTCAAAGTCAAAACATTAATTTTAACCACACATTTCCTAGGACCCATAACTACTACCCACTTATTCATCACTCATTTCTATTACAATATAATTTCAGCAACTTATATTTATCCAAACAAGAACTTTGTGTTTACTCGAAAAAAGGGGATGCTGTGAAACTCCTCTTCCTTCAATGTCTATAATGATCCTCTTCCTATTCTTTATCTTTTCTTATTCCTCTCATTCTTTTTAACAATTTTCTCTCTCTTTCACACCATCCTCATTGCTAGATTATTAATTGATTTTTGAATTGTTTAGAAAGTTAAGAGTTGTTGATCGAAAGTTAGTTGCTAATGGTGGTATGGGAAAGTGGGAGTTGGTGGTGGCAGAAAAAGGTGGACTTGTCGGATGTGGTGGGGAAGCTTGGTGATGATGATGGTGGCAGAAAGTTTGGGAGGGGATGGTGGTGGTTGGGGGTGCGGACTCCAGAGAGGGGTTTTGGGGTGGTGACAGTAGGCAAGGAGGGTTTATTCATGCCAAGAGATGGTGACTAAGACGAGATAGATGAAGATAGGTAAGAAGAAGATACAAGTGAGAATTTTGTCATGTCATTAGGGGTGTTTGAGTCATTCCATTGCTCAAATTTATTTGAAATATTCTCTTATTCTGATACTACTTTATTTGGTTGTACTTTTACTTATGAGGGAAAAAATATTTTTTTATGTTTACCAACCATGCAAGAAAGAATTACTTGCAAGTAGAACTGTTTATAAGTTGAGACAGTTACCTTCCAAGTAATCAAGATAAAAATGGTATTTTGCTTCTCTCATTTCTTTATTTTTTCTTTTCCAAACACCACTTTAAAAATTATATTTCAAGTGAAGTGTGAGTTCATATGTGGTCGTGTTCAGTGAATTCTCATTCCTTTTATTTACCTCCATCAGAAACAATAATGTGCTTACACTCCTGGAAGTTGAGGAATACATCTCCTTGTTTATAGCTCATATTGTCTGAGACTGGGATCATTAACTTTGCCTATTGCCACCTATCCATAATTGTTAATTTGAAGGAGCGAGAAATAGAGATGGTGTTAGCTAATAGTTAAAAGTTATGATGATGCTATAGAATAATTCTTAACAAGTCACTACTACTCATGATCCTTACTGGTGATTATCATGATGTTACTCAGGCTAATGAAATGCTGCATCACAAAGCAAATCTGAATGGTTACTTGGCCTACCACACTGGTCAAAGCCTTGAGAAGATTAACCAAGATACAGATCGCGATTTCTTCATGAGTGCTAAAGAGGCCAAAGAATATGGACTTATAGATGGTGTTATCCTTAATCCACTCAAAGCCCTCCAGCCGCTGGCAGCTGCTTGACATCTACAACAATGATACTCTGTGAAACTCTACTTTTGTGATGTCGTAATACTGAAAATGCAGTCGGAATCATCATGTTTTGCACTACTCAGGTTAAGTGCAAATTTCCTTTAATTTGATTCCTTTCAAGGTTTGAAATGTAGAATAGATTTGAAGATATCGTGAAGCTTTTATTTTTCAAGCACTTCTTTGTACTGGTAATCATTTTATTAAGTGCAAGTTTATATTTTCTGCACCAACTACGATTTGTGGTTCAGTCACATGTTTTATAAGGTGAACTTGTTTGATTATAATGCTCGTTGCTAATACTACGGAGAGTTCAGGATAGTTTGAGTCTTGTTACGTGAGCACATTTAAGAAATAGAAGTTCCATTTATTTTGTCAGTTTGGAATTCGAGTACGATAAAAGAGTGGACACTTTGTATCATAATATACAAATATGTATATACTTTCTATATGGTAATACATGCGTGGAATTGAGGATAGAGCTAAAAGCTTTTTAAACCTTCACGAAAAAAAAAAAAACATCATCTTATGAAAGGAACATTTTAATAATGTGTTTCGCAAGGTGGATTGAACTACGTAGATAACATTAATGAAGGAAATAAGTTCAAATATTATAAACCAAACATTCCTTGAAGTAACCTAAAGATACTGGAAAGCCAAATGTATGGGAAGGAGAAAAAAATTCAAATGGTTTGGAATCTTATGCCACAAATGGGATTCTCCAGCCTTTAAAAATTGGCAATTTGTACTGAAAATGTACAAATTGTTAAAGGTGCCAATAAACATAAGGGCTATTTTACTGCTTTAGAGGAGGCAGATTCGACACCAGAACAGATCCTATCTATAAAACTGCCAATGTTATATGAAAAATGCTACTTGTAAGAAACAGACGGGTTGTACAGAGCGGGCAAGATTTCATTAGTTGGTTTAACTTTTTTTTTTCTCCAAATGATGTAAAATCTTGCCAACTCAGCATTCTGTAACCCCATCTGATAAAACAGCCTATACAAGTAGCATTTCTCATGTTATATTATATCAAATCGACCCACTCCAAGAGAAAAGATGAAATAAAAATCTTTAGGCACTAATCCTCGTGGTTCTCATGCAGTTTCTTTACGTCATGGGAAAGACATAGAAACCACTACCCTTTTGTCCTTTTCGTTCCCGTGTCTAGAGATCAACCATATTGTACACTTACTTCGTCGACAACAAAGAATTAATAGGGAATTGCAGTGGCTGGTAGGCACCCTAGGGTTCGACCCATTTGGGGGCAACTTTATTTATGAGTATTGAAAATGTAACGCGAGTATTAGGCTGTTCCAATATTAATGGCTTTTTAGGGGATTTTTTTGGCCTTTTTGGTACATGAGAGGTGCTTGGGAAACCTTGTATCTTGGTTTTAGGTTTAATAGAAACTGCGTCAGCAAGCGGAAAGTATGTGCGTTAAAATTGCTCTCGAGATTAAGGCTTAATCTACACACGCATCAAAGTGCTACTCAATTTCGCTAAATAAAAACAGTAGCTCCATTTATATGAACAACTAGTCTGCTAAGTACATTTCTCTAACTATCACTGCAAGCATTGAAAGTGAATGCTGGACTCAAGAAAGGTCTACAAGAATCCTTTCCTCAAAACAAAGTACTGCTTCTCATGAAATCTGTTGCAAATGAAGAGATGGGTAGTTCTTCAAGCTCATCAAAGAAGTCGTTTTCTTCTGATTTAGATGCTGAGAAGTTCGTTGGATGAGAATATAAAAGGGGCTCTTCATTTATACGCACTCTTTGTGAATCAAAATCATATGGGTTTTGCAGATTTTCTGTGAAAAGGTTCGTTTCTTGATTCATAATGATTTCTTGAGCAGAATTGAAAGGAGAAAGGGAATACTGGAAACGGTCATCATTGGGTAATGGGGTTTCTAGATCCTTTATTTCTGGTCCTTGATCTTGGTCTGGTATCTCGGGAATATCCTCTGTGACTTCTGGGAGTGAAGGTTCAATGAACTCTTGATTCTGATTGGTGGAGGAATGATAAGTGGCCCCTGGATGGTTATGATTGGATGTGTAGGTAATGATGAGTATGGATGCATCGGTTATGCATCTTTCCACTTGTTTGTTGGCTGTACAACCCTTTGATGTACTGCATCTGTAGTAACCCCTGTAATCAAGTAGCAAGAATAAAAATAAGTGCTTATTTTGGTTGGTGGGTAGGGGGGTAAGGGGAAGTTAAGGGCAAGGACAAAAGCTTTTGGCCTGTTGTTAATCTGTCTGAGACCAGCGGATCAGAAAACACTGTATCGGTTCGAGTTGGCCCAGAAAGCACTTGATCAGTGACAATAAGGTCTTAAGACAACCCGAATGCACTTGATCATATCATGATCGTAAGGTCTCAGACGCTCCACAAAGTATTTGTCATATCATGACCTTAATGGACCGAGTTAGTGATAGGATGAAATCAAATGAAGAAAATGAACCTTGGATATGGAGATCCTTTGATAGGTTTTTGTCCATATTTTCTCCAAGACCAACCATCAGGAGGAGGCCCTTCACTTCTCTGTTGTTTATCACTTTCTTGCGTTTTCACTTCCACCACAATTTTCTGATCCACATTCTTCCTGAGAAATTTTAATCAGAAAAGAGAAAATCTAGGAATTTTCCCTCTTGATTTCAAGAAAAATTCTAAGTAATCCAGGATACAAACAACTAATTTGCTAACCAAAACAACCATAAATATAATCTTAGTGCCTACCAATTTCTCAAAACTCTGAAAAAATTACCTTTTTTTGGATGCTTGAGTTTCTAGGTTTAATTTTTTTGATATTTTGGACTCCAAATTTCCAGAGTCATCCATGTTATATTTCTTGGGTTTTTCTTTGTAGTTTTGCAGAAGACGAACCTAAAGAATTAGAGAGGGGAAGAGGATAAGCAAAGAGATGACAAAACCAACCAAGTTGCCTTCTCTTTTCCTTTGCACTCAACGACAATAAAATAAATGTAAAAGGCACTGCATGCAACTGAGCTTTTTTTTTCTACCTACATAGATACATACATATATTTTCCCCATTAAAAACATGCCAAATACTCTTGCAATACATGTTGGTTGAGAGAGGTGGGTGGGTGGGATTGGGGGTGTCCATTTGCAATAATGGACCGACTGCTGGAGTTATTATAGTGTGTATAATATGCCAATTGGTTGTGTGTCTCCTTTGTTAAATGATATATTGGAATCTCTATACATTTAAAGAAATTGTAGGGACTACATCATAGTAATTATAATGGATTAGGTTGAGTGTGCGCCCTACTGGATAGGGGTGGACCGGTTTTTTAAAAAAGAGCACATCCGGTCCATTGCTTGGACCATTCAGCAGGCCCTTAATTTTTCTTTTATATTTTAAAAGAATATTTTTTTGAAAACAAATAAAAATGTATTAAACAGCCCTTCACCTTCTTTTTTTTTAGGTCCATTGCATTGATTATGCATTCAAAAAGAAATAAAATCTTAATACGCGGATTATGTTATACTTTACATGCACTAATTGATATTTGATAAGGAAGGGGTTCTTAGTTGTTGGCAGTTCAGAGGTCGCGAGTTTGATTCGTGGGGTTCTTGGAAGGCAAGACTCTCTCTTGGAAGACACGATTTATCTTGGAAGGCAAGGTGCAACATATGTTGACTCGCTCGATACTTTGGCAGATCAGTGGATGAGTTCTTGGACCTTGACCGGTTTGGGACACATCCCGCGGTTTACCTGTCTGCGTCTTGAGAGATCAAGACGTAGACTTCAGGATTAGTCGCCGAAGGTGGACACCTGGATATAAAAAAAAAAAATCTTAATACGTTGATTATGTTATACTTTACATGCACTAATTGATATTTGGTAAGAGAGATAGGAAGAGGAAAAGAAAGTTAAAACTTTGTAAAGTTATACTCAGTTCAATTTATCAAACATGTTGTGACGTTGTCGAGGATGTAAATTAATGACAGAACACACACAAGAACGGAATGTTGGCTGTACAAAGGCTAAGAAGCAACGTAATGGCATCGATGGCTATTATGCTGAGTTCCCTCATTACCTGATGACTGGTGTCGGTGGCGGCGACAACCATTCAATAGGGCTCGTTTTTGGAGACAAATTTTTCCATAAAAGTTCTCTATATCGGTTTGTTTCTAGGTGGCATTCTTGTTTAATGTACAATCAGTAAGGTACTACAGCCGTGCAAGTATACACATCAACAGGGACAGACACAGAAATTTAAAGTTAGGGGACACAATCGAACTTACAAAAAAATTGGGAGAAATTTTACGATTAAAAATTTACGTCCGAAAAAATTATACCACGTGTAATTTTGCCTCTGAAAATTTGCATGACGTGACTTTTCGGATGTAAAATTTCAAAAAAAAATTTATGTCATATTCCATATAAATTTTTCTAATAAAATGATAAAAATCATATTGAGAAATTTGTATTGCAAAAATAATAAACATTAATAAAATAAATGAATTTTTTAAAAGAAAATGCAAGTTATACGCACATTTAACACATTTTTAACTATTTTCGATATCTGTTTGGACTATTCTGTATCCTTAAAATGTAGTTCTCAAAATAAGTTTTAAAATGAAATAAGCAATTTGTAAATTCGATTAGCGAACGATCATCGGATAATTTTTAAAGTTAGTATGTTATCGAAAATTTTGAAATTTTAAACGGCATACTTTGACAAGTCGTAACATTTGTTACGATTGATGATTTCGTACGTCATTAACGACGTAGAAAACTAGACTGTGAGCACTTCGAGATGATATTAACTATTAAGAATGTAATAATTCGATTTCGTTTCACATTCCATAATAACTTCGAAAATTGAAACAAAAATATAGAATATTTGGTGGTGAAAAAAAGAAAGGAGGAAGCCAAGTTGGGGGGTCAATGTCCCTTTCAAGATAATGGCCACAAATTATCTTTGATAACACTGAGTATGTAGGGAGGACGGTAAATCGGGGGAGTTATTTCTGGTCATTAGGGCCGAGGGCATTTTATCTTTCTTTTCCTTTGTTTTTGTGGTTATTTGGACCAATTCCTATGTTTTTGTGTTGTATTGTCCTAGTTTTTTTTTTTTTGGCTGTATTTCTCATGGGTGGGATTCTGTCTCATCCTGAAGAAAAGAAGGACAAGGAGGCCAATTGAGAAGATGACAGATTTGATACTACAATAAAGAGAAAAGTGCCATGGAGTCGGGTCAGGCTCTTTTGTTTATTTGTCACTTTTGTTGTGAACGAGAAGGCAATGTGGATTCAATCCAGGTTGAATCGAATTGCTCATTTACCTTTTATTTAACTTCTTTTTTAATCCAAATTTCTGGTTAAAATGCATTTAACTAGTTCTATAGTAATTGATCTTCGAGATCAATACAAAGATGAATGCATATATGCATGTAAGGAAGTGCGTGGAAGAAACAATGTAAATAAATAAATTTGTTTCAATTAACAGTTAATTTTTTAAAGATAAATTAGTTTAATTTGCGCATATATTAGTTATGTTTCTTGTTCGAAAGACGGAAGGAAAAAGCTCCCACGAATACGTCATATTTTTTTCAAACAATTCAATGGATATGAACCTACCTACCTACCTACCTAAAATAAGCATATTCAATCTTCATTTCTATTAACTATATAAAAGATCACATTTTAATGAAACTTTATGTAAGGTAGAATAGTTTTGAATGTATTCATTTCACAATAGAGTTTTCAGTGTAAGTAGATAAACGTACTTCGAATGATCAAATTTATTTGCTCTAAGTATTGATAGTTGCACGTCGTGGCGCGATTGATTGTTCTAAATTGTTAAGTTAATATACTCATCAACAATGTCTATTTAGTTGCGATTGATATCACTTACATTTTTTTTTTCTTGTCCGTTTGATTTCCATTATTAAAAGCTCATTTTTTTTCTTCCCCAAACCCATTTTTAACCATGCATCTTATGATGTTCACAACTTTTATTTAATTTTGTACGACACATTTTATAACTTTTTTTCTTCCAATCTTTTATTAATTAATATCTCGTCCTTGATGACTATATATTTCAAAATATTTTATTTTCATACTTTGAAATGAGAAAAAAATATTTTTCCCCACTTATTTATTTATTTTGACAATTGATGGGAAAGCAAGTATTTTTATGCCATTTCACCGAACTTTTAGATATAAAACTGTTATCAAATATAAAATGTATTAATTAATGAAAAGTTTGAGGATGAGAACGATGTGAAAAATCACTAGAGATGTAAGCGTTATAGTGAGCAAAAACTAAGAATTTTCAAGTACAATTAAAATGTAATTATGGTGTGAATATAATTACATTTTATCAAAATTTACCTTTTTTTTTTTTTTTTTTTCAAGCTTGAATCCAGCCGGCAGTTAGGCCTTTTTATAGTTAGGGTCAGCTTTTGTCAGTGTTTTGTAAGTTGTCGGCGACTGTTCCTTTTTCTAAACCCTCAATTTTAGACCCAGTTTTGGGAGAGATTAAAATCGGATTAAAATTGAAAAATTAGCCGTTGTTGTTGACTTTTATTAGACGAGTGGGATCCAATAACGGCCATATTTTCAATTTTAATTGGATTTTAATCGGTATCAAACGTGCTCCCTGAGCGTTGATGAATCTCCGCCTCGTTCAGACGTTGATGAATCTCCGCCTCAATTTTAGTTTCGTTTTTTCTGAATCCCTCAAAATTTTGTGAAGAATCAGGTATCAGAAATAATAAACTCTGTGAAATCGAATTCTCTTAGAAAACTCAGGACGTTGATGAATCTCCGCCTCGTTCAGTCGCCGATCAGCGGTGGCCGAGCAATTTCCACCGCACCTCCACCTCTTCTGAATCAACCTTCCAGTCACGTCAGTTTCTCGCCCCTATTTCCACCTTCGTCCGCCACATTATCCATGCCGGTGACCCCAGCACCAGGTATTTTTCAATGCTTTTATTTCATTGCCATTATGTATGGTTTCTCATCTTTTTTCTTGCTTATCCAGTATAATTTATTTATTCACTTCGTTAATATTTTCAATTGCCCATTCGGTTATTCATTTTATCAGTATAATATGCAAGCTTAAACTCATCTATATATCTGTTTTAATAAATATCTTTTTCACTTGTTATCATTCATTTATAACTTATTTGTTTGCTTCATGATTTTTTCGCTATTTCTATGCACTTTAATATTGAGCTACAATTTTAAACCAATCTCTATTAAATGATATGGGATTTCCCATGAAGGTATGAGGTTGCACCACCAATAAATTGGGGAATTTGTATTGTTCCTGAGAAGATGGCCTTTGTAGTTGAGAGGTTTCGAAAGTATAGGAAGACGTTGACTCCTGGATTCCACCTGCTGATTCCTGTTGTGGATAGAATTGCCTATGTGCATTCCCTAAAATAAGATGTCATTCTCATTTCAGATCAGTATGCTATTACGAAGGATAATGTCGATATTTGGATTGAAGGACTCCTCTATTTTAAGGCACGTATTTCATATTTATGCTGACATATTTTTTATTGAACGTGATTTTCATCATGAAATTTTGAGGAGGGACTGAACTTGCTGCAGATTGTGGACCCCATGTTGGCCTCTTATGGAGTTGATAATCCATTGCATGCGGTTATTCAGCTTGCCCAGAATACTATGCAAAGTGAGCTTGCTAAGATCACTCGAGACAAGACTTTTGAGGAACGTGACGCTCTCAATGAGAAGATAGCGGTGAGATTTCTATAGTTTATTTTTTTCGTGTTTGGTGATGGGTTGTTTCATTGGGAATTATAAAGGATAAGTTGCAAATTGCAATTATTACTATGGAAACTCTACTTTTCTTAATTGAATCGTTTTGACTTTTAAAGTTTTGTTTGTATGATGTGCTCTTTGAATTTTGTCCTACAACCTATGTTGAGGCTTTCATGTAATGGATGCAAGTTCTCTTTGCTTCCGTCAGAAGTATTTTTTTATTGTGCAAAAAAGAAAAAGATTATATATATGTAACATTGATTGAATGGAGTTGCTAAAAAGGATTTTATATAGCTCATCCCAAATTTATCTAGAACAATATTTAGTTTGTTGTGTATATGAATCTACTTATCTAGTCATTGTTATTTGTGTAGATATTGCTTGAGTTAGTGTTTACTTATTAAACAATTGGTATAGTGAAAGAAAATTTATTGGTTATAAATAAAATTGGAATTTAAAAGCATTCACAGGCAGTGTTGTATTGTTCAATTATAAGGGATGTATGTCATTTTTAAGATAAGAAATCATTTCATAATGCATAACATCCACATTGATGTTGGATGAATTAGAACTTAAGCCAAGAAGTTAGAAGAAACATAAGAAAAGAGGAGGAAGAAGAAGGCAGGGGTGGGAAACGGGAAAACACGGGGAAGGGGAGGAAATAAAGCGTAGCCACCAACTTAATTTTCATTCAACCATTAACTGTTCTAACTACTATGAAAAATTCAATAAATAGGAAAAACCTAACGAGTTTGGGCTAACCCACTACTACAAGCTCAATAATAATAAAAAACGTAATTAATAAAAATCAACAATAATATAAATTGTGACGTCCGCATCAATTCTCCCGAGGTGGAAGAGAACTCGACCCTGTCGAGTGGATAAAACAGAAAAGACTGTAGTCAATTGCCCAACCATAAATTAAGGGGTTGAATGAGCTTCTTCCGACATCCATAAAAACGTGTCAGTGGTGGTCTGAATCTGGTGTCCCCACCAATGCCCCTTGAATGTGTGGAAGGAGAACTGGGCAAAGGAAGATCTTGCTGACTCCGATACAGCTCCAATAAGTTTGAGTTAAGCTGCTGTAATGTCTCTCTAGTAATCCATGTGTAATCAGACTTAAGCCGATCAACCTAACGAACAAGGAAGCGTTGAACATCCTCATCTTTAGTCAACACAATATATTCATCTAAAATAACATCAATTTTATGTTTGTGTGTTGGGAAATGTGGCATTGGGTTAGAAATGTCAAGAGATTCAGGGTTAAGGTCCATAAATGGAGGTAGGCGAGGGTCATCGGAGGGATTAAAATGGCCTTTAGAAGCAACTAAACCCTCAATATTGAAGGTATACTGGTAGCCAAGATGTGGCAGAAGATCAAGAACATATGCATTTCGGCCAACTTGCTTTAAGATTTTAAAAGGACCAGCACTACGAGCTTGCAATTTAGAGGCGGATCCATGTAGCCGCTCCGGTCGAATTCGGATCATAACGTAATCCCCAATATTAAAATCAACATGTCTCTTATGTAAATCAGCTCGAAGTATATATGAGGCGCACTAGTTTCAAGTTGGTTATTGATCTCAATATGCAAATCATGAAGATATTGTGCAATTGCTTCAGCTGACATAGACACTCTAGCATGTGAGGACATCGCAATGAGATCTAGAGGTTTCCTAAGCTTAAAATCATGAATAACTAAAAATGAATTCATACCTAATGATTGATTCATGGAACTGTTATATGCAATTTGAGTTGTAGGAAGAATTAAATCTCATTTTCTAAGATTTTCTTGGACTAGACATCTTATTAAATTACCAAGACTGAGATTAACCACTTTCGTTTGACCATCAGTCTGCACGTGATAGGTAGTAGAAAATTTCAGTTTTGTATACACTTTGATGTAGGATGAATTAGAATTCAAGCCAAGAAGTTAGAAGAAAACAGGAGAAACGATGAGGAAGAAGAAGGCAGGGAAGGGAAACAGGAAAACACAGGGAAGGGGAGAAAATAAAGCGTAGCCGCTAACTTAATTTTCATTCAAATCATTAACTGTTCCAACTACTATGAAAAATCCAATAAATAATAAAAACTTAATAGGTTTGGGCCAACCTACTACTACATGCCCAATAATAATAAAAATGTAATTAATAAAAATCAACAATAATATAAATTGTGATGTCCGCATCATACATCCTTTTCAAGTCAAAATTATTTTCAGTGGGCTTAGTATGTAAGTATTTTGGCCTCCATTTCGTAAATTGGTTTATGTAGTGACTGCTTTTTGCTTTTTTACTTTTCGCTTTTTATACAAATAATCGATTGTGAATCAGAAACGAGTGCGTGAATATTGAGTCTTGTTTCCAATTTGTATTGTAAAGAATTGTTTCTTAAGTGGTTGTCCTCTGCTACTGTCGATTAGAATCAAATGTCTGTTTCAGTTCTTTTAGTAGTTTTACTTAGTATTAATGGCATGTTTGCGTAATTGAGCTTTATTCCATTACACATTCTTTTAATTATATGTTTTTGATGTCTTTGGAATTGCATTCCTTGTAGATAGCCATGAGCCATCAATGAAGCTGCAAAAGAGTGGGCTTGAAATGTCTTCATTATGAGATAAGTGAGTGACTTTTAAGCTGAAATTTTTTTGGTTAAGAAAATTTCCCATTATTTCATTTGCAGCTTATTTAATTATTGAATATTTTGTTGAAAAAATTGGTTTGTGTTAGTTGGTTTGACCAACTTTTGATCAATGGGTTCCGGTAGTTGGACAAAAAAAATTTTTGGCCGAATGTGTTCTACTCCATAAGTAGATTAATGTAATGTATTTATTTTCTCAAAACCAAGTAAATAAGAAATTCAGGCCAAAAAATGACCATTTGAAATTGAAATAAATTGGAATAAAAATTTGTGGGAAATTGGAAAAGTGTCAAGCCCACATAGAAAGCTAGAAGAATATAAATCACTTTATATTACTCAAGTTTGAGACTTGGGTTTGGCCACAAAGGTTACCAATAATCTTTGAAGGGAAGAGACCTACATGCTAGTAGGTTGGGCCAATGCCCATATGCGCGCGCCGTCGCCGCCGTTCATCCGACCAGCCGGCACGAGCACGAGTCTCGTGGGCTTGGGCTTGGACTTGGACTTGGGCCAAGCTGATATATATGTTTTTGTTAAAATAATATTTGATTTATATTATTTTATTATTATTTAAAATAATAATATATTTAATTTATATTATTTTTTTCCCCGAATTTTTTGTGTCTGACATGTGGATTCTTCTAGAAAGACGGTTAGCAGTTTCTGTCCAAACGGTTGTGTCTGTTAAAGACAACTTTTCGACTCTTGCATCTTTTAGACACAACCTTTCAACTTTTATAAATAGGTCGAAATACTCCCGGATTCATTCACTCCAAAATCAATTTTGATTTTATTCTTCTTCCAAATTTCTTCCTTCGTCCCTGCATTATTAATATTTTGCAATCCAGCCTTCAAAAAATATTTTCGTGCATTTTAGTCCTTCAAATTGTAGAGAGATCAAAATATTAGTAGGTTTGCCGGACTTGTAATTTGGAGTACTACTATTATAAGTTGAGATCGTTGTATCTTGGGAGACGAGTGCCGGAATATCATCAGCGCCAATGCGGGGCATTATCGTTTTAAGGAAAAAGAGTCGGAACTCTTGCATCGATCATTTTTCGTGCCTTCATTTTCACGACATTATTGCCCTTTTAATTCACGGTGATTTCATTACTTGCCTATATCTAACACATTTTTCCATTTTCAGGGGATATATGTCTACCAATTCAGAAGCTGTCAAGAATGAAGATCCATCTTGGACAAGTGATGATGAAAGTTCCACGACTGCTCGGACAACTGATGATGAAAGTTCCACGACTGCTGGTGCTGATCGTCTTGAAGAAGCTGTTTTATTGCTCCAAAGCCCTAAGAAGGATAACTAAGTGATTCGAAAGGTATTTTAGTATCTTGATTTTTGGGCTAATCTAATTCCCTGCATTGGTTCTTTTGCTTAAGATTCCATATACATTTTGCAAATCTAAAACATAGCTGCACCATTTTACAAGAACAATTGCTGTCGATGCTAAATCTTCTTATTTATGTCAGAATTCACTTTTTCCACCTATGTTTTATGTTGAGTCCTGACTACATTTATTCGTTTCATGACTCTGAATATTTTAGCTCTGGGGATGGCTAAGTGATTGGTGGACTTTTCATCATTGGTCACAATGTAAGTAGTTTTATTGTTTTAATTAATCAGGATTTGTTAGATATTTCACAGCTTTATTTAGGAAGATCAGCAGTGGGACAAATCTTTGATGTCTTCACTTGGAATATCAATAGCCAAAACTGATATTAAGCTATAATTAGTTTAATTAAAAGCTAAAATCCTACCATTGCGTAGCAAGTTAATTACACGAACATTAACACACGTTTTTATCCGGTAAAGTTAAAATTTGCAGCTTTGGCAACTAAAGAGTTGTAATTGCACAGAGCAAGTATTGAATGAAGTAACCGAGCAAGGAGATCGTTATAAAGAACTCTTGGGATGGAGACAGAATTTCGTAATTCATGCAACTGTTGCCATACTATCATGCATAGAGGGTGTATGGTGGTACTGGAAAAGCCTACACCCAGAGACCCCCAAAATCTTACTTGAAAACTTTCTTAAAGTATGTTGTTTTGGGGTTTGTGGTCTTGGATTTTTCGTATGCTGCTGATGTATTAATCAAGAGACTACTGGAGAAACTTGGGCTTTTCCTGTTCGAGTCGAGTTCAGTTGCCAACCTGCTATTGCCTGAGATGATGACAACTAAGTCGGAATGGGCTTCTTATTGACTACCTAGGGATGCATGATTAACTTGGAATGCTTCCTCATCAGGAACGGGGAAAACAGTGCACAATGTACTCTTTGAGGCGGCTGAGTACGAGACAACATGGCATGCTACGATACACAGACATGCTGTCTGTCTCAGCAGTGTCTCAACACTAGCAAGTAAAATGTATACTGATTAATGACTTGGGTTATTGGAACTTGCACGCTTCCATTTTCCTGCAGTTGCAAATAATTGATCGTGAAATATATTGTTACAAAATAAGAAAGAATAACTTTTAGGAGATTCACAGTTTAGGTATGGCATGCAATCAAATAAAGAAAATAATTTGTCAAAACTCAGAAGTTTCAAATCTTATATTAACATAAATCAGTCATCCCACAAGCATTATCGAACATCTGGAATAATATGTGCATACCTTATTACATGAAACCGGTTGACACTTGTTCTAAAGAGCAAAACAACTTTTCGATTGAAACCAAAATAATGCACACGATTGGACAGAGTACTAATAAAATTCTGATTCCTACATTGTAAGGTCACCGTTGGAAAAACCATCAATTGCCTACGCATACAAGGTTAAAATGCAAATGCAATAAATTCTGCTTAAAGTTGTTACATCCTCATCGTGTTACCACATGCTCAATAAATAATAGTCTGTGCCCTGTCATGAACTCTTGCAATCAAGATCCCTGTTTTAATGCTTGCCTGCTTCGACCTCTCTTAATTTTTGCTTTAACACGAGACTGTCACCACCGTGTTAGCAAAATTTCCAACAGCCATGATAATCAGAAGAATCCCACAGGAGACCACCTGAAATTAGTGCATTATAACACCTAATTGACTATGATATACAATGTATATTGAACAAAAATGAAATAAAACAAAAAGTTGCAGTCAGTCGCAAGGAGCAAATAAACAAAGATAATCATACAAAGATATTCACAAGCATTCTAACTCAGAGAAGAATCCAATATGCAGTTTTAAGCAACAAGATGAAAACCCTGAAAACAAAGAGCGCATGGAATATAGAGATGAAACATTTGTATCTCTCAGGGTCTTAGGCTATAGCACTCTCCAAGATTCTAGATAGCAAATAATGGTTCTAACATTCAAATGAAACAAATAGTAGCAACACGAATTCCAGTTTAGTAACTGACCTAAAGCAACAACATCCATTCTCCTGGCCTAAATAAAAAATGTCCAAAAAAATACTGTAAAAAACTCACATGGAAGAGAAACTTCCATGTTAGCCAGAGTTTTGGGTTAAAAGCCAGAATTTGTTTGCAAGCAATAGATTTACCACAGCTTCAACTATTATGGTAGGATGAAGAGGGCTGGGCCTCTTTTAGGTGCAGATTACAATAAATTCTGAAATTAAAACTAGTTTTAGCTAAAAGATAAGCCAAAATGCTCACTGATTATGCCAACTTTAGATCCCAACCAGAGATGGAGCTAGGGGGGGGCGACCGCCCCCTCCCCAACATTGTCTGCGGTAAGCTATTCCTAGCTAATTTGTAATGTATTTTTCAGTTTCGCACCCCCCCCCCCCCCAAGATTTTGCCTCGCCCCAAAATTTTGAAATTTTTTATTTTTTTTCCGTTAATAAATATTGAGTAAATAACTTACATTTTAAAATTCAACCATACAAAAATCTTAGATCTGAACAAAAGATTCAATAGTTACTTAAATAAATCAATAGCCCAAATTCAATCCAAAACCTAAGTTCTCAATTTCCAAGCCCAACTAATTAAAACTCAATTCCCAACCTGATTTATACATAATGCATGTTTACTTGTTTTTGAATATTTGAATTTAAGAATTAAGTAGAGTAATTGCAGTTAGTTTGTGTAATTGTGTTAGTTATTGAATATTTGAATTTAAGAATTAAGTAGTAGAATAGTCAGTAGTGATTGAATTGAATATTGAATTTTAGTACTATTTTGGTACTCAAAATCGTCGTTTTCAATTCTCTTAGTTAAAAAAAAATAAAAGGAGGGGGGCCTGCCCCCCTCCACCCCCCGTATTTTCGCCCCCCCCCCAAAATCAAAAAGATGGCTACGTCCCTGGTCCCGACGTGTTTTACACCGTTGTAGTCCCAATTAGGCTGCCATCTTCGGGCATTGCTCCTCGAGTTCCGAGATCTGCCGACCTACTTACGTCATCCACGTGTCAATGTTCACCTAGATCTGCTGCGTGGAATCCTGTTAATAGCGCACTACTTCATCCCAAATGGTTTCTACCACTAGAGTCCCACTTCCACCCAAATACCTAAGATCACAAGACTTACCATAATGCAATTCTAATCATATTAGAAGTCCCAGGTATTAGGATATCCTTGCCACTCCAGAACACCCCCTACCCCTATAAATACACCATTCGTCTCCATTCATCAGGTACATTTTTATACATAATTCTCAGCATATAATCTCTCATACTACACTTTCTAACTTAAGCATCGGAGGGGCAACGGGGACACTCATCGACGCCTTTGTTTCAGGTATCGGAAGACCCTGCTCGTGCTCGGATTCATTCGTAAAGCTCGAATCTCACCAGGTGCAATTTTTGGTAACATCACTCACCACTCTCCTCATTCGGTAGCATAAACAATTATGCAAAAGTATAAATTGATTGAATGCACTTATTTTACTCGTTTACACGTCTTGATAAAACCTTGTGCATGGAAAGCCATAACTTCATCGGATTAATATAATTTTGAAAGACAAGCTGCCGGGAGAGAAGAAAAGGCACATAAGAACTTGTCAGAAAAACGTGATTTTAAGTCTGCACCTTGCCTAGAGCAATACGTGCATATTAGCATATAGTCTTTGCCGTTGGTATCTATTTTGGAGAATCATTGCAACTCCTTGCATAATTGCCCATTTCAGTAACAGTTGTACACCTCTGTGCAATGAATAATTTGATTTCCAATTATCTAACAAAAACAGAAGAAAAGAAAAGAAACATGACGAAACTAAGCATGGACGACATGTATAGAAACTTTTGAGCTGTCAGGTCGGTGTGCATGCTGTGCAGGAACACGAAAAAGCATAAACACCTATTTCTGGGCACAATCAGATCCCCACTCTATCTCCCAGGTAAGATTTATAAGGGCCATAGCCATAGCACAATAATGGTGTTTGAAAGCAATTACAGAGAAAGCACGAGAAAATTGAACATGAAAGATCTAACATTTACCAAGTACAAAAAAGAATCTAAGCCTCCGTTTGAAAAGAAATTATAAACGGTTTAATTTATAAATAGATAGAAATGAATAGTACTCATGGATCCATTGGAATGTGGTTGAAAATAAAATTTGACCAATTTATATTCATAAATTTTCCAAACGGAGGCTAACTATAACAATTAAGGAGCTTGAGAAATAATATTTATATCGAATATTCATGTCAATTATGCACAATAGCTCCATAATTTTCACAATCTCCCAACTCTTTATACATTTTTTTTGTTTCAAGTCTTTGAACATGGCAGTGTTGTTTCAACAACAGTGCAATCTGTACACGAGGGTACAAAATACTTCTTCAAGAAATTTATTCCTCCCCTAAAACAATATGTGGTTGATTACCACATTCATAAAGAAAGTTGGCCATGTTCATGGCTGTGTCTGTGGAAAAATTTAAGAAAGTCTCGATGTGTGAAACCACCAAGAAAGTTTGAGATATCTTAGAAGCCACATACGAGAGAACTAGAATGGTTAAAAATTCTAAATTGCAGTTGTTAACCACTAAATTTGAAAAGATTAGAATAAAGGACGATAAGTCGTTCGATGAACTCTATGTGAACCTAAATGACATAGTCAACTGTAGCTTTAAATTAGGTAAAAAGATTTCTGAGTCCAAAATTGTTAGAAAAGTCCTTAGATCCATACCCAAGAGGTTTAGACCTAAGGTCAATGCGATAGAAGAAAGTAAGGACTTAGATACTGTTAAGATTGAAGAACTCGTAGGATTACTTCAAACATATGAACTCACTATTTCTCAACCAACTAAGGTTAAATCTATCGACATGAACACCATTAGAGAAGAGGAGAGTGAGTCAACTGACGTCGAGACCCATAGGGACAGTGAATTTGTCCATTTTGTTAGACAATTTCAAAAGACCATGAGGAATAGAAGAATACCTCGAGAGAGAAAAATGTTCATCATAGTAAATTCCCAGTTAAAAAACGAGATAAAAATTCTTCTAAGACTTCTAGTAAGAAAACCCAGTATGTTATGTGCTATAAGTGTAAGGGTTACGATCACTATAGGAATGAATGTTCTAATATAAATAGGAGCTCAAATAAAGAAAGATATAAGACATTAGCGGTGCCTCTGAATGATGAGGAGTCGGATTCGAGCGATCAAAGTGATACCTCTGGTAGTAAAGATAAATAAAATTATATGACGTTCACGTCTAAAGTTAAAATTGAATCTGATAAGGAGAGTGAGAAGACTGAGAGCGTTAGTTGCAGTGAAGAGTCTAATAGTGATAAAGAGGTTCATGCAACTTATGATAAGATATATAAGGAAAATCTTAAGATTCTTACTAAAAATAAAACTTTAAGTACGAGAGTCATGGAACTTAAGTCGGAAAATGAGAAACTCTTAGTGTACATCCAAGAATCTACCTCAACCTTGAGTGAGTTGAAATCTATGAATGAATCTTTAGATACTCAGGTTAAGAATCTCACCAGTGAGCTTGAGAAGATCTCTAAGAGAGCTAATGAGCTGACAGTTGAAAATGAAACCCGGTTAAAAATCTTCTGAGCGATCTAGAGTATTCAAAATCTCAACTTCTTGCTTTTTCTAGTGGTTCTAGGAAGTTAGATAACATTTTAGGAATGAGCAAGTCTATTGGTAATAAGGGGGGTCTGGAATACAATAAAAATGATCGTAATGTTACTAATACGTCCAAGACCACATTTGTCATTGGTACTGACCAGCTTAAACATGTGCCAAAACCTAAGAATAAGGAATATGTAGGACAGACACCTGCTAGACAGCGTAGGACCCACCACCTAGGAGATATCAACGTTCTAATAACTTTGGTTTTGTTGTTAAACATTCATTCATAATGATTATTTTTACTATTGTAATTATCAGAAGTACAAAAGGTCAAACAGCTAGATGTTAATAATGCCTTTATGAATAACCATTTAGAAGAGTTCGTTTTCATGGTTCGGAAAGAATTTTGAGACGGAGATGGTATTAAAATTTGTCAAACAATATGCCCATATTTGATATAGATTCAAGTTAAAATCAACAATTAATTTTAATAACATATTTTATGATTCACAATTTTTTAATCATACATTTCATTTAATTTTTATTAAGGGCTTATTCGCCCTAATTTAAAATTCAATTAAAATTGAAAATATAGTCGTTATTGGGTCTCACTCGTCTAATAATAATCAATAATAACTGCTAATTTTTCAATCTTAATTTAATTTTAATATCTACCGAACACGTCCTAAAATTTATTAGAAATTTGATTTTAATTTATAGTTAAAAGTAAGATGTTATGTGAAAAAGAAATTGATCGCAAAAGGATATTTCATGGAAATATCAGTATCTTTGGTGGGCCTAACGTGGAAGCCTACTATTGGTTGACAAATGATAAGAAATTTGTGTCCATAATTCAGTAAAATACCACCACAATATTATATTATATATATTCTTCTAACCGTAATGCATATTACAGCACTAGGAACAACTCCAAATAAGTATTCCAATGGCAGGAGTGGCCGGTGTGAGCATTACAACCCCAAAAGTGCTGGCATTAGAATCCCCCAGAAAGTTACAATCCGTCAAATTCTCGTTGCTAAACAATCCATGGAAGAGGTGCACTGAATTTGGATGGGGTAGGATGTACGTCCATCCAATGGCCGCAACACCAGAAGGCATTTCGGAGAAGGTGGCAGAGAGCGTGAAGAACGCCGAGGAAGCCTGTTCCGGAAACCCCACCGCCGGCGAGTGCGCGGCGGCGTGGGACGAGGTGGAGGAGCTGAGCGCAGCGGCCAGCCATGCCCGGGACAAAAAGAAAGACTCCGACCCGTTGGAAAATTACTGCAAAGAGAACCCGGAGACTGATGAGTGCCGCACTTACGATAATTGATCATTTTGTCATGGTTATGTTTTCGAGTCTATTAACTATTATGGTGATTGATTCAGCAAACACTACTCTTGTTTAATTATGTTATATATACTTCTATACATATTTGTTAGACTGAATTAAAAAGTTATTACAAATGTCTAATCTTGAAGAGTTTATACTCCTTTATTCCTTTATTTAGCGTACCCATTTTCCACAAAATGCGAGAAATCCTATAACCACTATGAGTGGCAATCAATTTGTTGCAAGATTTGTAAAAGAGTGCAGCAGCTCAAGAGTAACAACAAAATTCATACAACATCGACTTCAACCCAAAAAAAAAAAAAAATACATATATACCAAGCAACCATCATCCAATTAAATAGATTTTACTGCCAGAAACCACTGATCAACTTACAACAAAGCAAACCATCGATCTAATAGACTCCATATCAACATCTACAAAATATGTATGGCATGTTTGCCACGATAGACTGGGAAATACTGGATAATAATAAAGAGGACACTACCATCCAGTAACATCTAGGACTTCGTACCAAACTATGCACTAATACTCTTATCACTCGACGGTGATGTCCTCTTATGGGCACATTTGACAAGATAGACTAGGCAATACTGGTACCCAGTAATATCTAGTGTTTTGGATCAAACATGCCCTATTATTCTAGACTCAAATGACATACTGAAAAGGAAAACCAAACCATTATCCAAACATAGCATGACTAATGACACAAACTACCATATAGGAGAACCAGCAAAGCCTCACAGGAGACTTCTTTCACTATTATTCAGTACTGGAACATATCAGCTGATGCAGTGATGGGATGTATTGGGCAAGGCAGCTGCCATGGCTCGAGTAAGGTATCAGGGATATCAGGAATATCCACCACCAGTCCACTAACATCAGACACAATTTCAAGAACAGAGTTCAATGACCGGAGACGATCAGTCAGCTCTGCAAGCTGAGCTCTTAGCACGTTGTTCTCTGAGGCAACCCCAAGGAAAAGTTGATTAGTGTTGTTGATTTTCTGTGAAAGGACATTGTTCTCATTCTGCAGCTGGCTCACTTGGCCAACCATCTCATCCAGATGTTGCTGCTTCCTCATCCGAGACCTGCGTGCAGATTCGCGGTTTGATATCATTCTTTTCCTTTTCCTTTCATCGTACACAGCATAGCGTTGGTTCACTTCGGACCCTGGACTAGTTGGCTGCTGTTTTGTCGACATTTTTGGCTCTTTAAATAAAAATTAACAGATTTTGAATGTAAATTTACTATTATTTTCTACAGACTATTGAGATTTGAATGTTAGGTAGATAAAAATTGAGGGTTTGAATAGTCAATAAATTTGGGAATTCTGACACTGCAAAATTAGGGATTTGGAAAATCAAAGGGCTGATTCATGAAAACACGTAGAAATAGTAGAGGAAAACAACTGAGAATGAGTGGAGAATTCTAATTCGACGCATCAGGATAGCGAGCGTCATTTAAGATCTACGAAGAAAATTTATCAAAACCATAGAATTGTGATAAAAAAATAAAAAATAAAAAATCCTGATCTTTGATTCTAGTATTATAGCGCTGAAAACCCCAAGATCTGAAAGAAACTAAGCCGAATTTGAGAACTTCCGAAAATCTGCAAAAATCACGGCAAAATAACATCGATTTATTACAACTAATCAACAAAATCAGAACACCAAAACATAAAAGAAACGCAAAACAACATCAAATAAAACTAAATTGAATGCGAGAAAAATAGAAAAAACAACATAAAACTTAAAACTTAAAAAATAAAAAAATAAAAAATAAATCAAAGGGGAAAAACTTACCCGTTGAACGAAGAGGCTTCGTAGAAAAGTAGGGCGAAAGAAGGTTTGGAGAGGTCCCGAGAGGGGGTATTTATAGGCCAGGGAGTGGGTTTTTTGCTTTTTTGGATCACTTAAAAAGTAATTTTTTTATTGATTATTTTAATTAGGTGTGCCGTCGGTGTATGTTCATAGGTATCTACACGCGTACAGCCAACTGCCAATGATATGAGGCAGTTAATTGTCCTGATGATCACTGAACTTATGAACGTGTCTTCAATTACTCACTGAAGTTTAAGATGGAAGTTTTGATCACTAAATTTATCAAAATGTTAGACGTTACCCACTGCCTAAATATTTGTTTCAAATCTTTAACGGAATTAATGACGTTGCTGACGGAATACACATATGACACTTGATCATGTCGTTAACAAATTATCATGCATTCAATTACTTACTAAACATTGAAAAATGTCTTCAATTGCTATTAAATTAAAATAATATTTGTTTTTTTTATAATAAAACACATAATAAATTTAATTAAATGGATTTTACAGTGAAACACAATAAATTTGAATTTTTCAAATAATGAAAATAACTTCAAATTGTACAAAAGTATGTAAAAATTAAATTTAATTACTGTGTAATTGGGTAATCATTTCTCGTGGAATCGATAATTTAAACTCGTTTGTCCACTTTAGTACTCTTAAGCGACCTATGAAATTGTGATATTTATTTTTTAACCAACAATAGGTCGACATTATTTTTACAAGTTTCCGTTCTCTTTATCATTTTCAAGTTGTTTTCTGTTTTCGATTTTTCAAAACAGTGAAAATACGTTCTCTTTCCTATTTTCAAAAACATGCTTTTTTGAAAACAAATTAAAAATTTACAAAGAAAACCAAAAACGACAAATTTGTCGTTTTTGGTATTTTCAGTTATAATCAAACTAAAATTTTCAAAACACATTTTTAGTGTTCAAAATAATTTTTCAAAATGCCAAAAAAACACATTTTCAATGATCTCAAAATAGACACTCAAAATTCAAAACACAAAACTGAAATACAAAGATAATGCCTCTTAGTGACTAAAATTTGATCACTTTAAAGTTCAGCGAGCAATTGAAGACTTTTTTAAAGTTTAATCAACAATCGAAGACGTTTTTAAAAGTTTAGTAAGCAACAAAAAACGTGAAAATTTGTAAAAGGCATGACGGGGCGCTACATGTACATTCTGTTAGTCACGTCGCTAATTTCGTTAAATATTTGGAACGAATGTTAAAGTAGTAAGTAACATCCAACGTTTTGATAAATTTTGTGCGTGTTTGATGTACATTTTGTAGGAGAGAATGCATTTTTTTATGATGTGATGGTGAATATGTGGTTGAAAAAGAAAGAAAAATTATTGATGTGATGAAAAATATTATTTTATTGAATAATATGTGGTTGGAAATGAGTAGAATAATTAAAATGAAAATGAGAATGTAGCTCAAGCAATGCCAAAATTCGACATTTTAAGTTTTAGGGTGTGTTTGAGCCACAATATTTTGGAAGAATGTATTTTGTAATAGTAGATTAATGGAAAATGTGTGGTTGAAAAAAAAATAAAAGTTATTGATGTGGTGGAAAATATTATTTTATTGAAAAATGTGTGGTTGAAAATGAGTAGAATAATGAAAATAAAAATTTTAATGTATACCAAACGGGGACTTAATGAGCAATCGAATACATATACATAAGTACAGTGACCATTTGGACGGTTATATATGTTGATTTTATTTTTCACGCGAATTAAGAAATTTTATTTAGGTTATTGAAAAAGTAATTTTTGTAGAGAATTTTCCTAGTTTATCCTTATTTAATTATCGACGGCTAGTATTAATATTTAAAAATAATTGTGAGAAATACTATGAACCACTTAAACTATATTCCCTTCAAAAGCCTTGTATATGCATTTGGATGATTTCAAGGAGTACGTAAATTAAAATCTGTACAATTTCAAAATTAAGCGAAGAAAATTGATTATAAATAGTCAAATGAAATAAGGGTATACAGTAAATGAACAAAACAAATACATTCTCAACCATTGTTTGATTCTCATTATTTTCAAAATATGTTAATCTTTTTTTTTTTCAATCGCACATTTTTTAATAAAATAATATTACACACAAATTTTAAAAAAAAATTATTTTTTAACCACACATTTTCTATCAATATACTAGTCCAAGATTCTTAGAATTTTTTTTGGGCTCAAACAGGCATTGAATAAAGAGGAAATTACACCCAACCCTACTTTTAAATTACCATTTTCATAAATCCTTAATAAAGTTTCATATTACAAAAATCAGGTTTTAATTAATAATTTAAAAATATTTAAAATTTTTTATTTTTATATCTATCTACAATAAATTCATTTATATAACTCCACATACCCTATCTACCCATACCCTAAAATCAATTAATCCCTCAACCTCTCCACTCTCAATACCGCCGCCGCCGCCCCTTTCTCTCTCTCTCTCTCTCCCCATCTATCGAATCTACCCACAGTGTGGTGGTGAAGAGATGTCGCCGCTGTAGAAGGACAGTCAGTCGACGTTTTTCGCCGGCCCCTCTCTCTCTCTCTCCCCATCTATCGTATCTGTCGTTCGATCCAACCATCGACGTTTTCCGCCGGCCACTTCACAGAAGTCGTGAGCCACTTCTTTTTTCTGTCTTCTCTCCCTCACTTCGTTTCACGCGCCCAGATCTGTAAATTATTTTTAGTTTTCGAGTTTGATGTATTGGATGGTTGTGGTGGTTGCAGATCTGTTGGGTGTGCAGTTAGGTGTGTGTATGGGTGCGACGGCGGTCGTGGTTCCGTGGTGCTACCGTTGCAGTAATGGTGAAGTAGTGGTGGATGTAGTTTTGGGGTGATGATAGTGGTGGTGGGAGGGTGTGGTGTCTCTGTCTTCTCTTCCTCACTGCGTTCTCGAGTTTGATGTATTGTAGATCTATTTTTGATGCATACATGTATTTTTCTTGGAATGTTTTGATGTATTGGATGTAACTAATGTGTGTATGGGTGCGGCGGCGATCGTGGTTCAGTGGTGCTACCGTCGCGGTAATGGTGAAGTAGTGGTGGTTTTTTGTGGATGCTGTTTTGGGGTGGTGATAGTGGTGGTGGGAGGGTGTAGTGTTTGATTTATTTGAGATGATGTCGCTATTGACCGACGACGGTGGTGGCAGGGCTGGTGGAGGCAGTGGCGAAATGGTGGTCACAAAATGATTTGGTGATGGTCACAAATGATTTGATTATTTGTGACCAATAAACAATTTGTGACCAATGAATTCGATAAATTGTGACGAGTACAAGCCGTGTGACCTAAAAATTACTAATTTGTGACCTAAAAATTATTAATTGTCGACACCCAATAACCCTCGCTCGATGTTCCATCCAGTGATAAACAATACAGTTTGTCAATTTCCACTGACTATAATCCTCCAATTTCGCGGACCCCACCACTTTGTCATATCGTTACGCCACCCCCTCTTCTACCCGCCGTCGCATCCGCCCCCCCATACTCCTCCTCGTACTAACTTCCCACAACATGTGACCTATATCATAAATTACTAATTTGTGACCTAAAAATTATTAATTTGTGACCAATAAATTGATGTTTGTGACCATAAAATAAGTAACGTAACTTTTAAATGTTGTGATTGTGACCGATGAACAAATCGTGACTTTTAAATTTTTAAGTTGTGACCGATGTACAAATTGTGACCTACGAAAATTTTGAATTGTGACATAATAAGTGGCGGAACGGTCATCGAAATTCTCGTCGGAATCGGAGCTGTGTCGGAATAGTTGTCGGAACGGTCGCCGGAGATGAGTGGTGATCGGAAAGTCGGTTGGGGTGGTAGGGTAATTATATTAAATTAGAAATAAATATTTAATAATAAATTGATTTAATAATTCATTAATTATTAATTAAAAATTTTAAAAACCTGATTTGTGAATTTTCAAACTTGTTTTTGTATTTTTGAAAAGGTGTAAAGTAAACACCTTAGAAATGTAATGTTCCCTTGAATAAATTAACAAGACTATGCCCATGTTTGTCTACTATTTTATCAAACATTGTTTTATAAAGTAAACAATCTCCACCACACATTCACCCAATAAAATATTTTATACACAAACCAATAAAATTACTTTAAATTTCAACCACACATTCTCCAAAAAATACTATTCATTACATCATCCTTAGCAGTTAGTGCTGACTTTTATTAGACGAGTGAGACTCAATAACAGCTATATTTTCAATTTTAATTGAATTTTAAATCATACCGAACATGTCCTTAGATAGCGCCGAGTGAATTAAATGATAAATATAATTAATACGAATCACTTAATTAAATTTTTGATTTGAGTCTAATATACAATGTTACTTGGATTGTTGTCGTAGCATCCATGACATTGGATAGCAATTGCCAAATGAAGCGCCCCAATTGGTTGAGTACTAGGTATATTACACTTAGAATTCTAAATGCCATTTTTGACTAAATTGCACTTCTGGGAAGCTGCGGATATTGTACGTTGTGATTTGTTCATGGTAATTTGAGAAGGAAAATAAATTTATATAATATATACCAATATGGTATGATTTTTAGCAATTACTAAAGTAAATGATACTGTATTATTACCAATATTTTAAAAATAGACCCGATCATTGACTCGAAAAAGTTAAAAGGTCTAGAGTTAAAAGGTTGAATCGGGATTGGTTCGAAATAAAAATAATAACAAAATAAATATTTTTATATATTACATATTTTTTTTTTAAATTAAAATAACGTCTTGAATGAATTATTTCACAGTTTATTACTTATTGAGCAACTTATGTCAAGTTGTGATTAAATGGGCAAAAATAATATTTACAGCCTATTATGCAATGGCCATTCTCTCAAAAAACTCACTTTTTAAAAATCACTCACATAAGAACCTTTTTTTATTTTTTTTTGAGGAACATACCGTCGCTATTCGTGAGTGCGCATCGATAAGTCTCGCTCCATGTGCGGTAGCCTACAAACCACATAGAAGAGATAATAACTTATTTTATTATTCTTCTTTCAATTATTGAAGATTTTTAATTTCAATTTTTTTTTAACTTTTTAAATCCAAAGAAAGTCAACATTTTGGAACCTTCGAAAGAATATTCTTCTGGGGATTAGTACTAGGAAGCTGAACAGAATGTGCATATTACGTAAGAGATGACGTAAGCTTATTTGCCAGGATGCTCTCCACTCTTCTGTTTTCAACGTGCATCTAAAAGTTTTGAGACTGAAACTTTCAAGTTTTATAAAACTAATGTAAACATACATGGTAATCCACGAGGAGTTAACATCTGTGATTCAAGTTTTGTTGGTTTTGTCCATCCAATTATTTACAGATAACTCATTTTTAAACCTCTCAAATTTACCTTCGTTAATTTCACTATTAACCCACCCACCAAATTACTGAAATGTTAATTTAAAATGACTTATTAATAATTAATCAAGTGATTAGTAAATTGTACCAACCCAATTATTCAACTTTAATTTCTCAAAGAGTAGTGCTACTTGTACAAAAATCTTTACAACTTTGTTGACAAAATGGCCAAGTGGCGGCCTCCTATTGGGGGCGCCTGTTGTGGCGGCGCCCCCTAATAGGGGGCCGCCACTTGACCATTTTGTCAACGAAGTAATACAAAATTATGTACAAGTAAATTTATTCTTTCTTAAAATTGGTTCACTTAAGCCTATGTTTGGCTCTTTTTTTTTTTTTGTTCAAAAACTCATTTTCAACTATATATTCTCAAATAAAATAATTTTATAAATAAATAAAATTTATTTTTTAATCACATATTTTTCAAAAAATCACTATTCCAAAATGCATTTTCTTATCAAAATGAGGCTCAAACAATTGCTTAACTTTAATTAATAGCATGTTTGAGTCTCTGACATAGCGGAAAATTATAAGAAAAATAAACAACCTCACAAAGATTAGAAAAAAACTCACAAAGATTTTGATTCAATTCAATAATATGCTGCTTCAAATGGCTTATAATGCTTTAAATAGTAAAACCCAGCAAAATTCGGAAAACAAATAATAAAAATAAAAAAACGATATTTTTCCATAAATGAAAAAATTCGAGCTAACAACTTAAATGAAAACTTCTAACATTCGGGATCGTCCTCCAACAAACGGAATATGAATTCGAATTTTATTGAATGAGATATTACTAAAATAAAAATTACCATAAACGACAAAAAAACGTTTAATCGAAGGTCTAAACGATGAAATATGCCCAAAATCTGACGTACGTCATGAACAAAGGATATAAGTTGTGATCATTGACCCATTTCCAATCGAATTAGGCTAGTAATTCGTAAAAAACGGACAAATTTGAAGTTATTATGAAATCATTTTTTTCCATTTGTGATCTCACATCGTCATAAACTCTAACTCTTTATGCACTTCATCAGTCTCCATTAAAAAGTTAAGAATGCATTTTAAAATAATAGATTGATAGATAATGCATTGTTAAAAAATAAGAATTTTTTTTTAGGTTTGTGTGTAATATTATTTTATTGAAAAATGCGTGATTGAAAAGAATATAGAGAAAAATGAATTTTAAAAGTAATGAGGATTATATAAGGGATAAATAACAGTTACAACACTCAGTGTTGACATTATTAGATGACATAACATATTTGACTATGTATAAGTTAAAACTAATGAAATTTTCAATTTTAGATCCTAGTAGATAATTTTTGACATATTAGTTCCGAGGCTATACTCTTGGTGATCCATAGCGAATTAGGTTTAAAGTTTCAACATCATTTATGAGTTGTTAAACTGCACTCAGCCCTTGTTTAATTGGGTTATATTTTTTATGAAAACTAAATTATATTTTCACATTTTTGTATGTTTGATTGACTAAATTTTTTATGAAATTGATTTTTCACGTTTTCTTGGTTTTTGAGGGAAAAACTTTTTCTGGGCAATATTTTTTGGTAATAGAAACAAATTATATCCCCAATTGTAACAAATGTTATCCCTTTAATAGATTTTTTTTTTTGAAAATAAAGTCAAAGTCAAACGACACCAAAATATCTTAAAATTCTAGAAAAAAAAATTAGAAAAAAATTCTATAAAATTAAAATTGTAAAAAAAAAAATCTAGAAAAACAAAACTTGTAAATAAAAAATAAAAATAGTTTTTTTTTTTTTTTAATTTATTTACATAAAAAATTCTAAAAAAATATTTAAAACGCTAAATAAAAAATTAAAAAAAAAAATTAAGTTTAATTTAATTTCCTGTATTTGGACTCAATTTTTATTTGTTTGTTATTTTACTTGTTAAACGAGAAAAAAAATATTGTAAGATTCACCAACTTTAAAATTTTATATTTACTTGATAATATATTAACATAAATTTATAATCAAATTTCATAGAATAAAATGTTCATAAAAATAATTTTTCAAAATTTCAATCAAATATTTTTTTTTTAAATTAATTTTACTTGAAATAATTTTTCAGAATGACAAAAAAAAAAAAAAAAAAAAAAAAAAAACTTTTCAAAAACAAAAATTTTAAAATAATTCATTTCCAATCATCATCGTTTGTTCGTGGATGTGTGAAGATCTAGGTGGATCAAAACACGCCCTCTCATGTGTAGGTGAGATTTTTCCCTCGTCAAAACCAACACGTGGACAATTCATTTAAATGGTGGCGGCGATATTTTAACTCAGGACTTTTGTCTTACTCTATACCATATTGACTACTTGATTTAAAAGAAAGACTTTAACTTTTAGATATGGCACATTTATATACTGTGTTTAACACTTCTCTTATAAGAAAACACTGGTTTACAACGCTTTTGACATTTCATTGAACTTTGATATTGATTTAGCCTAATATGTCGATCAACATAGTACATTATAACACGTGTTGAAGGCTTAATTCCAGTCTATTTACTTTCGTTGCTTCCTCATTTCACAGTTGCGTTTGAGCCACAATATTTTCGAAAAAATGTATTTTGGAATAGTAGATTAATGAAGAATGTGTGGTTGAAAAAGAAGGAAAAATTGTTTATGTGATGGAAAATATTATTTTATTGAAGAATGTGTGGTTGAAAATGAATAGAAAAATAAAAATAAAAATTTTAATGTGGCTCAAACAGGGCTATTTCATTTGTGAATCACAGAATTTCCGTCAGCTTCTTAATGAAAACTCAGACTTGTTACCGAAGTTGAGAGACTTGATAATTGACTGGGTGCAAGAAGGGTTACAAAATTTCTTCGGACTCTTAATGATCATTTCTTGTTGCTTTCCAGAAAGAGTAATTTGGCCAGTCAAAATTTAAATATTCCAGAGGTAATATTGGGTGACAAAGTGCTTTCTGGCTTGTGCTGGCTCAACTATCTCTTTTCATCGAACAAAGTGCCATCCCCAGAATTACTGAGGCAAGGAATCAACTCCAAGCTATATTCTTGTTTTCTTTTTAATCACATTAGCAAAATCGTATTTCTTCCTCAGGGTCAGGGGTCTTGAATTGACTGTCTTTAATTTTTCAGGAGATAGCGTCTTCTTTTTCTGGTGGTGGGACTTTGAGTATGGTCCGGCTTTTGTTCCTGCCGAAATTTGTCGCACCTTTCGATCAGCTGATGAAAGTTCTTAGATCTTGTAAGCATGCTAGATTTGGTGGCTTTTCCTTCTCCATAATTTACATTTCAGCACCTGGCATTTATGTTAAATTTGTGGACGAGCTCTTACACTGATTATAAATGACTTATGGTATTGTTAATTACAATGTTGCAGCGCCCATATGCCTGTTCAACACAAAAGCTGAAAGCATATCATTGCTTGTAGAAAAGTCTTGCTCGGTTTCATATTTCATAAGGTATACTAAAAGTGTTCTCTATTCCCCAAGCAATTCCATTTTCATTTTTGTCATTTTGGAAATGCAAAGATTTCGGTGAACTGGAGCCCAGGGTGGATTTACAAGTCAGGGGGCAATTCATATTGAAAAATTTAACAATATGTTGTAGCAGCACAAGTTTTCTGTGCTGTCATTAGATTAAGCAAACAAAGATCCCAACAGGCAAAAATGAATATTCAAGCTGAGGATATCCCATCTAGAACTGACCCAAAATTATTTGAGGAGCAATCTTTCTCCTATTCATTGTTCTTTTCCTCCTGTTTTCCTTTCATTTCTTCACAATGTTTAACAGTCTCCACTGTCTCTTCATCCTGGGATTCTTTCTTTTAACCACTCCCCCTATCATTTCAAAACTTCTTGTTCTCTGCTATTTCTTCAGGCCTTTTCAAAGGGACGCAGTTATATATGACGTCACTGCTGATTTTGAAGAGCAGGGACTTCTATAGGCATATATTAAACTAAAGCTTGATCTGCATTTGCACTTTAGGCTGCCATCTGAAAAGCAGTCAAATCTCTATTCCTGCAAAATGGTATTTCAGTGCAAAGTGGCACTGGTGCTTGACAAAAAATGTGATCATTGTTTCAAGAGTCATGTTATGAATCGACCCCGATATCAAGAATGTTTTGATATCAATTGTTGAGAAATCGGTCCAAATAATTAAAGAAGAAAAATATGGACAATATGAAATTTAATGGATCGCACAACAATCAAGAAAATTGTGTAAGAGGAGAATTCATTATACCAAGAAACAGTCAATTGTCTTACAAGATTTGATCATCTCAATCTAATCTAAACAATTCTCTATTGTTTCTAATATATACACAAAGATCTAATTGTTATAATCTCTATTTTTCTTTCCTTTTTTTTTTGAATCACTTTTGTGTCTATGCCTCGTGGAATATTTATAGAAGTCAAAACTTGAAGTTTTGGAGTTCAAGATGAAGTAGAAGCCCCAAGAATCTGGATAGAACAAGAAAACTGCCAAAAAACGAATTTTTTGGCCTAGGACGGCCCGAATCGAGCCCGGACCGGTGACTAGCGTTCTGCCCCAATTCTTATTCTTGGCACACTGGCGCTCATCTCTTGTGTTTAATGCTCCAAAGCATGCCTTTAGCTATCCAAGAGTCCTCCTTCAGATCAAACTCCTAATTATCATTGAAAATTGATCTTCACAATTTAGAACTTTACAAATTCAAATACTTTAAACTTCATCCAATCATCCAAGCACCAAAAAACACTATGATATTTGATTTCCAATCAAACCATACTTCTAAACCAAAATTAAACAAGCTTCCTTCATGCAACAAACTTCTAAATTACATAGAATTTTTTGTCATAAAACCTAACAAGTTAAAATACCAATTCAAACTCTAGTACAAAAAAAGTTCGGTATAGCATGGACACGTTATGAGTGCTTCTTGCCTTCATTTATCATTAAATTTAAATGATCAGATTAATATTTTTCATCGTAATATTCCTTTCAGTATAGAAAGACAAGAACTCAAAAAATATCAGTTGTCTTGAAGAAGAGGTTTACAGCCCTGAATTGGGTCAAGGTCAGTAATGTTAAAATTTCGAATTTATGTTTTTCTTCTTCGTGAAAATCTTACAGTTCTAGAAAGGTCTTACAGATTTCTACGTTTTCACAACTTTTTCTGTAGCACAAAGAACCCAAGGAAGTACACATGTTCGTCGATCTACTTCTCCAAGAGGTAATTCTGTTATCGTGTTTTCATCTTGTTCTACTGTATGGTTATAATTATGTCATCGATAATGTATTATTCGTTTTGTCCGCCTTGTTATATAGTTGGAAGCAATAGGACCCGAGGTAAAACAAATTTTGGCTCGAGGCCTTCGTCACAAGCATCATTGCACAGACAGCAATGGTAGCACAATATCCTTGCGCAGCAATCCTTTCAGGGGTGATAGACTCAGCCGATCAAATACCCAAAAGGCCCGAAGCCAGCTTCTGGAGACCCATCTAGCAAAATTATTCAAGCAAAAGATGTAAATTTTTACTAAATTGAGCACACGCAGGTTGAGGAACTTCTGATCATAGAGATTATATCTTTTCGTATCCTGACAATATCTAATGAGTTGTTTTTAACTGCAGGGATCTATTTTAAAATCTATTGTGAAACTTTCTTTGAAGAATTTGTCAATCTACAGACATTCAATTGAAGTCGGTTCCAACAAATTCAGTTGGATATTTAGTTTTTAAAGATTACGTGAAAGGAGATTGCTGAGGATGAAGCGGCTTTAGATTTCTTGCTTGATGTGAGGTAAGGGCTGTTCAAGTTGAAATGAAATTTCTCTGACTATTCTTTTAATGGAAGACCAGCCAACTAATTAAATTTCCCAAGCAAATTCTTATAATCAAAGCTAAACGACAAGCAAGAAAATGGAATCTTTTCCTTAATTGATTTGGCTAGATACAATAATTTCTGAAACAACAATTCTTGAGGAAAGACAGTTTTCCATACGTTCTTATAGTTCTACTGCAAAATGAGAAGTGTTGATGTATTTTTATCAAGCAGGTGATTGTTGTCACTGCAGAGCGTTGTTTAGATCCAATTCCTTTAGAACCTCCCATATTGGACAAACTTGTACAAGCAAAGTTAACAAAGAAATCAGTGCAGAGCCAATTTCTTGAAATAGGTCAATTTATTACCATTCATTGATATATTTCATTTGGATTGCGTTTCTTCTCAAGCATCAATAATTTATTGTTATAATTCATATTGGACCCGGAGCTGAAATGCTATTGTTGAGGATTTTGGCTTCCCCCCAGCTGAGATTAATGCAGAATTGCAGAAAATAAGTGCATGTGTGAGGTATATAAATGAAAAATATTTTCCATTCAAACAACCAGATTCATGGAAAATGGAAATTATTTTCTATTTTTTATGGAAAATGGAGGAAATCAAACACAACTAACTGTTCTTAATAAAAAGTGTCTTTGAATTTGGTTTTAAATTTCCAAAGAAGAACAGCAATTTAAGGGTTTTCGACATACAGAAGAATTCATTCAAGAAATTCAAGTGGAATTTTTTTTTTTTTTTTGTTTTTAAGTTTTTATGTAAAAATCAGCAATGGGTGAATCTTCTGCTTGCTGTAGGCACTCGTTCTCTCAACCTTCTTCTCCTACTTCCATTGCAGAAAAACAGGTCAGTAAAAAAATGCTACTGAAACTGTCACATAAATTTTTGCCATTTAGTGTTCGCTAAATGGGTTTTCGATTGTTTGAATAAAATGATTATGGGTTTTACGTTACTGAATTTTTCTCTCCGTGAAGTGTAAATTTTGTTTGATTTGGGGTTTTGTTGGGGTGGATTCTGGAAATAGTATCTTCATAATTAGAATATTTTCCGTTCAAGTTTCAAATTTGGACGTGGAATTGTTAGAAATTGATTTCTTTTGAACTTTGAAAAGCATGAGAGATTGTTCGGGAGATTCCTGTCATCAATTAGAAAATATTATTGCAATTTAAGCGATTGTTGGATACATTTTACAAATATGATTTCAGGGGAATTCGTTGAAACGGGCTCTAACATCATCGGTGTCCTTTGGAAGATTCATGTCTGAAAAGTTGGATTGGGAAAAATGGTCGACGTTTACTCATAATCGCTACTTGGAAGATGTTGAGAAGTATTCCAGGCCTGGTTCTGTTGCTGAGAAGAAGGCTTTCTTTGAAGCTCATTATAGAAGGAGAAATGCAGCATTGGTAGAGCAACAAAATGCAATGACTAGCAATTTTACAGAATCGAATATAACATATGTGGTGATTGAAGAAACAAAGGCAGATGCTATTCGGAATAGGGAGCTAGTTTCCTCTATTGTTGCAAATGGTTGTATCTCTACTGTCGATGAAAAAAAATTGGACGATGCCTCAACTGGAGAAGCAGAAAAGGCTACAGAACCGCCTGTTCTCACGGAAAATCTGGTACAGTTTTCAATCCAGCTAGAAAATGATGGGCATGTTGGCCATAGCGTGCCCAATGAAAAGGATTAGGCGTGCAGCAAGGTGTGTGCAATAATTATTGCCTTTGTTTTTCATGTCTATTAGATAGCTAGTTTAGTTTGTTGGTAACTGGCTAACTTGTGCTGATTTTCTAGGTTGCTTCAACTACGAGAGATTCAGAATCGTCAGACAGGAAGAAATCTGTATTTTCAACCGCAAAGTTGTCAACAAATGGTATTGCATCAAAGCTTGTACCACCTGCTAAACCAGAAATGCCTGTTCAACTCAGGAAGAATGACCGGACAACTTTAAACAGAAACACTGCGCTAAATTCAATTAGCAAAAAGAACTTGACTGCAACGTCCCTTCACATGTCCGTCAATTTTGCTTCTTGTGCTGGTGAAACCAAAAAAGTATCATCTGTATGGCTGGAGAAAATTTTAAATTCAAGGCTCATCAAGACTCCTGTCCAGACTTCTAAAGAAAATGCTCTTCAACAAACTTCAACTGAGGTGCTTTATTTTTTGTTCTTGCCTTCAGCGTCTTATCTTACTCATTTTTCTGCCCGTTTGAGAAACTCTCTAATGCATAATTTATTCACAATGTGGCATGTGTAGGCATCTGTGGATGGTATATTAAAGCGTCGTTCAGTAAGCCCTCAACCAGAAAAGAGAAGGTGATTTGCTTTTCAAGTCTTAAAAGCAGAAATGGAATCAGTATTTATGAAAATCTTAGGTCCTTTTGATTGGCGGAGTTTTCCATGGAAGTAGGAAAATATTTTCCTACTTTCACTTTTTTGACTGTTTGATATGCGAGATTTTCCACGAAAAATGTTTCCTCCCTTTTTCTAGGTACAATCCTTTGATGCACAAATGGTGGAAAATATTTTTTCACCAAATAGGTGGGAAAACATTTTTCACCGTTTTGTTTTTTTGTTTTTGTTTTTTTTTTGCAATAGGAACAAATTCTAGACACAATGGTAAAAAAAAAATTCACTTTTATCGACAACTTTCATGCAAAATAAAGTCAAACGAACGATATTCGGTATGGTAATTTTTTTTTTTTCAAATATATATATTTTTTTTGACAACGAGAACAAATTTTAGATTCAATAGTAGAAAAAATTATTATTTTAATGGACAAATTTCATAAAAAACGAAGTCAAATGGACACCAAATTTTCAACATTTTCCATGAAAAATTATACCAATCAAATACAATTAATTACAATTCCCAATAAAACATTTTTTAAGAAAATCAATTCCTTGTAAAATATTTTTTTTTCCATCAATTTTCCACCCTTGCAATCAAACGGACCCTAAAAGTTGCACCAACAACAAATAGAAACTAGAACAGAAGCAAACTAGCAGAGACATAAACTAGCAAGAAGAAAGAACAGAGACAGATTTATAACATGAAGATTAACTTCCTCAAGTCTTTTATTCACCCGGGCTTTACATTCAATTACATTGAATCAATCATCATATCAGGTGATTCACTATACAAAATCAGAACATTCCAGAAAGCTTTCTACCATATTGATTTTCCAGAAAATCCCTTTTTCTCACAATCTCACTTTCTCTCTAATTTTATCTTTATCTTTCACATTCATACAACATGAATCATGTAGAAGAATTTCCAGATTTGCTTTCTACAAATCTCACTTTCTAGTTACTACATACAAGAAAATTCTACTTTTCTTATTTCCCTTGAGCTCCCTCTTTTTACTAGATCTAGAGCTCTTCCAGAATTCTCTTTATTGCGGAGAATTCTCCCTTTTTCAGAGCTCATTTTCTCTGTATTTTTGAGCTGACCTATTGCACTACCTATAGCTCCTATTTATAGACATGATGGAACATCATTTCAGTTACAAACCAAGGCTCCAGTTGGTTGTAGATTCTAATCGAAAAATGACAGTTGAAACAGGTGGTTAAAGACCCCTCCTTTGCAATAGATTCTCTTCCAACAGCTTTTGCAATAGCTAAGGAATCACATCTCTAGAGATATCTTGTTGGGTTTTTGAAACTTCAGCTATTGTACCTTGATTTTAGGGGCGGACTCAGCACCAGACCAGCTCCTACGGCCTCCCGTGCTGGGTCCGTCGGAAACTTCAGACAACCGTCGAGAGCTGGGAAGAAGATGAAGAACAGAAGAATGGGGAGCTAGAATGGACGGTGAGCTGGAAATTTCAAATTTTTTGGGCCTTATTTAAAAAAAAGGCCCAATTGATTAGTACAATCCGTGGCCAATTGGCCATGGGGTTTGCTTGAATTCTATTTAGACAATGGCCCAAATCCAATAGCCACAACATTTAACAAAACCAATTAACCAATCTAATTTCCAAATATCCTATTATGGGTAGTGGGCGACGAGGGCGAAATTGAGTTTTTAGGCGACGAGAGCGATTAACGAAATTATTTTGAGGAGGCTGGTGGCTGGAGCTATGAGTTTTTGGGCTGGAGGCTGGGAGACTAGAGTAGAGCTTCCGCCTTCCGACTGAGTTTTCTGCTCCGACTTCTACTTTTTCTGCTGTGGCTTCTGCGGTTCTACCTGGATGAGGTATGTATAATGTATTTGAATTTGCCTATTTCCTATTAATGAATTATGAGAAATAAGTAAATGAGAATTTATGGATGGGTGCATTCCTGTAGACCGTATATTTCTGTTTTTGTATTTTTTTTCAATTTTTGTTAATTTGTGAATTATGAGAAATGAGAATTTATATTAACTATGAGTTATGACTTATAATTTTGAATTGTGTTTGTGTATTGTCAATTGTGATTTGGGAATTTAAGGTTTTAGAAAATTAGGATTTAGGGTTGTATTAAATTACGTTTCATATATATATATATATATAATTTTTACGTTTTAGTGCGTTTACATATATATTAATTAATTTTTAATATTATTTAATTAAATATTAATAAACAATTTCGCTCTTACGATCGCCGATTGTCGACATTGATCGGTCAATGTTCGTCCGGGCTGAGTTTCAATGCTGGGTCTGCCACTGCTTGATTTCCTTCTTGCATGGCCGCATGGGGATGTTCCTCTTCAAGTATTTCCTGTCAATTTCTTATAATTTTCCTGCAAGGTTCGCAATTTTTTTTTTGTTGGACGAGTTTATTGTGAGAAAAGGAAGACTAGAATTAATCGATGGATGCTTGTGTGTGAAAAGCAATCAACATGCAGCTTTGCACCACTAAGATCTGCAAACATTTTTCGTTGTTGTTACATAATATTATTGTTGTTTAAGCATCAATCAGACTGTATATTTACCGTTCGTACAAAGTTATGCATTTATGCTTCGATTCATCTATTACATTCGAGGTTTTAATTTATCGATGAAGGTTTGGGGTTTTTCTTTATAAATAAAGGGATTGCACTTTTCCGGAGTTTTATTTTTAGTATTTCAGTCTACTGTGTAATTATACTCTTTTTATTTTGACTTCTGCTTGATTATTTTTTTCAATTTGAAAGTACACTTTTGTTATCCGTGTTCAACAAATTTTGCACGTGTTTCAGCAAAAACATCTAATTGACAAGTTGAGTCATCTCCAGTACTGTTCTAAGTTCTCACTACAAAATTCCCCTTAGAAAGTGTTCTCGAAATAATGCTATTTATGGTAGAGTCACATTTATATTGTCAAGTGGAATTTGAGTGTACTTTACTACCACGATATGGATAATCATAAAGGCAGACGTGGACATTTTGAGTTAGGGGCACAATCAAACTTTATTCAAATCGAATATTTTATTATTGATTTTTGAATGAATATTTGATCAGAAAAAATGTAAATTTACATTTTAAAAATATTTTTTCATTAATATTTTGCTAATTATTTTTATCTATTTGATTTCGAACAATCATTTTATTAATATTTTGCTCATAGTAAGAAAATATATATTTACGTTTAAAAAGTTTATAGTGTATTTGATATAAACAATCAATTCATGTAATTGAAAGGAAAAACATACAACCAATATTCAATAATAATAATTAATCAAATAAATACAATTCGTTAAACATAAGTTAAATTGAATATAATCAATTCAGACACATTCTATGTACATAATTTGATAGGAGAAAATAAAAATTTAGGTTCTTATTAGTTGAAAATTTGATTGGAAAGTGAAGATTTGTAATAGAGGTGATAATTTGTAGAGAAATTATAAACAAATTTTAAAGAATTAGAAGTGTTACAATTTTGCTAAAAGGCGTGAAAGAGAGTAGAGAGAGCAAGGGAAAATAAAATAAAATTCAAAATTATTGTGATTTTGCCCCCTATTTGATGGGATTACAATCAGATTTTTACTAAATTTTGATAAAAGTTGAAAATTTATGGATTTCTTGAAATATGTTATTAAAATTAATTGTTAATTTTGAATTAATTTTAATTTTAATTAAAATTTTGATTTCAATCAATACTAAATATGACTTTAACCAAAAACTAAAAAGTCTCAAATGTTGGGAGGTCGTGTGACCCTAGGACCCCCTGGTTTCGTCTGTGAATAATCATTTTAAATTTTTAACTCTAAATAAATAGTATTATTCTTCATCTTAACATTATTTTTTCATGCTAGAAAACAGTTTTACCCCTTGAGGAGCCAAAATGGGCTAACTTTTGTGATGCGTGAATCAATCGACTCAAGCCTAGATTTTATCAGAAAATGGTAGTATGGACAAAAATGTTTGGGCCGGTGTTTTTCAAATGATCTAAGTAAATATATTTAAAAGAAATTGGAAAAAAAAAAAACTTATTTATTTATTTTTAACTACAATTTGAATTTTAGAGTGTGTTTGATGCACATTTTTTAGGAGATGATGCATTTTTTTTTTTTTTGTGATGTAATGGTGAATATATGGTTAAAAAAAGAACAAAGAGTTATTGATGTGATGAAAAATATTATTTTATTAAAAAATGCGTAGTTGAAAATGAGTAGAAAAATGATAAAGACCACGTCCCTCTCTTCTGTCCTCAACTTGGGGCAAGGGATTTTTTTCGAACCTTGCTACATTGCAAGAATTTTTTGTCTGATTCCTTGACATAATGTCACATAACATTTTATTATTTGACTGTTTAAAAAATAATCACTTTCTACATTCAATCATACTCTGTCAACAAATTATCCGTCAAAGAATTTGGCAACATTATTTGGTAAAATGGCTTAACTCATTTTTTCCTGGTTCTTACCCTGAATTCCCACTAACTGATAAATCCATTTTGTGACCGCTTGGGACGGACCAGAGGATTTTGTTGTCCTATGCTTGTCCCTAAGGTTTATTTTAACAACCTTAAATTGATGGAAATTTGTCCATTTTCTTGTACTCGCTAGTCGCTACTCAGTGTTGCATGACTTTAACCAATACTTGAGGGACCAAAACAGAGTTTTCAATGAATTGAAGACTTGTACGTTGGGGTGAGCTCGGTGCAGAATGCGCGCAGCACCCCAAAATCCCGCCATCCCATACGCTTTCCCGGCAAAAATCCCATCCCATCCCTTTCCCTTCTCCCGCGTTTTTTTCCCTTTATTCATTAGAAAGTCTTCATTTCTCTCAGTAAAATTTTAGTTCAACCCCTTGACTCTCTCACTCTACTCTCACACATTCTCCGAGACAATCCAATGGCTCCATCGAAACGAACCAGCAATGGAAAATCGCAATTGGTTAAACAACAGCGGCAGATAACCACATTTTTCGCCAAGAAGTCACCATCCGAATCGTCGTCTCCTACTGAGCCTACTCCATCACCATCCCTCTCGAAGCAAAACCCTAAACTTAATTCTAACGCTAACCCTAATTCCAGTCCAAGCTCGATCACTCCATCGCCACTTCAAACCAAAAGCAAGAAGCCTATAATGGTGATAGGTTCTGATTTATCGTCTTCTCCTTCAACTCCTGTATCTTCTAAGAGATCGTGTGCAGAAGAGCTTGTTGACAAAAGAATCAGGGTTTATTGGCCGATAGATAACACTTGGTACGAAGGTTGTGTGATATCGTTTGATCGAGTCTCGGGGAAGCATTTGATTCAATATGATGATGATGAGCAGGAATTGTTGAAACTATCTGACGAAAAGATTGAGTGGATTAATGAACCTGTGAAGAAGTTCCGTAGACTACGAAGGGTTTCGGCGGTAGATGATGAAGAGGAGATTAAAACTTTGGAGGATACTGGGAGTGGTGGGGATGATTCGGAGGATGAAGATTGGGGGAAAAGTGCGGAAAAGGAAGTGGTGGAAGACGAGGATTCTTTGGAGGATATGGCTTTGGAGGAAGAAGATGGTGAAAGTGGAAAAAGTGGTATTAGCAAGAAGGTGGCTTCCAGGAAGCGGAAGTTGAGTGCTGGAGGAAAGTCGAAACTAAGTGCCAATAAAAAGAGCAGCAGTGGAGACTTGAATAACAGTGAATCCAAGTTTTCCTTTGGTGCTAACAAGGGAGAACAGAAGGGCTCTACCAAACACATTGCAGATAGTAAGTGAAAGAGTTAATTCTTTTTGTATGTAACTATAGAGAACACTTTAGTCAATGAACATGGATTAGTAACCATGATTTGAAAGTGATTTTTGAAGATCTTTTCTTTCCCCACAATCTTGATTTTCCGATTCATGCTAACTGTATTTAATAATGGTCAATCTTCAATAATTACGGCCTATTTGAATCCATAAATATTAATATCCAATATAGATATTTCTTGTAAATGATTTCATATTTTCCTTCAGTTCCAATTAGATTAAATTGTTCCTTTGTTTTGCATCTCAATAGTGGTGGAAACGTACCTATATTTCGTGTCATTCACAATTAAAATTTGTTGTAGGTGGGAAAGTTTCCATTCCTGACAGCGGTCTAGTTGGTGATATAGCAGAAAGATTTGGTGCACGTGAAGCAGAGAAGTTTTGGTTCCTTGGGGTGTAAGTTTTATTACCTCTACGGACATATTTGTGTCATTTAATGTGGATAATAAGAGATGTCACTAATACGAGGAGGATGACGGCTTAGTTCTGATACCTTCAACTTTTCTCGCGCAACTGCTAAATTGTAATAAATGCTTACAGATTCTTTTTATAAATCCAATATTGATCTGGATTCTTTGCTGAAACAGAGACCGCAAGGATGCCAATCAAAGACGCACCAGTGATGTAAATTATGACCCAAGAACTCTTTACTTGCCTCAAGATTTCTTAAAAAGCTTAACAGGGGGGCAGGTAATTGAATTATTTGATTCTAGCTTAACTATCTTTGAGGATTTCATGGAGTAATTTATCTGGAGTATTCTGTTTATTTTAGAGGCAATGGTGGGAGTTTAAGTCGAAGCATATGGACAAGGTTCTGTTTTTTAAGGTAAGCATAGGGGTACAGGATACACAAAGCTCCTTTTCCATGTTCATTTGGGTGCCTTTTCTTGTACATTTAGACTGAAATTGTGCCAGTTTTGTTGAACTAGATGGGCAAGTTTTATGAACTTTTTGAAATGGATGCACATGTTGGAGCCAAAGAACTTGATTTGCAGTATATGAAGGTAATTGACTGCATTGATAATAACTAACAGTTGTAATTGTGTAATGTGTATGAGAGTTTGAAGATTTCATGGGTTGTGACTTGAATAGAATGATTGAATTACCTTTTGCGTTCCCTTTAATTTGACAGTCAAGTTTCTATCTGATAGCCACTTGTCCTTTCAGGGAGAGCAACCTCATTGTGGATTTCCTGAAAAGAACTTCTCAGTGAATGTAGAGAAGCTGGCTCAAAAGGTTGTATATCTTAAAGCATTCAACCTCTAATCTAAAATAAATTTTCATGTTAGTTAACCTCTGTTACCCATTTGTCATACATTTGCTAGTTTAATTTTAATCATAGTTATTTGACTTAGCAGGGTTACCGTATTCTTGTTGTGGAGCAAACAGAGACACCTGAACAGCTTGAACTTCGTCGCAGGGAGAAAGGCTGCAAAGATAAGGTCATTCTAACACTACATAATATGCTATGCATCTATCTATTTCTCCTTGGAACTTGTCTTGTTCTGTAGTCTGATGAAGATCACTTGCATTCTAGGTTGTGAAACGCGAAATTTGTGCGGTGGTCACAAGAGGGACTTTAATGGAAGGGGAAGTGCTCTCAAGAAATCCTGATGCTTCTTATATGATGGCAGTGACAGAAAGTTGTCAAAGTTCAGAAAACCAACAAGCAGCTCATATATTTGGTGTTTGTGTGGTTGATGTTACTACGAGCAAGATTGCTCTTGGACAGGTGGGGTTCCTTGAAAAGTACATGTTTTCACTACTGATGCATATAAATGTATCTTATTCTTTACTGTCTCAACACCCCCGACCCCCAACAACAACAAAAACCAAAAAAAGAAAGACAATTGGCAAGTGCACAAAGCTAGGTTCAGGGTAGGGACCAGGATATGGTGATAAGTTACACTAACCTTGTGCCCACCACATTGTCATCCCTACTCATGTGAATGAAAGATACTGCATACATGATGTACTTTCTCTTTGTTGTTATATATTTTAGATGGGACTAAATGACTAAATATGTTTACTTTTATCAGTTTATAGATGATTCAGATTGCAGTTCCTTGTGCTGTCTCTTATCTGAGCTAAGACCGGTTGAAATTGTTAAACCTGCCAAGCTGCTCAGCCCTGAGACTGAGACAGTACTTCTGCGGCATACTAGAAATCCTTTGGTTAATGAACTGCTTCCCTTGTCTGAATTTTGGGATGCTGAGAAAACTGTTCGTGAAGTTAAGGCCATCTACCGGCTTATTGGTGACAAATCATGTTTTTCAGCTTTGGATAAAGCAATTCCACATGCTAGTGAATCTTTGGTCGAAAATGTTGGTGTCAACTGCATACCTGCCGTTTTATCTGAGCTTGTGGATGCGGGTGAGGATGGTAGCTATGCACTTTCAGCTCTTGGAGGTACACTCTTCTATTTGAAGCAAGCTTTTCTGGATGAAAATCTGCTCAGATTCGCAAAGTTTGAGTTGCTCCCATGCTCTGGTTTTGGTGAGATCACTCAAAAACCATATATGGTTCTTGATGCTGCAGCAATGGAGAACCTTGAACTTTTTGAGAACGGCAGAAATGGAGATTCTTCTGGGTACATATGGCATCCTACTATCTTTTACAGTTACCATTCTCAGCCTTATCTTTGTTTTGGATTCACCTTTTTGGTTTTTTCCTTTGTCCATGCAGGACACTGTATACTCAATTGAACCATTGTGTGACAGCATTTGGGAAAAGGTTACTTAGAACATGGGTTGCCAGACCTCTGTATCATATTGAGTCTATTAAGGAACGTCAGGATGCTGTAGCAGGATTGAAGGTACGTTTAGCCTTTAAAAGCTTACTCCTCTTATGACTTTTGGTACGTTATCAGTTTTTTGTAGACTTGTGGGTTGTAAGTATTTATGGTAACTTGTCTCCAGGGAGTGAACGCTCTATTTGTGCTGGAGTTCAGGAAAGAGTTGTCCAAGCTTCCAGACATGGAACGTTTACTTGCTCGCATTTTTGCTAGCAGGTATAGTTGTAAAACATGGTCATACATCATCAGATATATGAAGCTTCCATGATTAAATTTCCTACTTGTTTCTTAAAAAGATCTATGTTCTGATTTGGGTTGAATGCAGTGAAGCTAATGGCAGGAATGCAACTAAAGTAGTACTATATGAGGATGCAGCGAAGAAGCAGCTTCAAGAGTTCATTTCAGTTCTACGTGGATGTGAACTAATGATCCATGCATGCTCCTCACTTGATGCCATTTTAGAAAATACAGATTCTAGGCTACTACATCATCTATTGACACCAGGTATAGGCTCAATTAATGTTTCAGCAGTGTCGTACAAATTACGATGTTGCTTAACAACTATATGCAGGTAAAGGGATCCCCGATGTCCATTCTATTCTCAGGCATTTCAAGGAAGGCTTCGATTGGGAGGAAGCAAATAGTTCAGGACGCGTGATTCCTCTAGAAGGGGTTGATGTGGAGTATGATTCTTCGTGCCAGATAATAAGAGACATAGAAACTAATTTGAAAAAACACCTGAAGGAGCAGCACAAATTACTTGGAGATGCATCGGTACGAATTTCTTGAAAATAGCCTGATATTTGATCTTAAAGCTTATGCTTGTGTATCAACCATCCACTTGGTACTTTTGGACAACTTTGTAGATTAATTATGTAACAGTCGGTAAAGATGCATACCTGTTGGAAGTGCCAGAAAGTTTGTGCCATAACATTTCACAGGAGTATGAGTTACGATCATCAAAAAAGGTAAAAAGCTCAATAAGTTGGTATTCTATTGTTATATTTATTCGTATAAATATAAAGATTTACATCTTGAATTCCCCCTTTTTCCACCAACATTCTCATCGGATAATTACAATACTGGTATTTGAACTCAATATTGGGCTTCAGTATTGATAATGTGGTTTTCACCGCTGCATTTGGCTAACAAACTTTCTTAGGTGACTTGAGTATCTGTTTCAGATAGTTAAATACTCGTTCATGGCATTAAGACTGGCTGGGGAATGATGCACTCATCTGTGGTTTCTTTTAAGATATAATTGCTGTGTAGTTCTCACTCCATTTTTCTTTGAATAATTGATTTCAGGGCTTCTTCCGGTACTGGACTCCAGTGATTAAGAATTTAGTAGGGAAGCTCTCTCAAGCTGAATCTGAGAAGGAGTCCAAGTTGAAGACCATTTTGCAGAGGTTAATTGGAAAATTTTGTGAGCATCATAATAAATGGAGGCAATTGATTTCTACTATCTCAGGTATTGATGCATTGTGGACATCAAATGGAAAGTGTAAATCTCATTTTGAATCAACTACTATGTGAACCTACCGGTCCTTGTAAGGATCTTCTATCCTTCAATTGGACACATAAATATTTGTTTCAGGTTCTTATGTGCTTTTGGCTTACTTTGCTGGACTTGTAAAATTGCTTTTTATTGTTCAAATTAGGAAATTGGCCATCTTTGGTTGCTTTACAAAACATAATAAAAATGTCTGGTTCATTTCTGTGTTGGCTGATACTTTTTGCAGAACTGGACGTTTTAATCAGCTTGTCCATTGCTAGTGAATATTATGAAGGACCAATGTGCCGCCCAATCATCTCTCCAGTATCATCTCCTGATGAAGTGCCATGCCTCATTGCCAAAAAATTAGGACATCCTGTTCTCAGGAGCGATACGTTAGGCAAGGGTACCTTTGTCGCTAATAATGTTTCACTTGGCAGTTCTGGTCAAGCCAATTTTATCCTTCTTACTGGTCCTAACATGGGGGGGAAGTCTACTCTTTTGCGTCAAGTCTGCTTAGCTGTGATTTTGGCCCAGGTATTTTGGAAATTCTCTTTTCTTTTAGCTATGAATTGCTTCTAAATATATGTTAATTGTTTAGCTTTGATTCGTCCCAGATAGGGGCAGATGTTCCGGCAGAAAGGTTTGAGTTGTCTCCTGTTGACCGTATTTTTGTTCGAATGGGTGCTAAAGATCACATTATGGCTGGGCATAGCACATTCCTGACGGAGCTCTTGGAAACTGCCTCCATGCTGGTGAGGGTTACACATTGGTTAGATTGAAAAAAAAATAAAAGATAAAAATGCCCGAGCTATGAAAATTCTTCCTATTTGCTTGAATGTCTCTTTATTGAATGCCTTTTTTATCCTTTAGACTTGTAAGAACATGGTTCTTGGAGTCCTAAGTCAATGATATTGGCTGGCTGCTTGGTTTGAGCAACCATACACATGAATTTTGGAATCAATGCAAGGAAAGAAGGGCATCATCTAGGCACTTATTAGATGATTTACTTTTATGATTGGTTCCCTGTATTTGTTATCTTTATTTTGTTGTAGTACTATATCCAATTCCATCTGGTGCTACATAGCATGAGTTGTCTGGTAACGTCTTTTGAATTATTTGATGGTTGATGCAGTCTGCAGCAACCCGTAATTCACTTGTGACATTAGATGAGCTTGGGCGGGGAACATCAACGTCAGATGGGCAAGCCATAGCGTACGTGCAGTTATAGAGAATTAGATGAGCTGTTTTAGATTCTGAGACCAGATATTTTTGTTCAAATCTCCCAATCATTTTAATCGTGCCTGCAAAATATCTGAAAATGCATTTAGTCTTCAGTTTTCTTATTTGAATCTCTTTTGGCAGTGGATCAGTTCTTGAGCATTTTGTGTGCAAGGTACAGTGTCGGGGAATGTTTTCTACCCACTACCATGGGTTGGCTATCGACTATCAGAAAGATCCTAAGGTATGTAAATGAGATGAAAATGTGTCAGGAGGCTCTTCTATGGCAGTTAAATCTGTAAATCCATGGTACAAAATTTTTGATTCAGCAGACGCAAGTTGAAGCTCTAATACAGTATATATAGTGAAATTCTGTAATCCTAAATGGGACTTTCTAACCAAGTTTTTGCAGTGGTTTAAGAAGAATCCTGTTCGACTGTGACTATTGGAACAATATATTGCTCTGCTTAGACTTGACACCTCATTTTGTATGAATTATGGAGCAAAATATCATTCTTTTGCAGAGCATCTTAGATTCTTACAAAAAGAAGAAAAAGAGTTATGTTATAGCTTCAACCTTGTTTATTAGTTTCTGTCGTATTCCAAATATTGTCAGAAGGCTCTGGAAATGAATGAAAATAGGATAGAGAGAGAGAGAGAACACGTGATTTCTGAGGCTCTGCTATATAAACTTGCAGACTTGATTACATGCATATATGGGCTAATAACAAGGAAACTAATTGCACTTGTCAAATAACAACTATAAATCAGTCTGACTGATCAACTATCCTAGCTGGACTAGCAACATGGAATATAGTTGGTTGCCAACTTGATCAATCTTCAACGAATCCTCATGTTACTTCTGTATGCACTAACCCCTCCCAATTCCAAGTTTTTATTGCAGTGAGCTTCCCTTAATGCATTGATAGGATCAATAGCGTAGTTTTAAAAGATAGTGCTAATGTTCTTTTATGGTTGAAGGTCATATTTGAGAAAAGATTGTGGAACTGATAATGTTTTTCTGTCTCAAAGCTTACAAAAAAAAAAAGTGAATTGGACTTGAAGAACTTGGGCAATATGTAATTATTTGGGTGTTGAATGCATTGATATGCTAATCACTGAGCAGATATATTTTCCTATAATTATATTTTTTCGAAAATTTCACCCTTCAACAATTTCATATTGTCTTCCTCATGGTACACAGGTCTCCCTCTGTCACATGGCATGCCAAGTTGGCAAAGGAGTTGGAGGTCTTGAGGAAGTTACCTTCCTTTATAGATTGACACCTGGTGCATGCCCTAAAAGTTATGGTGTTAATGTTGCAAGGTTAGCTGGTAAGTTGACATATTTTAGGAAAAAGAAAGAAATTGTAAACTAAGTGTAGATTTTACTCCTGCAAAAGGGCATTTTTGAACTGATAAAGTTGACTGAAATGTTAAGAATCAAAATTTCATGTCAGGAATTATTCATTTTTCCTTCAAAATATCTTCCATCTACAACATGTTTGGTACACAGTAGGTCTGGACAGTATAAGAAATAAGATTTTAGCTTATGTTTCTTCTTTATAGTGTCCATTACTATCCAATATTTCCTACCAAACTTGTCATAGAGCTTGTGCCAAGTATTATCTATATACGGTTCAGAGATAGCCTTTTGCCTTGGGTACTTGCCCAATAGCTTTCTTGGTTCTTATTTTCATACCATTTCAGGACTTCCGGATGCAGTACTTCATAAAGCCACTGCCAAGTCTCAGGAGTTTGAAGGTATGTATGGCAAGAGATCAGAAGATAACTCGTCTGTTATGAGTTGGGAAGACGAGGCATCAGTGATCATCCAAAACTTGATAAAATTTTCAGCTAACCAGGGTTGCCATTATTCTCCCGAGAACATGGTCCTTGGTACATTGAACAAATTGCAACTGAGAGTAAGGATGCTTCTTGAGCAAATTTAACCCAAGGACAGTCTACAAAACTCGTCCCTTATGTTGTGCTTGCATCTCCACATTTGCATTAAAGAATAAGCCTAATGTTTCTGTTTAAATGCACATCCCTATTTTGTGCCCAGATCATACCCAAACACAAACTGGTGCCATATCTTCCTCAAACTGCATTCCTCTCGTCGTGATATAATAGCTCCTTAGAACGGCTTACATTTGGTGGTGGTGAGGAGTTGGGACGGGGTCAAACTGAGGCAGCAAAGAGGAGGGGGGGGGGGGGGGGGGGGGTTGAGACAGCAAAGAGGTTGCAGTGGAGTACTGGTCAAAGAAATTACTTTATCGACTCATTTGCATTCTCAATTTTGTATTTTAGCTGGTAAACTTTGGTGTACATTGCCAATATTTATGATACCTGGAAATTTTAGGTCATCCAGTTTGAACTTTGTGGGTAGATGGAGAAACTAGTTGACGATATTTTTCTAGTGCCAATTTCTGTAGATAATGAAGAAATTTCTCTTCCATTTTTCCCCCTAACTGTATCTGCTTACAGCATTGAATTATTGCTCAAGTACAAATCAAGCCACAAATAAACAAAACAAAAACTCTATGGGGATTGTATTTCGATGTTATTAAAACGTCCAGCTTCATAGTCTTGATCATCAGAGCTTAATTCCACGTTATCTGAACTCTAAAATGAAAAATGAAATGATTTAGTCGGAATATGGGCACAATTCACTGCTTCACAAGTTGTAAGCATCAAGCACGTTTGGCTGTGTTTGCAAGTGTATTTTTGGTACTTAGATAATAGAGTTAACTTATTTAGACAGTGGAGTAATTCATCAAAGTGAGATTGTAAGAGAACAACCTGATTTTGTTGCTCCAAACTGCTTTGAATTTTGTTGATCAATTGTATCAGTATGTACATTGGGAGAAGTATGCCGCTAGCCCTAACAATAAGCAACTGCACAAGTATTTGTATAAATGAATATTAGTACAGAAACTATACTGTATACAGTAGTTTATTACTTGGAATTCCATTTTTATGTTAAACATTAGGAACTTACTGTGGAAAGTGAAAATGGGTTATCTCCTGTTTCTCCAGTGAGCACGCCCAACGAATGTCTCATCAGAAGCAGAAATGTTAACTGCAAATTTGAATGGCAATTAAGTTTGAAAATGAATTTGACAAAACAAATTCTCCCGGTAATTGGCAACGTATTTAGAAGTATGTATTGTATCGTTAGACTAGATAAGACCTGATAAGATGATCAACAAAATTTTCATTTCTTGCAATGTGCGACATCTTTAATTACTGGTAATTGAACCGGCATAACTTGGTTTTGAGGTGGTTCGATATTATATAGGGTTCACCACAACTTGAGCCGGGATGGGTCATATGGGATCGGCAGATCCCTACGATTTTTGCATAAACTTACGAGCATGTTTGGGTAAAGCTTATTCGCTGCTTATAAGAACGAGAAAAAAGTGCGCTGGATGGGCAGCCAACACGTTTCGACATAAAGTGGAAGTTGCTGATAGGGATATTTTCAGTGTGAAACTAAAAAATGGCAGCCATTTGCCATACCCATAATTGCCAAGAATACATATTGACCAGATGACAATGCCAGTTCCCACTGACTTAATGCAATTTATATCATTTGGAATATATGAAATCAACGGTTGAAAAAGATTGAATAAAGAACTTACAGTGAGAGCCATTGATCTGCAGCAAGTGGCTCCACTTGTATGTGACTCGGAGTAGTCATCATCAGTTTCAATCACACTTGCATTTTCTTCTTCTGTTTCTCTTCTTGGAATTTCTGAACTTCCTCTGTTGACATTACCCAACATACAACGTTATTTACACGTCACGCCTCTCTTTTTTCTTAACCGTGTTTGGTCTAACATAAGATATATGCTAAGTCTTGGCGTATATTGTAAGTAAACGTGCCAAACATATTTGATACAGGGAATTACTTGAAACTAACTTTGCCAAACTCGCTTCATCGATCTTTGATTTATTGAAAACGATGGTTACTTTGACCAGAAAAACAGAAAGGAATACCTTATGGTTAATGTCGTGTGAACTAACTTGGCCTTCTTGGATGGAGCCTTGTAACCAGGTTCAAATTTCTGTACCATACAAAAAGTTACAAAAAATGTCATTTTCTCAAGTATATATAAACTAATACAGAGCTACAAAGTACAAACTATCGCTTTTCGTTTCAAGTATTCAAAATTATCCAGTTCGACAGTACTTGAAAAAGACAGCAAAATTGAAAAAAAAAAATATAGAGCTAACAGAAAGTTGCGTAGCTTCAAAATAGAAAATTCCCATATTGGGACTATTTTAGTTTCTAAGACCAAGTATTTTTCGCTCAACCTAAAAGTAAGTTTTTGTTACCATTGTTATACTTCAGAAAAAATATGAAGTTACTTTGAAAAATTAAAAAACATGCTGTTAGGTAAAAATATGAGTTAGAATTTTACTTATTTTACTAATTTGTCAAACTAATTTTTATTTTTATGTTTACCTATAACTATATTTTTTAATCTTAGTAGGAATTAAAAAAAAAATGTCCAAGAACTTTGAAGAATTTCAATAATTCTCCCAAAATTATTGAACAGGGGAAACTGCAGCCTGCAGGGAGATAGATAGATAGATAGATATAGAGAGAAATTGAACATAACAACATAAGTTTTTCCACAGAGAGAGAGAGAGAGAAGGCATGATCAAGAATATAAAGTGAAACCTGTAAACAAATTTCACAAATTGTGTTTCCCTTTTCGTTGCACCATCTCTGTATGCAGTCTCTGTGTGCAAACTGGAAAGACAGAAACCAAAAATAAGTGATCAAGTTCCAAAAAAAAGCAAGAGAAGTTATGAAGAATTGATGAAATTTGCATATATACCTTGACAGTTCCAGAACAAGCACAGGGAGCTTCCAAACTATTGGACGTTTCAAATTCTTGTTCATGGCAGATTCTGCATACATATATAGCAGAAGATAATTGTAAATCATCATCTATGGATAATACAAAATCCTTCATGCCAGCTTCAAATTGCTTATTTTGGTACTGTGCTGTTTTTTCTATTTCTCTCTCTCCATCTCTATTTGATCACGGGCCTTTGGACTTTAAGAAAACAGAGATTCTTTTTTAAAACATATAATTAATAACATTGTAAATTTATTTATTAAATACTTTATGTATTAATATTGGGAAAATAGGAGAGGTCCCCAGCCTATTGCTCGTGCGACATTATCATCTTCAACTTTCAAAATGGAGCATTTTAGTCTCCGGTCTTCCACTTTTTCATCTTTTGATATTTAGTCCCGAGGTTTCATCTTAAAATGTCAATAATTATTTTGTTATGCCGTCGAGGTACACTAAGGCGACTATTACTTTTTCACATTCAAATTATATCACTTATGGTCCGTTTGATTGCAATGGTGGAAAATAGGTGGGAAAAAAAAAAATTTCCAGGGAATTGAATTGTCTAGAAATTGTTTTACTGGGAATTGTAATTAATTGTATTTGATTGATATAATTTTTCACCTAGTTCGTTTGGCTTTATTTTTCATGAAAATTGTCAATTAAAGGGATAAAATTTCTTACAATTAGTAATATAATTTGTTTAGATAGCCAAAAAAAAAAAAAAAATTGGTGCTCGTTTGACTTTATTTTATATGAAAATTGTCAATATAAAGGATAATATTTTTTACAATTGGGGATAGATTTTGTATCCATTGCCAAAAAAAAAGGGAAAAAAAAAAATCCCTCATTTTGGTGAAAAAGTGCACGTGTGGGAGGGAGAGGGAAATTTGTTTTCCAAGCCAAAATTTCCAATCAAACAACCATTTTTCATGGAAAATGGAAAAAAAAAATGACTATCAAACATAGCCTTGGATGATATTACAATAGAATCTGCTAGGATGAACTAGGGTCAATATGTAGAGTTGCGTAAGCATGTCGGCTTAGCTCTCGAGTCAAATTTCATCAATCAAACTTCATTTGCATTGATTCACCTTATAGTTACTCTAGTTGATTGCTTTTATTTGCTATCTTTATCGTGATTATGTGATTAAACTTCATTACGCTTATCAATTTAAGTTTTTGAAATTTATGTATCATCCGTATCTATTTTATCTATAGACTAGTATGTACACGAGGAATAGCGATAAGAGTTTTAATGGCAAATGAAATTCAAGGTTTCTTACAAGAAAATAACTGCCCTGTGTCCTAATGTTGTGTAATTATATTGAAATTGAGGGAGCACCTAATCAAAATTTATTAGGAAAAAAAAAACTTAGAGAAAAGAAATAATATTTTATTTCATCGCTTTGACTACGATAGGTTTTCAATATATTTCCTGCCTGCTTGCTTTTGCAATGTTTGAATGTGAGCTGTACGATTGCGGATTAGTGGCTTTAATCACCAGAAAATTTGAAAATGTGGGTCCCATTTTTAAATCAACGCACATGATGAAACGCGCTCTCACTGAAGAATTTTAGCTAGATTCCGTGGCCCATTTACGGATCGACGGTCCATATTTTTTTCCCAATTAAATTCACCTTTTAAGCCTTTATAGACATGTTCAGGAATTTAGGGCAATGTTTGAAGCTGATTAAAATAATTTTTTTAATAAATTTTGATAGAAGTCGATTAAATGTGTGGTTAAAAAATTATGAATCCCACAAAATAAGTGATTAAAATTAATTCTTAATTTTGACCGAGATTAAAATCTTGAACAAATCAAGAACTAGATGTTACTTGTTATAGATGTTAGCCTTTTAATAATTTATGATTATGAAAAGAGTGACAATCACATGGACCTATCATGAATGTCAATTACATTATTTTATTGTAATATTTGATTATGTTTAAAACAAGTAAAAGTTACTTTAAGTGATCTTTTACTTCTGTACTAATTAAGAAAGCTCTTTACGTTGTGTGATATTAATTGATGAGGACAATAAAATGAGCCTTGTATCCGCACATTTAATTTGTTTTATAATTTCACCCCACGTTACATGTCCCATCATATGGGGACGATTCCATATTTCTTCTATATATATAAAGTGCCTATCAAACGGAAATTCTTGTTTTAACGGAAAATTTAACGGAATTTGTTGTTTTAACGGAAAATCTATTTCACCGTTAGTTTTATTGTTTCTATTATTGGGCTTCAAAATTTACAATTCTAAGGCCCATGGAGAAGTATTGAATGTCATGCTCATTTTATAGATACACTTCTCTCCAAAGGTTTCATAAACTTCCAATGTGGGATTGTGCATTTTATATATGTTTTTAACTCCAATAGTTTTATAAACTTTCAATGTGGGATAATGACAACAAAAAAAAAATGTTAAAATGCTCATCAAAATCATTTTCAAATGTATGTCTAATTGACTAATTTGATTTTGAATTACAATTAATTAAATTGTAATATTCACTTTCATTATTTCATTTATTTAATTTTCAAATTTAACTTAAATTGCACTTGATTATTAATATATTAATGTTAGATATTATTTTCTATAAGTTTAAAATATTTTAATTTAACAAAGTAAACTATTTTAACATATTTATTTTTAATTTTTAGTGTTCGGACTAATTGTAGGATAATGAATCTAATTAGTAAATATAGATTTACTTTGAATTATTTTTATGTATTTATTGCACTCGGTTCGACCCCAGTTGAATTCTCACCGACTTCACGTCAGAATCATTCTCGATTGTGAACCAAAACCCTTCATCTCAATTTCCAGATATCGGAATGATCAAATCCACGGACTTTTCGTATAAATCCTATGATTAATGCTCATGTTTAGTTCCTTAATTAATAAAAAAAATTAAAATTCTTCTAACACTAATTAGCAATATTATAGTATTATATTAAATGTTTAGTAAGTATTATTTTTAAATATTAAATGATTTTATGATATAGTAAAAAATTTATTTTTTTATAATATAGAAAAAAACTATTTTTTAAAATAAAAATATATTTAACGTCTTAAAAATAATTAAAATAATATTAAAAATACGAAACGCATTATGACGCTTATTCTTCGCATTGACATGCCTACACTTGTGATTCTTGATTCTTAACATCGACGTCTCTCAACGCATTACGTCTTTTAGAACATTATTAATAAATGAATGAGAAATGCAAAAGGCTCTGTACTACTACATTTTAGTCACTGGGAAAAAATGAAACTAAAAAAACAAAATGGATGTGAAGATTATCAATTTAAAAATGCTAATAATTATATGCTAATAATTATATATATATAATCCACCCACCTCCACCACCCCGCCATTACGATGACCGTTCCGGTGATTCCGATGATCGTTTCCGGCGACTTCTCTGATTCCGACGACTATTCCGATTATCGTTCGTTGGTCACAAATTTCAAAATTAGTTGGTCACAGATCAATAGTTTTATAGGTCACATATTATTTTAATTGCCACAGATCCAAAAATTACAGGTTACAGTTATTTATCAGTCATATATTTTCTAATTTATTGGTCACAGATTGATTTTTAATCACAATTTTAAGGTTACAGTTAGATTTTTTTTTGCAACCACCACCGATATTTGTGACCACCACCGTGACCATCACCGTCGTTATCATCAAAACCAACAGCACCACCCCCCGTGACCACCGATTTCTATGACCACCTTTGTTACCACCACCGACTCCTGTGACCACCCCCGTGACCACCACCGACTTATGTGACCACGCCCGTGACCACCACCTCACCATTGCCACCAGCCGCATCATCGCCGCTGCCAACACCATCATTGTCGCCAACAACCACACAAATCATCCACCGCAAAACTACCTCATGGCCGTCAATATCCACCACCAACATCACCAATGGCGCTTCCACCACCACCCACCACAAAACACCGTCAACACCACAACAAGACCACCGCCATCAACACTGTATCCACAGCACCACCGCCATCGCCAAGGCCACAATCGCCCACACAGTCGGAACTCACCATAAGCGTCGCCATTGTCACCACACACAGCCTAACCCATACTCCACCATCCCCCCAGCCCGTGCCACCACCAGCGCCTCCACCACCACACACAACTACCATTTCCAACCAACACCCATTTACTGTTAATAAAAAATCATACCAACACCTTACCCTCGTCGTCGCCGCCACAACAAAATCCACCGCCATCACCGCACTTCTCTGTAGCGACGATGTTAATGGATTTGGCTGTAGATCGCACCCAACACCACACGCCGCTATCGATCGCCGCTGTAGTAGAGGGAAAGAGAGAGAACGAAGGTAGTGGATTTGGCTTTCGATCGTCGTTGTAGCAATCACTACACCCAACACCATACCCATCGCCACACCCCTGTCGATCTCCGTTGTAGCGACACCGATATAGTGGAGAGAGAGAGAGAGAGAACGACGATAGAGAGATTGTGGCGGTAACGGGAATGACAGAGAAGGGTTTTTAGAGAGAGAGTGTGTGTGTGGAGAAATATAGAGAGAGAGAGATAAAAAGTGGAATTAATTAGGGTTTATGTTTTTTAAATTAATTGAGATGAAATTAAAATATAATTTGTATCTAATTACAAATATCTGATTTTTGAAAATTAAGTTTTGAAATCTGATTTTAGAAAATAGATCTTGAAAAGTAGGGAATTAGGTAATTTTCACTTTGTAAAAACATAAATTTTGAAAAATTAGACGAAACAATGGAGTAAATTAGCCCACAGAGGCCCATATCAAGTGAAGCCCGCCCACTAATACCAAAACCGAAACGGGTTGGCAGTCAGGAATTTAAACAAAAGATTACAAGTCAAAGAAATGCAAAAATACCAAAAGCACCCAGAAAATAAAAAAGGAAATCAAAATGCAAACCCAATTTTCAAAAGAAGGATCGAAAGAACCATAAAAATCTTTTTAATAAAAAAAAAAAGAAAAAAGAAAAGGAATTCGTTCAAAATTGAGAGCGATATGGAATATTTTTATTTTTACTGTTCTTTTTGTTTTGCTTTTAATTCCATATTATTATTAATCTCTCTCTATTTTAGCATTAGGATTCACAATCACTCATGTCCCTATATAATATCTAATGAAATTTCTCTCGCCTTTAGATTTATTATTTTCTCTCAAGATAGGAGACTTTGTGATTTGAGAAGCCCTAGTTTTTTCGGCGTAGGCTAAAATTCTAGGGTCTCGGAGTTGCGGTGTTTGATCTGGAATGGAGCCCGGTTCTGAGGAAGAGATCAACAGGAACGTCCCGCCAGATGGCGCCAAGCGTCCCAAGCGTCAGATGAAGACTCCGTTTCAATTGGAAGTCCTCGAGAAAACCTATGCAAGTATGGTTATTTTTCAGTGGATTTTGTTCTTTTATGAATTTGTGTTTGCATGTATCAATTTATTATAAGTGTGTAGGAATTCTTTTAGATTTTTTGCTATGATTAGGTGGTTATCTAATGGTTGCATTTTTTTATGTATTTGATTATGTAGGATCTATAGTTGCTGATTTTTGGATTTTTTAAATTTACTTAAAATTGTAAGTTTTGTATGCATGATTGTACAATAGAGATTATTTTGTTAAATGCGATTAATTAAATTCATATTGATGATTTTTTGGGATTTTTGGTGAGTTATTCAATGAAGATGAAGGGATGAGATGTTTGTGTGTACTGTGTATATATCGAATGCATGTTAGTTGGTTGCTTGTTTTTGGTGTGAACATAAATTTTACGGTGTTGACAGTTTGCTTGTTGTGGTTGTAAACAGTGGAGATGTATCCATCCGAGGCTACACGAGAAGAGCTATCGGAGAAATTAGGGTTGACTGACCGGCAATTGCAGATGTGGTTTTGCCATCGTAGGTTGAAGGATAAGAAGGAAGCAGCAGGAATGTCTGCAGCAAATGCTCCCACCACTTCGTCAGTTGGGAGGATGGGTTTAGTGGAGTCCCCTGGAAACAAAATGATGGCAGCTGAGTCTGGTAGTGAACATGGGTCTGGGTCTGGGTCTGGATCTGGATCTGGATCTGGTTCGCGTTCTAGTCAGTTTGGTAATGGAGACGGTAAACCAATGGTGCCAGTAAGGTATCACAAGTCACCAAGTTCAATCATCGAGCGGAGGGTGATAGCTTGTGTAGAGTCGCAGCTGGGAGAGCCGTTGAGGGAAGATTGTCCGATTCTCGGGATGGAGTTTGATGAATTACCACCTGGTGCATTTGGTGCACCTATAGGTATGTTTATCTTGGCCTGCTATCTTGAGCACAGGCTTAGTCTCGTGGTCATTGTCTAGAATGAATTGCAACTGAATTATATTGCACAAGACTCCATTCATACACAGTGTATTCATTGATGTGAAGCTGGTATTTTTTCATGGCACCAAAGAGATTCCATCTCTCTGCATGAGCATTCCTAGACTCTTGATTTGTACAAACAAGTTTGAGATGGTTTCTTCTCCTGCATTGAATAACAAACAAAAGATCCTGGAATTCAAGAAATGGGAAAATTTTTAGTTAACTATAGATATCGAGAAAAATAAAAAAATTGACCAATTTGATTGGGGCCAAGGAAAATGGAGTGCCAAAACATCTACACCTAAATGATTTGCAATTGGGGTTGTGCTACATGTACGTAAAAATTTACATAATGGTTTACCAATCGATGATGTGATGAGATTTAAATGGATCAAAATCTATTCAATAAAATAACTTCCCCACTTACATTTTGACATATCATCATTATGTAAAACATTATGTAAATAGTTATGTACAAAAAACATTTTCCTTGAAACTGTATCGGAGGATTTTATATTTTTCTTTTATTCTTGCACATGTTGCTTCATAAGTTTCCCTTCTTATGCTATCATGTAAACTGTTAACATTTAATCTTTCTCATAAAAAAGCAGTGCCAGCAGAGCAGCGGGACAGATACAAACAAT